>VXAY01002649.1:416307-650231 GCA_013399855.1 Oxyruncus cristatus
TTCTTTCTTTCTTTCCTTCTTTCTTCCTTCCTTTCTTTCTTCCTTTCTTCCTTCCTTTCTGCCTTCCTCCCTTCCTTCCTTCCTGCCTTCCTCCCTTCCTTCCTTTCCTTCCTTTCCTTCCTTCCTTTTCTTATTCCTTTGAAACATTATAGATTTCTGACCAAGTAGACTATCCTAAAGCTCACAAAGAGAGTAGACAGCAACGTCTCAGACATTTCATTCCCCTGATGGACTCAGCAAGTTACGATCACATTGAAATCCCAACTTGTGATAAAAAACATTTTTTTCTTTAAGATTGACAGAGCAATCACCATTTCAGTGCCAAACTTAGATAATTTTTTGGATTGTTTGGCTATATCATATTCCAAATCATGATTTCATGGTCTCTGATTTTGTCTGTAATCTAAAAGATTTTCTCTGCAATCTAAAAGTTGAGTCTTGCCAGGCTTTAATCAAGGTAAAAGCTGTATCACTTTACAGTCAGTGACATACCAGAAATTATTACTAAAATATCCAGATGCTCTATGATGTTAACTCTATGAAATAGTCAAAATCATTCTTAATGCCTAATCTTGAAAATCACCAGTCTTACATTTAATTTAAAAAATTATATTGTTCCAGGAATGATATTTTAAAAATGGGTTAGAAAATGGTTAATTCTAAATAATTTTTAAATACTATATGATTAGTTTTGGTTCTGAAGAATATTTAAGGGTCCCATACAATCATGGGAGAGGGAATCCAAATCCTCTTTGCTTGGCAGACCTTACTATAAGCCGCTCTCTGAATAGCTTATGAAATCTGATTTCTACTCCCCACCCATGCAATGAGACCTGTTTAGTAAACCATGAAACTGCTGTCATCTTTACCTCTGTAAATGGAGTATGAAGGCCACAGTATTTATTTATGGACACTTTATGAATACAGAAGACATCATGTCCTCACCATCAGTAATCAAAAAAATAGAACTAAATCAGAAATTCCAAATTAAAGATTTTTTGAACTCTAAAATTTAATTCAGTATGAGGCATAACATGGATGCCAAGGTTAATGGCATGTATAGTAGAGAATCATAAACCTACATTAGACAAGGTACAGATGCATTTAACTTCATGGGACCTTCAGAAGAAATTGGGTCACAAAGATACAGTATCTGTCTATCTGTGTGCTTATTTGAATAAGACAAGCACACAGATTAAGGGTGAAATCAAAGCAATCTGTAAGGTTTACTATGTGTTTGGTTTCTGTGTAAACAGTGGAAACTCACTCTTTTCCGGTCTTATATCCCTATAGGATAGGGAGCAATATAACATGTCTATGGTCAACCCCTGTGGCCCTTTCATTACTTAACATGGATACACAGAACTCCGAAAATGCAAAAAAAAAAAAGCTTAAACGTAGCATAAATTTAAAAGAACTTAAAGGAAATGCATCTGTTGCTTTCTGCAAGGCAGAGAAATGTTTTCTTCAATGTTGCTGTTGTGTATTTTTTTATTTGCATTATTCTCAACCTAGTTTCTGCTATATTTTTTTTATAGGTAGTGTTAGATGATGATAATTGGTTTATTGTAATACCCTGTAATACTGAAGAAGTTAAAAAAGAAAGACGTTTTTGAAAAAATTATATTTTTCCAACATATTGAGTGTTCATAAACAGTCAATAAGGGAAAAAAAAATAAAGAGCACACACACACAAAAAAAAAAAAAACACAAGAAACACAACAAAAACCACAAAGCAAACAACCAGTCCCCAAACAAACAAACAAAAGAAAACCAAACCAAAACAGAAATCACATCTCCCAGGATGAATCCTTGCTGCATCCATGGATGGATGCGGCGTGTCCTGGTCAGCACCTCTGAATTGTAGCTCCTAACCTTTATCCATACCAGGAGATATGAAAAAGCACTCCATCCCTCCCTCCCAACTGCCATTCTGTTTCCTTTGGAAGAAAACTCAGGGACATGACGATGTGATGTTCATGGCAGTCTCCTCTCACCATGGACCTGGGATATGCTTCATAATGTAATCACAACTGCAGTTCACAGAATCACTGAATCTTCTGAGTTGGAAGGGACCCATAGGGATTATCCAGTCCATCTCCTGGCCCTGCACGGGACCATCCCCAAGAGTCAAACCACCTGCCTGAGAGTATCATCCAAATATCATCTTGAGAGTATCATCTTGAACTCTGTCAGGCTTGGCTCTGAACAGCAAGACTATGCTTTAGGAACCAGGAATACCTATTGTTTTTTAATATTATGATAATTTATATTATTATATTAAATATTTATAGTATTTTTCACAACATTTTTTCTTGGACAGGACAGAGGTCAATTCACCATATTTAATATGGCCTAATCTGGCTGTACTTTTTCTTGCCTAGTTCTATTATTTTTCCTTTAAAATCACATAAGTTAATATTATATATGTGCCCAAAATAAATTCAGAAATGTGTACTTCTGATATGTCTGTTTTGTGTTTGAAATCAGTTACACAACTCCCACAGAATACATTGGGTGCAAAATTAGGCAGCACAGAAATCATTAGCACAGTCATACCACAACAAAAATTCTTCTCAACATCCCCTAAATTTCAAGCTATACTCACTTCTAGATAGCACTCAAAATTACTAGAACATGATTCCCTATTTTTTTTTGTAACATCATGAAGACTTAATTAAAGTTTATAACATATAATTATCTACTACTTGTCAAATTAGAGCAAATTGGATTTTCTCTTTGCTTGATTGGGATTTCTTTTGGTTTGCATGTATTTTTGATCCAGATGATCATCAAATAGCAAAGAACTGTTAATCTCTCACAAATGACCTCCAAGTGTAGTACAGTCAACTTTCTTTTCTACTTCATATATACTGTTCTAATTGTCAGAAAAATAGACCGTGTGGGGGACAAGTGTCCATACTCTGGCTATACCTTAGACAAAAGGACAACTTAAAAAGAAAATTGTCTCCAAGTGATGAGAAACTAGAATGCCTGCAGTAACACCTTCTTTTTTTTTTTTTTCTGAATTTGACCCTTGTGAGTCACCTAGCTGCCAGTACTGCAAATAATGTATTGATTTTGTTGTATCCAAGGTTTTTCTTTCTCTTCTTTCACCTATATCAGAAAGATCTATGACACAGCAACTGTTATTTTGAATAACACTAAGAAAGCACCTGAAAACACAATTGCACAGCAGGTATGTTCATTACAGTATAAATTAATTGAAGATTCAGCAATTGGAGGAAAATGTATTTACTTGAAGAAAATAAATCTCATATATGGTGAAAAAACCCCAAACCCTAGTAATATCAAAGAGCAACAAGGCTCTCTATTCTATTTCAAATGTCTAGTTTCTCAGTGGAAGTGGCAAAACTCTGTTTTTCATTTTCTGATGCACAGTTACAGACGCAAAGGTCATTTGAGCAATTTTAGATGTTTCAACTTGTTACAAGTGTCACTGTTATGAACTATATACATGCATCGCTTTATTTGAACAGTTTTCTACATGTATGCCTGCCTCCAAAGAGTATTAAGACTGTCTATTGTATTTCTTCTTTACAGATCGAAGATTTAATATATTTTAATTTTTACAAGCACATGGTAGATTTTGCTCAAACCAACTCTTTTATTTGGAAAAATAAAAGGTATGCAGAGAAGATCCACAATGTTACACTTTAATTCTGAGGTGTAATGTTCCTTCCATTAGGTACCTCATGTTGCCTTTTTCTAAAAAAAAATAAAGGAACTTTTGAACAAATGCATTTTAAAAGTCTCTGTCTTCTGATTCCACATACAGAAGAAATCTATCACTCCATTACATTTTGTAGCAACTGCAGGCTATTGTTAGTATTTTAATTAAGTTCACCACTGGGTTATAATACAGAAATACAGAGAGCTATTCTTTTAATATCTCAAATGAAATCTTTATTCTTATTTCTGTGATAGCCTGAATCTCATATTGCATGGCTCAAACCACAAAAAAAAACCTGCTCTCAGGCAGTTTAAATAGTTTATTGGCATATCAGTACTATTTTATTGATCTTAGTACAGTAGACTAGAGACCTATACATTGGCATTGCTCTTCTTTGCTTAATCAAATTTCCTGTAGTATAATATTCAACCATTTTAAAATAACACTTCAAGTAGTCAAGTATTTTGTTTTTTGTAAAGCAAGATGTAGTAAGGTGTTTTGTATCATGGGATTGAATATATCTATCAATACTCTCTATGTATGTTTACTTTAAATATGAAGGTACTTCCCCTTCAGTTGTATAAATTGATTTTCAAATCCACTCTTGCAATCTAAGTATATACACTAAAAGACCATCTTTTATATTTTAAGCACAAATAATTCCCATTTGTCTGGCCTACACCTTCTGCCTTTAAAAACCAGTTAGCTAGTTTTAAGTGTCAACTTCATCAATTTTGTCACTGACAAAGAAAGCAAATGCAGTTATTTAATTCTGTAATACATTTGATATAAGACAGATGATATGGTCACTTTGGTGTCAGTTTGGACAAATAGATACAGAAAATTTCCTGGCTATTGCTATGGATATGTAAGAAAAAGCAGTAGGCATTTTCAAAATCTGGTGTAACCAATCTGTAACACCTTCTAGACTGTGAAAATCCATAGCATGAATCTATGTCAGTATTTTCTCTAGTGAATGCTTTTGCAAAGCTTCTGCTCCTTGTTAATAGTGGAATCTCTTGTAAAATTGACAGAGTAGGGGCTTTGATGAGAAAGTGGTTATTATGCTTATTAACATACCGTCTGCATTTCCATGGATACAAAGCTGCTAAGGGATGATATAAGGGCCACTACCTCTGGTGGGCCTAAGGACCAAGGGATTCCTCCTGCCCAGCTGCTGCTGCCCAGCCTGGGTGCCCTGAGGCCCAGCGTTATCCAGGTATGGGCACAGCTGCTGCTTTCCTGTTTTCAAGTCCAACCAGCCAAAAGCCTGAGCATCCATTCCAGGCATGCACAGAGGACACTGACACAGCTGCCTGTACCACTGTCACAACCAGGTAACAACACCCACAGGTACTGGGTGTATGTCGGTTACCAGAACTGATGCAACACACAACCTTAGAGAGCCAAGTCCTGTTCTCCTTCAGTCAGTCAGACCTAAGTTTACACAAATGCCCCTGTACTCTGGATTTACACATGCACACACATGCACACACATTCACAGTTCCCTCAAGCATCAGCATTCTGTCTGACTGCTGCCCCTGCTGCTTTCCAGGCACTCTTACCTGCTCCACTGATCTCCCACTCGCTGGCTGGTCCATCTTGGTGGTCTCTAGCAAACATACATGAACTCTCCCACTTGTCTCACATAGTCTCCACACTCACTTGTCCTGCCAGTATTAGCATGGCCCCTCTGCATGATCCTGAGAATTTACCATCTGGTCCATGAACATCAGGCTAGGGGAAGGTATGAAGGCAGTGGTCCCTGTGACTGCTGGTATGCAGGTACACGGCTCCTATCCCCCGCTTCATCTGATGCTGCTGCATCTTCACCCACTCCAGCTGCTGGTACCATAGGCACAAGGGCCTTGTGGCCTGAGGTTTGACTCTGGCTTCTGGCACTTGTATCAGTCACTGCAACTCTCCAACTGCTCTGCCCCAAACACATGGAAATCTATGACCCAGGTACCTCCCAGCTGCTGACTCTGAGGCCCTCACTCATTCTAGTTGGCACCATAAATGGCAGCTGGCTCCAGGGTCTTACTCCTGTTGCTGGTATTTCTCAACCATTCTAGCCTCTTCAGTTGCTGGCTCCAAGACCTTGCAAATACTCACACATGGGTTGAAAAGTGAGATTACATAGAAAGACCAATAAGTGGACCAATAAGTAGATTTGAAGGCTGCAGCTATTGAGCAGATTGGCAACTGTTTACATGTGATCTGCTCCTTTAATACTCACTCTTTATTGTTCCTCACCAGTGACTTCATCTTGAAAATTTCTCAGTAAGCTTTGCCTAGTGCGACAGGCTCCCCTAAAATATCCAAAATACTTGTGTTTGTCTTATTTCTGCCTTCTTATCAGTCATAAAGTCCAGGTTCTTACCACTTATAA
Source organism: Oxyruncus cristatus (assembly GCA_013399855.1). NCBI lineage: Eukaryota > Metazoa > Chordata > Aves > Passeriformes > Cotingidae > Oxyruncus > Oxyruncus cristatus. The sequence goes on from VXAY01002649.1 coordinate 422,394, forward strand.
AGTCCAGGTTAGCCTTCTCCAAGACTATGCCCCATCAGTTGGCAGCTGAGCACTTTCCATTATGGTTTATCAGGTTTGTGTCTGTGCTTTTGTTTACTGCTTTTTCTTTCACTTATTATCCCTTTGGAAATAAAATTTCCTTGATCCAGCAATCTTGCTGAAGCAAATGGTCTCACAGGCCATATATCCTCATTTTCTCAGTTTTCTCAGGTGGGGGCTATTCCCACATTTTTGCATGGTCACTTGATGCTGTGTTTGAAATGCCATAACAGCCACTCTCCTTTTCTATTTACAGTTTGAATTATACCAAAACTAATTAATTTGATGTATTGTAGCCCACCTGTAGAGTGTGGTGGCACCTTTTTTTCTTATTAATACAGGATGGGGTTATTTTATAAACCTATAGCAACAATAAGTTATTTCTGAATATTCAATAGTTTAACATATATCATAGATTTAATGTTTATTTTCAGGACTTCATTTATGATAGAGCAAGTAGAAGCATGAAAAGCATTGATAACACTAGAGAGAAACTAATTTCTTATAGGAAACAAAATGCATTTTTTCACATAGAATTTGGATTTTTAAAAGACTGATACATTACCCACCATAAGAATATTTTACTGAATATTGTCCCTATTATAGCAACCATAGTAGTTAAACAGAATGCATATAATGTAAGTCTGTAGAATTTATACTATTATGTAATTATGTAATTTTGGAGCCGGAGAACTTACCCTAACTACATTTGGGTAGATAAAAGAAATTGTTCAATATTTATGTATGTTGCTCTTCTGTCTGTAACAGAAGTATTTTAAAGGCAGTTGTTTTTGTGTGTGTATGTCTTCCATCATCATATACTCTCTAAAAATCAATAAAAAATCCACAAGTGAAAAGTTTGATATTTAGTGAAAGGACAATTTAGACCACTGCCCTGTATCATCTCCATGGCCTTCCTACACATAAATTGAGTATTACCAAGAGTTCAAAACATTTAAAAAAGGAAAGGACAGAAACAAGAGCAACTCATCAAAGGCCTAAGTCCATACAGCTTTACTAACACACAGAAAGAAATTATCATCCCTCATATAATAGTGATTCAGTGGGTGTTTGTGGGAGTGTAGCTTTGCAACACATTTTCTTCCTCCGTGATTCTAAAGCAAAGACAAGAGATTGGCTTTTACTGAAGGCATATTGAGAGTTATAAAAGAACTGCAATAGCAGTATTTGCTTTGCTGAATAAACATCAACTGCATAATATTTAAAATATATATCGAGAAATAAAAAGGTTATTTCTTTCCAGCAATGCTAGATTGAACCTATTATTTATCATCTAAACTGTAATCTCTTTCTTCTTTTCCATGAGTACTTAGGAGGTCTCTAATCACGGCATCCTGGAAAGATTTATTGCTGTGCTGTTTCGAAGCTTGTGATTATCTTTTGGCAAAGAGAGTGTTGTGTTTATGCAAATTTTTATTCTGCTTGTTCGTACATACAAAATAATATTTCAAAGTGTTGAATGGAACATTTTCTTTTAAGTTTGAAATCAACACACTTAGTCCTTCATTATACTATATGGAATATATTTGATTTCTGGCGGAGAAAATAACACGTTACCATAAATATTTCAGGGAAGACCAATATGGAAATAACACTGATTTAACATTTTAAAATTCAGTAGGAACTGTAGACTTTTCATATGCAAGACTCCCACAGATTTAGAAATGGCTGAAGACACATGGCATGAATGCAGAGACTTAGGAACAGTCTTTTTGTTCTTTATTTGTGCAATAGCATATTCTACAGGTAAAAAAAATAAAATAGGTAACAAACAAGTAAATGTTTGTTAAATGTGTGCCAAGACTTCTCTGTGTTGTAGAAGATAACAACATGACGTATTTCTATGTATGTCAGCTACTAATATTTTTTGCCATATTCATTATGATACAAGATAATTGTGCAGACAATGGTGTGTTCACTTTTACAAGTCATGAGGTAGGAAAACACAATGTCTTGAACATCAAAAGCCAGTCAAAGTTTAAGCAGGTGTAAGAGAAATGTTATGTTTGAAGTTATGAGAAGAATCCAAGAAAATGAGACACAAACTGATTTCATTAACAATAATATATTTTAAAAAAAGACTCATCAGAAGCTGTCTAAGAATCTAGGCAAAAGGAAGAAATCATGTGGGGGGTTTTTCCCAGCTGTCTAGACACTAAGATCACTGGCTAGCATATCAAAATATATAGAATTAGAAGTGCTGGTATAGATACACTGAAAAATCGTATCAGTAGAATATGGTTAAAACATCATATCATAACTGTTAAAATTTCATAACAGTTGCCATTAGACTAATGAAATATGCAGAATTGCCATCTGTTTGTCTGTTCTTTGTATACACAGAAAAAATCACACTGAAATTACGTTGCCCAGAGAAGCTGTGGATGCCCCATCCCTGTAAGTGTATCCCTGTAAGCGTTCAAGGCTAGGTTGGGTGGGACTTTGAGCAACCAGGTTTAGTGGTTTAGAACTAGATGATGTTTAAGGTCCCTTCCAACTCCAACCATTCTCTGATTCTACTATTCTATAACTGATACTTGTTCTTTAAAGGCGTTCATGGCAGCTTTCTGCTTGTCATAGGTAACACACACACTGTTGCACAGTTTTTGCAACAATTGCAGTTAAAAGTCCAACTCCCATAGTTTCTGAAGAAAACTAAAATTTAGATTTAGGAATTAAATGAGATGGGGGGACAAAATGAAAATCCAGAACCCTGAGCTACATGGTTTATAAAATACAAAGGAAAAAAATCAACTATTTCAGAAAAAAAAAAAAAATCCTGTAGAGTCAACATGATGAGCAAGAACTACAGAATGTGTTTTAGTAACATAGTCCAGCTATTGGCTTGAGATGGAGTTTGATAATCTTTGTGCCACACTCCACTCTGCTTTCCTGCAAAAGAGCAAAGGGAGATGTACTCTCTCCCCAGCAGCTAAATGCTCTATCCTTCCCATCTGCTTGTCTGTGCGCTCAGAGTCCCATCAACTCCTGTTGCATCCATTTCAAAGGAGAAGCTGAGGTCCCATCCCACAAGGGGGTTGCAAGCTAACCTTCTTGGCTAATGAGACTGTGCAAATCCTACCCCTTTCAAGGCACCTCTGAACTGCAAGGGCTCTGCACTTCACTCAGCACTTACAACACTCAGGCTTCCCCGTGGAGGCTGCAGCCCAAGTCCTCCCAACAAAAACATAGGTCAGGTGTTTCGTTCAAATCAAGGCCAAGTAATTTTAGCCAACAGTTCAGCAGGTTTGAGATTTAGATAGGCAGTGGTATACCTGCAGCCAAATCCTTTCTGTTACCGACAGGAACTAAATTCATGTTTTTGACTCAATAAGGTTAGTCTGGAACCATTAAGCATATTAGAGTTTTAAAAAGAGATAAAATAGTTGTTCATCTTTGCTTGGAATATTAAAGGATTAACTGGAATCAGAGGAAGAAAGAAAAAGTGTAAGGACAATCTATTCTTTCACCCAGTAATAAAAGCATTTTACTGATAGGACGATGAACTACGTTCTGTGCTCCATTCTTAAGATGACTTGAACTTTTTGTAACCTCTGCTTCTATTTTTATTTAATCAAAAATGCATTAACTTCTTATACGAAGAAGCATAGCATCTACACACTAAAACACAAATTTGCAATATGTTTTATTTCCTTATCAGGCATATTAAGTGAGCTCTAGCTGACCCAAAGTCATGAAAAGAACATAATTTTAGCAAAGAAAGTGCTGGCTCATATTATGACTATAGAGGAGTAAGCAAAATTCTTGTATTAATCAGAATCTACATTCAGTGGAATAATAATATTTTTTTATTTTAAATCATGAAATATTTTTGTGTCTCCTCTGGGGTATTTCTGTGCCACATATGCTTGATCTCATTATTGGACTAAGCAAATTTAGCAGGACCTTTTAAGAGCCCATATCTATTGTACTTAGTCTCCTCACCATGGTCAAAATGAGAACAGATACAATGCTCCTAAATTGCAGCTGAGCATTCTTTTACTCTTAAGTCAATTGTTTGCTGGAAACTGATCAAAATACCTCCAAAACAAGGATTTCCACAATAGCTTTTGCTAAAAGAAAGACACTGGAGTAGATATTTCCATACCTTGTCTGATGCAGAAATTCTAAGACTTATATTAGTCTTAAATTTCCTACTCCCTCCTTATTATTTTTGATCTCTACTCTCCACCTCCATCCCCATTTCCTCCAAAAGATATACTGGCAGAAGACTTAATACAATTAGTATTATAGAGGTCTAAAGAAATCTGCAAACATGCTCTAAACACAAATAACTTCAGATTGTTTTGATCCTAGCAGGAACACAGGAATGGAAAGAATTTAATTAACAAATCTCTTAATAGTGCTAGCAGAATAGACTACCTTTAATAAGAATCCATCACTGATAATTGTTTTCCAGCCTCAGTAAAAGCTTTTTATGTCAGACAGGATAAAACAAGATTGTTTACCTATTATAATTATACAGTGAAATAAAGATATTTTCAGTGATCAGACTACATGTTTCTGAACAGTTCAATAGGTAGAAGTAAGAAAAAAAAGTAGAAAATATGTGGGTTTTCTTACTGAAGTAATTGCAATGAAGAGTTGACTATAGCTATAACAAAAGTCATAACCTGAGAGAGAAGAGAAAAAAAGAAAGAGAAAAGACCCTAAAAAGCAGAACTCTGATAACAACAGAACTCAGCCACAGGAACAAAATTTTCCTCTTATGTATTTTCCCCAAATTATGTGTTAGCTGTATAGAACTAAACGGTGCACAACACACAGAGGATCTCTAGTCCTCAGTACATCTCCTTGAGTCTCCCATTTGCAAGGACATGTATTCACTAGTCCACCCTTAAAAAAAGAGACATACTTCTTCTGTGCTCTTAATTGGAGCCACTAGCACTTTAAAGACTTGTAAGGTGATGGCAACAGCAGAAGTCCTTCGGAATAATTCTCCCAGCAGTTGGTTTCTCTCTGCTTTGTCTGAACAAGTTATAGAAAACAATGAAGTTGTCTCCTGAAGCCTATTTTCTCAGTCTGGTAATTTCTCCAGCAACTACTGGATAATGACTTACTGGGAATCCCAAATCCATCTGCTCCTTTGAATTCCAGCAATGAAATAATATTCTATGAACATTTTTTTTTCCTTTAGTAACTTTTGAAGTATTTATTTAATCAGTGCTTCTTACCCCTCCCCTATCCATCTTTAAATAAATTAATAACAAATAATTTGCTGCTTCTGAAGCTTATAGGTGAATTGAGCAGAAAACTATACCTATCCCTTTTCATCTGCATCACCTACAGAGAATCTAGTTCTTGTAACTTAACTGTAACTCAACATTGCCTCTTCATACTGTCTGGAGCTGCTGGGCATTCTTCTGAGTTCAAGCCTTTGATGCATTTCCAGCCTCCCTGTAAAGGAATTTGGAGCTAGGGGGTAAATAGAAGGACTGTTAATCTCCCACCTTACATTCAACGTAATACAGAAAAGCAGAGATCTGTGAGTTTTTGCAGTGATAGACTAACAGTACAAATAGCTGTCCCTAAGTAGCAACATACACATCGTCTTTAATTAAACAAAAATCAAAATATTTTTTACTATTTTTAAATCATACTTCAAATCCTTCTAAAACCTACTCCTTTCTTTCTACCTCCTATCATTTCTACACAGCAGCAATTTGGTTTAAACTGAAGTTGGACAAAGTAAATCTAACATATACAATTCTTGAGTGCTTTCTTGGTATTTGTGGTACCTGTTCTGTCACTGCCAAGATTCTACCTCTGACCTGAGTGACTGCTTTCCTTCATGTCTGAATGCCAGGTAAGCTCTGAAAGTTATCCACAAGATGCTGTAGTCAGGGAACTGAGCAAATCAGTAGTTTTCTTTTATAGTCACTATTAAAACACATTTTAATTTCCCTTGTGGACAAGCATGCCTGGTGATACAGAAGATGCATGTGTCCAGTAGAGCATCCAAAACAGGCTCATCCCCTAAGAACATGAACAAAATAGGCTGTTCTGCCAGTAATGTTTTGGAGTATAGACACACAATAGTAAAAACTTAGCAAGAAAACAAGAGTTGGTGTAACCCCAAGCCCTGAGAGATAATGAAGGCTTAAAATCTCCTAGGAAAGACAGTTAATATCTACGGGATTTACCACAGAAATTAATTTTCCTAGGGAGAAACTAAGTCCAAGCTCTCAAGCCTGCTCCACAGAAAAGATGACAGATTATTCTTGGCAAAGCTAATTGAAAAAATGCCACAGAGCAACAGCAACAGGGTTAGCAATGTCAGAAACAAAGCAAGGTAAGTGGGTGAAGTGCCCTATATTTACAAAAGACTCTCCTCCTGTTCTTTACAGAGACTGGAAAGACTTCTCTTCAAAAGCAGTGTTGTGGAATTTCCTATACTTTATAGTCAAACCGACTTACCTGTGGTTTCAAACCAGCAGAACTGATAGACTTTGCTGTATAACTGGCTGGTCTTCTGACTAGCATCTTATAATTTATTGCTCTAGCAGTAATCCCCCAGGGAGTTTGTTATGGTAGCAGATACAAGCAGAAATGCCAAATGAAGGATCACAGCACATGAAAGGAGGTATTAGATCTGCTGTACCGATTTGGTTTTGAAGAAAAAGCAGAGTGGTTTTTGTTCTAATGCAAAATATGACGTAAAGTCCTGGAAAAGTTAAAAACTTTATGTTTTGTTTCATTGGGTTTATGATCTACTTCTCTTATAAGATGCATGCATGCCTCATTATGCTGAGGAAGAAATAACCCCCTGCAATAACCCTCCTGTTAATGACATCTTTTTGGTCTCTCTTTAATCCTGATGCTCAAAAATATAATGAAATACACCATGCTCCCAGAACAATCACAGAGCACACATCTTTGAAATTAAAAATAATCTTGGGGAGTTTGCACACCTTTGGAGCAGTTTTCTAGGTAAATCTGTGGAAAGCATCAACATGGCAGTGTGAAAGGAGAATCTTTACAGAGGACTATGGGGCAGAATTATAAAAGGGTTCAGGTGAGTAAAAGGCAGATGGATGATACATGGGGTTTCCAAAAATTTTCTGTTTTTCACTGATATAAAGGAAAATTCTCTTTGCAGAGTGCCCTGAAGATCCATCTTGTGCCTGGCTCCAGCTGCAGTAAAGCACTTTTAAAAATCCCATTAGACACCAGTTTGAAACTTTAGGCACTTAAATTATTTTAAATTCTTGTTCTATACCTCCAGCAAACTGCAAGGGAAAAGAAGTGGAAAACAAGAAAAAGCAGACACCAGGAACTCAAGACCTGTTTCCAAAGGTTACTTGACATTCATTATATTACCTCTTAATGCTTTTGAAAGTATGTTTTGCCTTCCTTTCAAAGTGGGAAAGCTCATTTTCAATTCCATCACCATTCTCTTTGTATTCTTTGTCCACATTTAGTTTATTTTAGATTTAATATAGGTCCCCTATGTGACAATTCAGAGGGATACTCTGTGATAAATAGAATACACAGAACCCTGTCTTTCCATGGATGTAACTATTCTATTTCTGCTTAATCCCAACTCTTTCATTACAAATTAAAATGTGGACAACACTTTAATAAAAAATTAAAATGCATAATGAACTGAAAACCTAATCTTACTTCTACAGCTTTTGGCATGGAGTCCTACATATCTCTAGAACCTCATTACAGATAGAAAAAGTAAACAGCCTACAAGCAACCCTATGTTCCAGTATATTGTTTTATAATTATTCTCTTAAAAACATAATAATTTCAACATACCTTTAGAACTGACTGAAAATTGAAGGAACATAAGTTAATAATGTACTGTAATATAGTTAGAATTTTTTGGTTTTCCCCTGAGTAAATAAAATATGTTGCTAAGCAATGGGAAATCAGAATTTTACTCAAATGTCATTAATATGTACAAGGGTTCAGCCAGCTTCCCAGAGACATTAGAACGACTATTTAACTATCAAGGACATAATAAGGATATTACGTCTCATAATACTCCACTCAGTTTATTAGAACATAGAGAATGTAAGAAAAAATATATTCTGCTCCCTCTCCTGCATTTAAGGAAGAACAGATTTGAACTTAGATCCTCCACTTAAGGTGAATGGCTTAACTGTCTTTCCTTTTAGAAAATTTCAAATTAAGTAAATATGAGATGTCTCATGTGGAGCAGTGAACTATCCTGGACATCAGAACACAAAAGTAGAAAAACTGAGTTCTAATATTTATACATTTAAATTATTTACATAAAGCAGAAAAGCAATGCATCCACAGATGCGACAGAGATGTTAGAGCCACTTACCCAATCCTTCCACAGAAAAAGCAGAGCAAGACAAGGTAGGATGCATTTGGATGAGGTAGGTGAGGTAATGTGGGTTCAAATATTGATTAAAAATTTAACATTTTTTAATTCTAAGTAGAGCAAAGGTGCTACCTTCTGAAAAACTAGATGAAGCATGAAATACTACTGCTTCAATCCAAGTAACATCAGGACAACCAAAACTTTGTGTTTGATGGGGGATTTTTTGGTGATTCAACTATTCACTAAGGAAAAAGAGATCATTCAACTCTGTGGTGGCTACCCAATATCCCAAGAAAATCTCAAAATTTGCTATTTTCTAATACTGGTTAGTTGCCATTTGTCTTGTGATAACTTTCAATGAATAATACAACTGTGAATTATGTAAACACAAATGCAGTAACAAAGCTCTCTTGCTAATGATGATTATTTCTTCGTAATTGTATGTATGATTCCTGTAATTATAATGTTATTTATTATGGTAATTTACTAAAGTGTTCCCATTAATTATTTCTAAATGTGATTGGACTGCTTGCTATTTCTGACACTTGCAGTTAGGAATGATGTGAACTACATTTTAATTAATTCTCTTGTTTGTTATTTGCTATACTGTGTACTGCTTATTTTGCAAGTTTCTGTGGGTTTTTCATCCTTTCCTGCCTGTCCTGGTGAAGTAGCTCATTCTAAAGATGCAGCGTAGAACAAAGGCATTTGCCAAGTTTTTTAAAAAAACAAGAAAGCAAGCAAGCAAGCAAGCAAGCAAACAAACAAAACCTTATATATATACATTCTCCAATGTTCAGCTCTATATTTCTACTATTAGGTGGAGCCTTGATATATATATATATATAAACCAGTTATAAATTATACCGCAGCACCAGCAAAAAATATAATTTCTTAAATGTGAGATCTTATTCTCAAGTTTTGAAAGAGTGAATTAACCTCTTGGGAAGGAGGAATGGAAGCATTACTGAGCAATTTATTGAAAGGGTAGGGAGAGTGTGTACATCGTGATTGATTCACAGGTAACTGGGAAAAGAAGTAAAAAGGAGACACTGCCTAAAACTATTGCATTTTTCCATGCCTGATCCTGATTGTTCTTCAGGAAATTATCTGGGCAAGAAATGTATTTTAAAAAAAATCAAGAAAGAAATCAGCAAGGCTGGACAAGCAAGGATGAGTGCAAGAGGTGAACGACAACAAAAAGTGATCTGAATGAGTACAAATGGAAGTTTTAACTCAAAGTGTCTTACTAAGCACAAAATATCTCTGGCCTCAAAAGCCCCAGAAGACCATCTCCGTGGCAGGCCAACCTATTTAAACAGAAAGGTCAGACTGTCAAAGAAACTAAACTGCCTCACAGAGCTGTAGAGCAGATGATGAACTGGGAGGTAATTTAATGAACTTCTCCAACCTCCCATCTTTTGACATTTCACACTTGGAGGTATTCTGGCTTCACAGTTAGCAGTGCAACAGATATGAAATCACTGACTTCCAGGCACAAGTAATTATCCTGAGGAGAAGCAAAGGGGGCAAAGCAAGATTTAGCTCTTTTTGCCATTAAGACAACTCTAGTTTCACATAGTTGTCTTCCATAATCTGTTCACCTTTTCAGAGTTGTCTGGTTCTTCCTCTAAAAACAATGACCTTTGATGCTGGAGAATGTCTTTGCTGCTGACACACAAGGAAGAACAGAGCCCTCATGGTAGAGCCTTTAATGTTTTCTCTCATCCCATAGTTTCCCTGGTCAGGGGCTGTATTTGGTCACTCAGGGGCTACCTGTGGTCACCTGGGACAATGAGCACTGTAACTGGCCTTTCCAGATAGAGCTCAGAAGCATTCACGTTTCTAGCTGAAGGATAGTCCAATTCCTCATAAGAAATGTGCAATAAAAGAAAAAGTAATTTTTTTGGTACAAAAGTTGAGGTCAGTGACCAAAATTATTGTTTGATAACCCTCTCTTGTGAACTTTGATACCTCTCTTCAGATTGAAAAGTTTCTTTTCAACAAAATTAAAAATTATGAAACTAAACCCCAAATTTTATATGCTACCATACTTCCTCATTCACTGGGTAAAAATATACTTGAAAAAATGAAAAGTGATTATAATAAATTTTTTAATCAATTACTATTATGAAATTAACAGTGACTTACACTGTATTATCTCACATGAACACAGTATCTTCTAGAGTGCAAAGGTTAGCTATTGCAGTGAAATAAAAAGTATAGTTTGTAACACAAAGTCCGAATAGTTTCAGCAATCTGAGACAATGTTACAATCTCAGCTCCCCGCATAATTTAAAGTATTCAAAACTTTTACTGAAGCAATTGCAAACATTTATGTATGTGCTTTGAAATTGACTTTGTACATCCTCACCTATTTATTGATTGTCTGTAGTTTTTAGAATTTTTTTGCATTTTTTTTTTAGGAATTATTAATTCACAAAATAAAAATATCATTGGCACTATCCTTCAAAATGTGAACTGGGAAAAAAAATGTAGAATCATGGGATCAGTTGTGTTCCAAACCTTCTGACAAGACAAATTCATTCATGCTACAAACATTTTGTTACCTTATGTAGAACAATGAAGAAACATAAGAAGCTGAGGCCTCATGTATCACTCTCCTAAAATATATACAATTCACAAAATTATTAAGAAAATTTAGGGTTTTCATAAAATAGGTAAGCAAAATTATTAAAGATCATTACTTTTGTTATTTGATATGTGTTAATGTGGGTTGTGACCCTGCTCAAAACTGTGTAGCACATTTCCATGCAGTCACTCATAGAGCAATTTAGACCATATGAGAAAGGACAAGGATATCTGAAAATAAACCAACTGTAACTGGAAATTGTAGTATTGTCAAACAACTCAAAAATTTAAATGTTATATGCTTCAAAGCCGCACTGGCTCTGAAGTACAATGTGATCTCCTGCCTTCCAGAATTGCCTATGATGGAAGGTAGAACTTCACCTCGTTAGACAGGAAGTTTGCTTTTTGAAGATTGACCAGAGTGCAACTCATCTCTATTCCTTCCTCTGTCTCCTGACAGAGCTGTCCATGAAACAGATGCCAAGAAGTTTATAGCTGAGCATTTTAAAATTAACCAAAGTGCAAGATCATGCTGCACCAACCTGGCCTCAGAAACTCCACTTCTCCTAAATCCCTAAACACATGAACCAAATTCCAGTTCACCTAACTGTGGCAGTTTTGAAGCTGCTTCAGAGGGCAAACAGGTAAGGATAGCAACTGTATTATCCATCTCAGGACAAGTTATTCCCACCTCCAGAAAAAAAAAGTCTATAGCTATCTGTCTGCATTCTTTTCATATGGCATGTTGGATATTATAACCCTCTGCAGGAAAACAGGATTTTTAATCAGGAAATTCAATTTTTCCACTTGCAGAGGACAGGGGAGGGAATTAGGCTATATTTGCTTAACACAGTGAGCTGACTATAAGCTCAAAAGGTGTTGACCACTTCTGCTGAATGTTTTGTGTGAGGCAGTGATTCTGCAACCATAAGTTCCCCTAAACACATTAACTTCTCAGTACATGCTGCTTATTAGTTTTCTCAAGATTCTGCTTGTAGACACATATTCCCAAAGAGTCGTTACAGTACATCACAATCTCATTTAATGAGTAGGAAATACTATCATTCAGACTGTGTTTCGTAGGATCTGAAACAACCAGGCCAGAGGGCAGCCAGGTATAGAAGAGAAAAAACCTGACCTTGTAACAAAAACTGTTTCATTTAACTGTAATGATGATATAAACTACTCAGGGGCATGGGAGGGCTGTAAGAAGTAAGACAAAATGGATGGAAATGTTGGCTGTCCCAAGTGGATGTGATAAAGCCTTTGAACCACGGAAGAATTAGTTTTGCATGGCATCTTGGGTGACTGAGGGGAGTACAGAAGTAGAGAGAAAGGTACAGAAGAAAGATGATTTTGACATGTGAACCACAAATCACAGAATCACAGAATCCATTAGAATGGAAAAGACCTCTGAGATAATCCAATCTAACCTATGACCCAAGAGCACCTTGTCAACTAGACCATGGTACTAAGTGTCACATTCAGTCTTTCCTTAAACAACTCCAGGGATAGTGACTCTTACACCTCCCTGGGTCCATTCCAATGTCTAATCATCCTTTCTGTAAAGAAATTCTTCCTAGTATCCAAACTAAACATCCCCTTGTGCAGCTTCAGACTATGCCTTCTTGTCCTGTCACCGGTTGTCTGGGAAAAAAGGCCAACCCACACCTGGCTACACCCTCCTTTCAGGTAGTTGTAGAGGGTGACAAGGTCTCCCCTGAGCCTCTCTTTCTCCAAGCTAAACATCTCCAGCTTCCTCAGCTTCTCCTCCTAGGGCTGTGCTCCAGACCCTTCACCAGCTTAATTGCCACACTCTGGACATGCTCCAGAACCTCAATGCCCTTCTTGAAGTGAGGGGCCCAGAATTGGGCCTAGTACTCAAGGTGTGGCCTCACCAGTGCCAAGTACAGTGAGAGAGTCCCTTCCCTAGTCCTGCTGGCTACACTATTTCTGATACAGGCCAGGATGCCATTGACATACAGGCCATATATAAATAATCATGTAAGAACTGTTTTCCCATAGAGTTGTCTATAAAATCAGATCACATCTAATTCTAAGTTCATCTGAGCAGATGAAATTTATGTCCTTTAGCTGCTGATATGTCCCACAGTCACGTCGGTCATGCCATAAGTGACTGCCAGTACAGTCTGTTGTTTCATGTGCTCCATACATTGAAATGCCAAGGGCAGCTTCTACTTCCACCACAGGGTTCCCTTGCCACCGGTGGTCTGTAGGAACTGCCTGGTGAACTGGCAGCACCTCTTCCCTCATCTGGCTGCTCTGACCCGTGAGCACTCTCAGTGATGTTCAGAAAGAGAGAGACTTCTGACAAGGCTTCCAGCTTTTGTATATATAGTACTGGCCCACTGACATCAGCTCTCTTGGATTGCTGTTTTATTAGGATAGATTTTAGGATATTTTTGCCAGTATGCCTTTTTGACAGAAGCTGAGATTAAAAGTTACAATGAGAGAATGTACAACAGCAAGCGTGCTCCCATGTTGCTAGATACACCAGAATATGTTTTATGAGATTTTCTTCCATCTTTGTGCTGTTACTATCTCCACAGGGTTAATTACGAGGCTCAGCTGTATTGTGTGTATGATTAGATCAATTTAAGTGATTAATTGGCCATGGAAATCTTGTAAAACTATAGATGTTAAAAATTAAAATGCTTCTTAAAAATCATATTTATTGTGGTATATAAGCCAGAGGAAAATTACAGACAACACTCTATTTGAGCTATTGTAGCAAGAACATTTGTAGAAAAAGAAGAATGTATTTGTTCTCTCAGATGAATATGTTTGGTAATTTCTCCTTATTAAGCATGAGAATTGTGTTATAGAGTTATCTCTCACAGACATACAGAACATGTCCTCAGAAAGGTTTTCAGGAAAAGCAGACATAGAATTTTCAATTGACATGTAAAAATAATTCTTCCGTCATTAGTATACTTCATTTGGAGTATGGAGTTTGGGTATGCAGTAGGCAACAGTATATAGCCTAGAGCTGCTTGCTTTCCAGTAGGTGCCTCCTCCAAGCTCTCTCTCTGGGCTCTGAAGCATCAGCATGCTCATTTCAACGGGTGGAATGGAGACGTGCTCCCTCTTATGTTACCTTATTGCTTTGTATTTAAACCACTTGAAAACTGGAATGTGTACTAACATTTAAGCAACTGTATAACACTTTCATTCACTAGGAGCTATGCTTGCCCCAAGAAAAGATTTTGCAGTCACAAGGAGGGAATGAGTCCTGACTAAGCTGCTGAAGCAGAGGACACATTTACCCAGATCATACCCTGTGCCATTTTTTTTCCCTCTGGCTGGGAATAAGCAACTCACTGATCTGCATCCAAAAGCCATAAATTTCCAGGTACAGGCATTTGGCACCATGAGGGAGGATGAGCCACTTCTTTCGGCTGTATGGCATGGTGCTGTGACAGCAAGCACCTGGAACTGGCTGGGCTCAGGGAGCAGAGGTCAGACAAGGAGGTACAAGAGGTTGGTCTGAATGTGGATGTAGAGCCTCATACACAACTCGGGGTTCTTTAATAGGATGGACTGTGCCATGTTTTGTGCATCCTGTGAAAGAAATTTGTAGCCATGTAACCCAGTGCATTGATCAGTGTTTGCATCAACTGGCAAGCAGAAATCTCTGGACGGCAGAAAAGACTGTATCTTTCTTCAAAACAAAGGCATGTGCTCTGTAAAGGGAAAATGGTATGCAGGGGTCATCAGGCAGAACAAAAGGGAAACTACAAGCATGGAAACCCATCACTAGCATATGTACATGTATATATAAAAAAACCCAAAACCACCAAACCTTTTGGTAGGCACCAAAGGTTTGGACAGTCTTTAAACTGAAAGAAATAAATTTATTCTACAGACCTGTATATGACTGGGCAAATTTACTCCTAAGCTAGGACGATTGCAGGGAAAATCTCACTCTGTGAAAACACAGTGAGAAGATTTGTCTTAAAACCTTTTATTTAAATGGTCTTACCAAGCAGGGCTGAGGGGTTTTTGTCTCTAAAGAGGAATGAAGGAATAGATGCTTTGAGTGCGGAGATGTGTTTTAGCAGAGGGCTAAGGCAGAGGAAGAAACAGATCCTTTCATACAGGATTATACATATATTTATCTCAGAGTCCATGTGAAACATTAGGATACAACATTTGTATTTTTCTGTTGTTAAGCTCCTGATTACCTCCTCCCCCCCCCAGGAGGTCAAGTGAGCAATAAAGCATCCACACTAGGTAAAATTGTATTATGAAGTTGTATGTGATCCACATCTATTGGTTTGTGTATATCTTATATGTCTTACAGTACATTTAAAGAGCTTTTACTAAATCACATCAAAGGACATAATGCATGCAATGTAAGTAGGGCAAGTAGAGAAAAACAAGAATAAAAAATGGCATGGAAATAATCCATTCTTACCATGTGAGTATAGGATCTGCCTTCTGACATATTTTCATCAAAGGGTAGGACAGCAAACAGCTAATGCTCTGAAACGTCAATACTTTCTAGCCAAGGATTCAAAACAAGAAAAGACCCTTAATATATTGAAATCAAAATCTAAAAATAAATGAAATTACTAAAAATGGAGAGTTCAAAATAAGAATGGGGAAAATACTTAAAAACATTTATTTTTCAAGCTTTGAGGCAAATAAAACATTATTAGATCACAGTAGATGACCCCTAGTAAGGGGGACAGCAACACACTAGACTGATCTCATAAAATATTATATTTCTGTCTTCTATCACCATTTTTTATCCAATAATCTGAAATATATGAGTGATAGATTTCAATTCTTCAGTAGGTAAATATTTCTGATGCATCATTTTCTGAGAATTTAACAGTATCACAGTTCAATTTATGGCAAGGCATGGACAGACTACAAATGGAAAAAGAGCTTGAAGGTACAAGTTAGAAAATGTAGAGGGCAAAAAATAGAAATTGTTTCTATCTTAATTTAATGGTAACTGAACTTTCCAGGTACAGCTGTTTGTGCATATTTTACCTTCAAATAACACAAATGGCCTACAGAGCAGCAGTACAGGAAACAAATGAAATCTGGCGATCATGAAGAAGTCATTAGAACTGAGACTCCAGTCATTTCAGTGAGAAAAATTAAAAAGCAGTACTAAATAGGCCAATGAGGCAAGTTATACTGAAGTGATGAATATTAGGTTTAAAAGTGAACAAGCAGACATCTGTAAGGAGTCCAACACCAGAGCCAAATCTCAGAAATGCACTTTCATTGCTGAACAGGTGAGGGAATACACAAAAGCTCCCACAGAAGGGGAAAAAAAATCCTTGCTCTGGAGACAGACAGATATGATGGAGATAATTTCATTCTAGATGTGTAAAATGATAATGTTTTCTTATTTGACAGGGTTAGTTAATGGATTTCTAGCAATCCAAACTTCTGCAGCTTTGGTAGGGCCAGGCTGGTGTCATTTATGTCTTTGTTAGAGAGACAAGACCTCCTCCGAATGCTTCTCTTCTGAGTTCATCAGATAGGGCACATGGAGAAGGTTCATCACATAATTATATCAGTCTTCAATGAAGCTGAAGGAAAAACAGTTGACCCCTTGCCAGTACAGCTGGGTTATGGCATCCTTGACACATCCTTCAGCTGCTGTCACATAAGCGGACATAAAACCCCATATGCTTCAATCCTTAAGCAGCTAGAGTATTTTACTGCCATAAACCAGTAAACAAGTAGCTGATTTTCTGAGTTTGGTTTCTTTATTTATCATTACAGGGAAACAGGGGACAGGTTAACAGTATATGCTGTTATAAGTTTTTAATTTCTTTTCCAAAGAGCATATTCTTTCACCAAAGTGACAAACATCCTGTCATTTTACATTTCCTGAGCAATGAATTGCCCTCTGAAGTGTCATATCAGCTTGTGTTAATCAGACTGTCTTGCTCAATAGTGAAGTGAATAGATTTCAACTGGAACAGAAAGTCTGAAAGGGTTTTAAAAATAGCCTTGAGGTAACAATGAACTTACCCTTTAGAAATACCTACAGAGAAACAAATTAAAGAGATTGATGTTCTTGCAAACAGAAGATGCACTTGTTCCCCATCACCCAAGACAGTTATCTCATCAGTCGTTATTACAAGTATAATTCTCCAACCACTTGGTTTTAGCCCACAAACCTGCAAAGCATATTACCTCTGAGCCATTTTGTAAGGCCATCTATCAAGAAGCTGGATATAAAGATGTTTGCGAGTAAGAACTAAAACCATTAAATTCTTTTGCATTGTATTCTTTTCACCTTATAATGAAAGACTTACTGGTGTGAAGAATTTAGAAATGATATATGATATAATGCTCTGTCAAACACTGTAGAATTAGGGTGAAAATCACTCACTATGAAACACTTTGCTTTCTTACTCATTGCGAACAGACTCTAAGAGTTCATCCAGAAGGCTGATCACTGAACATTCCCCCTGAAAATCATCAAACACTAGCTGAATTGTACATTATATTATCATAGAAAGAGACCCATGGGTAAAGAGGGGAGAGAAGCATAGCTTATCTTCTCTTGCTTTGAAACCAAAACATGACTCCAACTCAGTTTTTTCAAAGAACAGTCTTAACTTCAGAGTGAGACTTTCATGACAGTGTGAAATGTACACCGAAGGAAATTATATAGATTCCTTCATAGTCAAAGGAGACAAATACATGCAAGTTATCCAGCTCTTCTGAGGTATCTTCTTTAAGATGGTATGGATTAGTTCAAAAGTCTCCATAATAAAAGGAACCTAGTACAACTTGTTTAGAGGTGGGTACTCACATAGTCTATACCTGAAGCTAGGTGAGACTGTACCATCTTTTATTCTTGGAGTGGGTTTGCAGAGTGGATTGTAGGTATATAAAATTCACTATAGTCAAATAAGATACTGTTTCTGGTATATTTAAGGTGTAGTTATATTTCAGGAATTTACAATGGTTCTCTTGTCTTGATTTTTTTAGATTAGAATAATGGAATGTACCTTGCTTGGTAGTGCATGGACTTAAGGAAATGGTAGCACCATGAAGTAGACAGGGATACTAAGCATTTAATGCAGAACTGTGAGTTTATAGGCCAGATAACTACATTGACCTTTGGATTTGCTAAAACTTTCCAGTTTTCTCTTAAAAACAATGCCTATATTCACAGGACAGACTTGTGCTAACCACAATGCTATATATAATAGCTAAACCTTGCGTACTACGGGCTTTGATATCTCTGATATCTCAAGATTCTTATAGCCTTGAGTACCTTATGACTTACCAGAAGACCTAATAACACAAGTGAACTGCTCAGAAGGCTGAAAATATTTTGCTAAATGACAATAAAATAAATCTAGACATTCCATGATAAAAGCTAAATAAAGGTTGATATTATGTATTATTAAAAATATCTCACTCAAAGATTTAACTCCACTTTGAGCATGTTCTACTTTTGAATGAAAAGGCTTTAGAATATTAAATCTGAATGAGGTAGAAAGTTTTCGCTCAGAAATAACACTTCTGCTCATTATTTAGAAAAAAAATAAACAGAAGTATAGTGCAGCTGTTCTTCTATTTTACCTTACTGCAAAACAAATGAAGCTAACACTCTGGACCCATCTAATTAAGAACAGCTGGAAAATGTTCTAGGCCATTTTTCCCATTAGACAAATAGCTACAGGCGTTAACACAGACTGATGGTTTTCCCAGTAGAAGACTGTAAACGGTTCTCTAGGGTATACTGACAGTACGTGAGATATTAGTTTGGGAAGCAGTAGACACTTTAAACTTCTAGTGGAGCTTCTCTCTGGGCAAATAGACAAATACTGTTCTTGCATAGATGGGATGAATGATAGTAGATTGGACATATGTTTTCCTTCTCAAATGGCTTAGTTCCCTGGCGTCCAATTCCCAATTGATCCACTCTGTATGCAATTTGGTCCACTCCTGAACTCTCTTTTGAAGCAAACCAACTGGTTGCTTTTGGATATAATCTAGATGTAAAACTCTCATGACTTTGCTCCAGGGACTATTCTGCCTAGGGAAAAATGAATGAAATGCACAAAATTGCCTCCTTCACCCTGCTTTAACCTATAAGACCTACTCTGATTCTTCATAATGCCTCACGTCCATTTTTCTTCAGGAAAGGAAAATAGATACTTATATGCTATATGTTTAATGTTATACTTGAAAAACAGATACTTAGTGTTATGCTACAAAAATGTAATTTTTGAAACCCTACGAAACAATACTATTTTTCAAGCACTGTAGCTTCATTCTGGGGCCAAGGGTCTATCACAGGAAACCCATAAGATACTTTTGTCCAATACAGTGCAGTGTAACAGCATCCCATGGTGAAGGGTTCATCACTCATACAGACACAGGAGAATCTGCAACTCTTGGCTTGGAGGCCTGGAATCTCTCCCGAGCAGCACACCTTTAGTAGTACAAGTATAATTTGCACATTTGTCACTGAGCCAATGACTTCAACGTTCCACTGAGCTTCTGTCTGTATCTGATGCCTCCATTCAAGAATAGTCAAAATGATACTTTGCTCATGGCAGAGTTGCAGGAATGATTAAAAGATTAACTAAAAAGTCACACTGTGAAAAACACCAGAAATTCTCTCTAGCTGAACAAGATGGAGGTTAAAAGGCAACCTCATTACAGCTTATAAGTACTTATAGACAGACCCGAGATGTCAGTGTGCCAGCACATCTAAGCAGAAAGTGGAATATAGATATATTCAGGTTAGGAGAAAAAAGACACGAGGATTTTTTTTTTTTAAATAGTGAAGATATTAACCTTTGGAACATATTACTGAGAGGAGTGGTAGATTTATCATCACTCAGATTTTTTAAACTGAGATAAGATTTTATTTCATTTTTCCAGAAATCTTGTTTTAGTTCAAATAGGAATTAATTTATTAAAGTTCTTTCCTTTACAGAAGGTCAGACTTATATGACCCTTTTTTGATAGGTGATCTATGAATCTATTAATATAACAGAAAATTATGCTGACGATAGAACTCAAACAGCCATTTGACCTGTTGAGAGGATACATCCTCTATAACATTTAGACATTGATAGAACAACACTTAATTTTAATCACAAAGGTTCTTCATATGGGCTGACTAACCATCTCTTTTTCTTGTATTACCCACAAAATAGCAGCATCCTAGTTCTGCTGTTCAAACACATAATCCATATTTATTTCAATACTGTTCCTAAGACTTGTGATATAGTTACAATAATAAAATTGTTTTAAAACTTATCTGTTTTGTTATTTTTATCTCAATTGACTCTACTGATCAGCTTCAGCATACTACCCTGTTTCAGTTCAGGCTTCTGGCCTCACTATACTCGTTTGTACTAGTTATATTTACCATTCAATAGCTCACTTTAATGACTTCTGTATAGATCCAATCTAACACATGTAGAATCCATATTTTCCTTTCACATTTTCCTTCCAACTGGGTAATTTCAGATTGTTCCTGCATGGTTCAAAATCATCCTATTGTGTAGAAACAGAAGAATTGCTGTCAACATCAGATTACTACTTAATCTGGCATATGAAAATAAGATCTTGGTTTGTGTATATATATATATATCTTTATTCATAACTTCTCTCATCTACTTCTCAGAAGAGTCAAGGAGTTAAGGAAGTAGTACATCTGAGTTTGCAGTAGGAAACAAATAAAAACACAAAAAGTTTAGTTCAGTTGAAAAGGCATGTGTTGAACAAATAAAGAGATGTTATCCTCCAATTTTCTTTCATTTCCTAACATTTTGTGACTACAACAATTCAGTGTTCCAGAAATCTCTTTATACAGCTCTTTTCATCTGCAGTGTCTCACAGTCCCTCTATATGAAGGGCATTATGTAAGAATTATCACTCTGCACATGGATTTGCTATTTGCTCAACCAAATAGATCAACTTTTCTATTTACAGGTATCAGGGAAAACAGAAAGTTTTGACTGGATAATTTGAAACCCCTCTCCAATTTCTTTTATAAATATAGCAATTAGACTTGACTCTTCAGAAATCAGGATGGACTGCCTGGATTTTGGTATTTCGTTTTGCTGCTTCACATTGTTCTGTTCAAATAACCATGGAAAGAGGAATCTAATTTTTTTTTAAGGAATACTACATTTCTTTAACATATTCAATGCATATAAATTCCTTGAGTTTCTCGTTGGTTTTCACTGATGTTGAAACAATTGTTTTGTTCTAAAAAAGAAGTATCATTTTAAATTATTTTATGATAGAGTTTCTCTTTTTTCTCTAAGTATATGCATAGAATCCACACCACTCTCAGATTTTTCCACAGTTATCAGTGTAGGACGTTGAGATGCACATTATCTAAGGTGATGATTAAAACTATGGGGGTTTTTTTAATTACTATAGCTCCCTGTAATCCTGACTAGACATAATCTTCAGGGTATGGATATTACATATTCCACAGCCTGACTACCCTTTTCACATTAGAATAATTTTTTTTTTCCTCAGATGCACATCTTGAATAGATTTCTCTTGTGAAGCTGATGTTCAGATAATTTGTATTGCATTTCACCAAAGAATAATGCTATCCATATTACAAACTGCATTCTTTCTTTCCCTTGATATATACTTCTCATCAGATGTATTTTGGATCAGTGTTGTCTTGCTATGTTTCCCATATTAGTTTTGGATTGATGACAATTCAAATGGCTCTGGTTTGGGCTTCATCTGTTTTCCAATACTAGTTCTGCAAGAAGGAAACTAAGAGCTTGTAGGGTTTTCTGACCTAATAATATCCATTTTTTTGGTATCAAAATAGTACTGAAGGATTGAACCTGTGAGCTAAAATGTTATGTATGGTAGATAATGGACAAATGTGGAACAAAGATTCTCTATCCCAAACCACTTAACAAGCTGTATATGAAACAGAAGACAATACAGGATATATTGAGAAAAGATATTTTGAGAGGGCAAAAATTTACACTTTCAAGGTTCCACTGAGTGAAATCACTGTTCTTCATTGTACAAAACAATTCATTAGTTTAAAACAATTACTTACTGCCTAGCACACACAACAGATAGCTAGGATTAACTGCTGGGTTGGATATGAATGTGCTCACCTCTCCCAAAAGCCAGTTAATGACTTTTGGCTGGCGATGCAGATGCTACTCAGGTGGAAAAGATTGTCTCTGATGTTCTTTGGAGTGGTCTGGCACTTGCTGATTTGCTGTCTCCTGCTTTTTTCCTTAAGATTTTTCTATCTTTTTGTATTAATAGTTTTCACCTTTTATTCTTCAGCTGCTAATATTTGTCATCTCAAAACTTTTGCCTCTTCTGCAGCTTTATCATCCTTATGCCACATGGCTCTACTATGATGATGTTCTCACATATACTTATCACAACTAAACTTTCCTCAGGAGTCTGAGTCAAAGTTACACAACTGGGACATATTTGGAGTAAGTACTTACAAAAAAAGTATTTGAACACTTGATCAGTGTTAGGGTGGAATCACAGAATCACAGCATGAGAAAGGCTGGAAGAGAGAACAGTGGGACATCTGATCCAACCTCCCTGCTCAAGCAGGGTCATCCCAGAGCACATTGCACAGGATTGCATCCAGACAGTTCTTGAATATTTCCAGTGAGGGAGATTCCTCAACCTCTCTGAGTAACTTGTTCCAGTGTGTAGTCATCTGCACAGTAAAGAAGCTCTTCCTCATATCCAAGTGGAACTTCCTGTGCATAAGTTTCTACCTGACAACATTACATGACAACATTCCAGCTATCGGAGCATCCCACCACATCTCCATAACAACAATGAAATCAAAGACCTATGATCTCTAGTTCCTCACGTTTGTTCCTCATACTGCATGTATTGGTGTACAGGTACTTTATAGAAGTATTTTATTGTGTCAATATCCCAGTAAGGGTGCCAATGGACACCCCAAAGACCTGTCTTGTGGCTGCTTGAGCTTCATCCAAGATATTCCCTCAAGTATTTCCTCTCTGCAATCCAACAAAACTATCATTATTTTCTTTATAGCAAAACACCTCAGAGGCTGATCATGCTTCATTCTCTTTCGTCCCTACCCGCATGTCATGTTCCTATTCATAGCTCTCCATATCCCAGGAGTTGCTGCACTGTGAGGACAGACACTGTGGAATGGATTGCTTCCAAAGACAGGGAAGTCTTTTACTGATAAGTGAAAGTCTTCACTGATAAGTGTGAGTGCCTCAGCACTGACATCTTCTTCTCATGTCTCCTAGAAAGATATATGTTACCTGGATTTCCACATCTTGGATTCCTAAAATGCGTGTGTCTCTGGTGAGAGGCCAGAGTTGTAAATCCCTAGCAGCTGAAAGGTCCTATGCTGTCATGACAAAGATTTTGGCAACCCTCTTGTTTTCTGCATTTTCTACTTGTTCATGTAGTCATGTTTCCCCACAGGACACTGTTTTTTACAGAGCCCACTCAGAGGCACTCTCCCAGCTCTGTTCTTGAGGAATCTGTGCAGCTGATTTAGGTCTGTGGATTATTCTGCAGAGACAAAAGCCTAAAGTTTAAGTACCACTACATGCAACTCCCTTGTGAATCTGAGCATTATTCTCGCTGGTTGGTTTCTAATTGAGTACACTGTGACTTCTATTACATACCATTTCACTGCATGGTTGATCAATGATTACACAGTTGCATGAATACAGCCTGTTGGAAATTATAGTGTGTTTTTTTATGCTTTTATTTCCTAGCTGTGATTATTATCAAGATTATGTAATGTCTTGCCCATGGAAAAAGACTATCCATGTATTTTCTATTGGTCCTTGCTTTGGATAAACTATCTTCTATACCCTTTTAGCATCATTATGTTCTCACCGGCAGCTAGTTAAGTTTACAAGACAAAGAAATCTCTTGTATTCTTGTTCAGCTCATCTGCCAAAATGAGAATTGATTTAGGAACAGAGTAATTAAAAGGTGACATATTACAGAACATAGAGCAATGTAGACTTACATCAACTCAATAGTCTTGAAGTCAATGGAAATTGCTGGCTTCTTAACATTTTATACAAGATTTTAACCTAAGTATTTTAAACCAGACAGTACATTGTAATTATTTCTTATTCAAATTTAAGATATCTTTAATGTTCTTGAGTAAAAAGTGTTTGAGACAATTAAAACGTGCAAATTCACCAGTATGTTGTATGCCAGCTAGGCAGGCAATTAGCTGTTTGGGTTGTTTTAATGAATACATAAATTTTTCTTAGTTTCCAAACAACAGGAATATACTAGAGAACACCAACTTAAACATTTACAGGACACATGTTAAAAAACTTAGAAATAGAACAGACCCATTTCTCAGTTCCAAGGTGAAATCATAAATACATACCTTCCCAGAAAAGAGAGAAGAGAGGGATTGCTATATCAATAGAGAAATAAAATAAGAATTATTAATGCAACCAACATAATAAAGAATCTGCAATAAATTATTTGATTTGTGTCAAGTTCAAGCTTTCAAATGTAGTATGTCTTTTATGGTACTGGAAAATATGATGCAATTTCTCCTGTTTTGGGCAAGCTTATGACTTCAGCTATTATACCCATTCTGCTGCCTCTTTTAGGTGAGTTTCCTTGGCCAGCCAAAAGTGTATTTATATGGCCCCACTTGCTATAGTATCAGAATGTCTTGCATCTTTTGTGCTTTTGCCTTGTTTACATCCATGTAGAATAAAGAAATACAACTCTCTCCATTCTACTGTAAGAATTCCAGCAGATAGTTAGCAGCAAATATCTCTAAGTTAATGATGATTACTGATAAGTTTGTGGTTCTGTTAATATAATTATCATTATTTTACCTGAGTTTTTAATCTTTAGTGTTTAACAGTTTACTAGAATTTTTATCAACATTTTAAACAAAATTATATCAACCTAAAGAGATTGTTTTTTTAGAAGGTAATTCACTGTTTAATAGCTGAAAGATTCCAGATCTAACTGCAGATAATCTCTTTCAGGAGGAAAATTGCTATAAACAGTGGGTAAGGTTTGGCCTTTTAGTTCATTATGCATTTTTGTAATGGTAGTTTTAGATATTCACTGTAAACACAGTTTTGATACTTCAACATACATTGTAGGACTGCAAATTGAATCAGTCTTTGGATTTTTGTTCTATAATCAAAATACTTGTCAAGTTTAAGATTTTCTTATCTATGTTTCACTAGCTATATATTCTTAGCCGTCATTTCATCATTCATCTTAACTATAATATCATTCTTAATCCTTAAGTTACTCCTTTACTGAAAGAATTATTTTACTCCATTCCAAAGATAATTTTTTTTGCAGAAAAGTTAGGTATAAATTAAACATAACTGTATTCACTATAGAAATATCTGTCTTCTCCAAAAGGTTTGCTCTCTGGATGCATCTCAGTCTACAAGCATCTATTTTTACTGAACAAAAGATTTTTCAATTTTGTCAGTGGAACTGAAAAAGTGAAACTATTGGAGAGATAACTAAAGCACAATTTTACAGCTTCTTGGTAGGATTTGTGTTGTTTAACTCGTTCGTTTGTTACATGTTACAAACACAGAATTGATAAAGGAATGTCTATGAAAATCTTTGATTATCAGAAAAGTTTCCTCAAGGAAGATGTCAACAGCTTTACAGATGCATTCTTACGTGCTCTTTCTGCACTTACTGGTCCTAATGACAATTTTTTTGCTGCACAACTGTAGGTACTTTCCAGGAGAGAGGATTGTCTAACCAAAATGTCTTTGGACATTTATCCATAAAAGACCTTAGCTTCATCCAAATAAGGAACCTCTAAATTTCCTCTGAGATACCCCTAGAATCATATAAATTCACCAGACAGCTATCTTTTCAGTATTTAAATCCCGCATTCCATTCAATATAATATGTTATTGCTTCTACACTTTCCCACTCTGTTCACTGCTGTTTTCTTACATAAAATCTATATCCTGATATTGTGTGGTAAGTCTAGTTATAACTAGATTCAGACACTTCAGTTAGTTTATAAGAATAAATATTTGGTGACAATTAGTTTGAAAAGTATTCAAAACTGCCATAAAATATTGTCTTGAAGACTTCTCAGTGAATACTTTTCCAGGAGTGTCAAACATTTTATATGGACAAGACTGGGCTGTTTAGAATATTGAATTTTCACATCCCAGATAATTTTACTCATGTTGAAGAAATAGGATATTACACATTGATCTTTTTGGGGTTTTTTTTGTTTTTGTTTGTTTGTTTGTTTGTTTGGTTTGTTTTGTTTTGTTTTGGTTTGGTTTGGTTTGGTTTTTAATCCAAGAAACAAGACCCGGTTTGTATTATTAGGACCTGTGTGTCTAGTCCTGGGACTGTGCATTACACAATGCAACCAGGTGTCTTTGGGCCAAGACCTGAGTTTTCTTTTGGAGTGCAGTTCTTGTAGAAATTCATATGTACCTGAACTTTCTACCATTTATTTTAATGTCGGGTAATCAATAGCTCATTAGCTGATTCATTAACTTTAAATTCCTTAAAATCAGTCCTACTGGAAAGCCCCACAATTAAAACTGCAAGGAGTTCCACAGTAGAGCAAATGTTAGCTTTCAACTCTTCTTCAGTGCAGACAGTGGGCACCATTTGGCCCAGTCCATTTCCTTCCAACCCTCTCCCTGAGTGTCTTGTTCAGGATTGATGAACTGGAGAGAAACTGCTGCCTGAGCCTGAGGCTGGGGAGAGGGTTCTGAAGTAGAGAATGAAGGACAAAGGCCAGGTAAGAAATGTAGGAAGACTCAAGTTCAAGGCCCTTGCAAATCCTACTGTGCACAGAAGTACAAATACACACACAAAGAAAGTATCCAAAACATCTGCCCTTGGGATAATCATGATTTTAGCTGAACTATAATTCTGGAGAAATGATGCTGGTTTGGCTTCAGTGTGTGGTCAATGAAGAGCTTCACTCCAGTTCAGGACCATTTAAAAACAAGTTATAGGTTGGTTTGAACTAGGTTTTAGTGGATTTTAATTTTCAAACTGATCCTTTGAGTGCAGCATCGTAACACCTGAATTGCTTTGTGCATTTACCTCAAAATAACACAGCTCTGTGGCACTGCTACAGGCACCAGGCACCGTGCCCAAGTCATAACCTCCATCAAAGCCCTCAGCTATTCATTCTCTTCCTATTTCCCAGAAAATATCAGTTCAGGAACTGGATGCAGCAGGCGAGCTATTGTAATAGCCAGATTTACTTATTTAGACAGTGATAATTTAGTGACCTAGAAATTATACCCTTCCTATTAAATTTGTAGCCTTCTGGATGTTTCAGGGAGAGCTAGTGCCCCCAATTTTTAGGACACACCAGTATCTTACAGAAAACCTTTGATTAACTTCACATTGACAAGAATCTAGTGCTTATGGTTTTTCATGAATGATAAAGCTTACTGCATTCTAAAAAACATACTCCTATCTATAGAAGACTTCTCAATAAATCATAATCAAAAACTACCATCAGCCAAACATTGCACATGCACAGACATTGGCAAGAAATGTCATATTGGCTTCTACACTCTAACTACAGACATTAGCTCATCAGTATCAGTATGACACTGAGCCACATGGTACATGTGAAGTTATGTATGCACAGAATCAAAAAAAATTGATTTTTCTTACCTTCTAGAAATAACAGCAAACTGGGGGGAAAAAAAAAAAAAAAAAAAAAAAAAAAAAAAAAAAAAAAAAAAAAAGAAAGACAAACTCCAAGCCGATGCCACTCAGAGATTTTTCATGGAAAAAAAATTGAAGTGCATGGAGCAGCCTAGTGGGCATTACTATTAAAGCAAAATCGCTGAAGCCATTCAAAAAACAATTACATTCAATAGCTCCCTGGGGGACACTGGAGCTCTGAACAGAAATAAATTCCTGAAGGATGAAAAGCCTTCAGTTCCTAAGCTTCAGATCTATTAGCCTTTGACTGTACTGAGTACACCTGCAGATCTGAGATACATATTATTGTTAAAAGATAGTGGTTTACATCATCAAAACATAAACTACTATGACAAAGTCAATTAATAAATGTCTGCTGCAGGTAGATTACCCTGGCCTGAAAAGTCTGGGTTGTCCCAAACAAACGCCAGGCAGGCAGGCAGGCAGGCAGGCAGGCAGACAGCTTTAGACCAACCATATAGTATTTCTTTGCAGAAATTCTTTAATCGTGGCTTCTCTCGGTGTCTCTGATCACAGGCAAGTTAAGCAGATAGCTGATGTTTGCCAATCACTTCTTTCCTGTTTTCTGTGCATTACACACAGTGAGTTTTACAAACTGGATACATCTCAGTTGCAGACTAGTGGTGTAACCATTAGTTTGGAGAACCAGTAGGCTGGAGAATGAAAAATCCAAAATCAAGTAAAATCACAGATTATCCTCAAAAAGTGTCTCAAAATTAATACATTACAGCAGTGTTGAATAATGACAAATGATCTGTGAGTCTCAGTACTGCTACTGTTATCTTTTAGGATGACTCACCAGTTGTGCTCCTCTGGATATACTTTCTGTGAGCCCAAGTACCTTCTTCAGATACTGCTGATGAAATACAAACTAATGTTCTTACACAACTTGCAAATTCTTAAGTGATAATAATTAGAATATGTCATCCTGCTGCAGAATTCCAACCATGAGCACCTAGGTCAAAAAGATAAATGATGTTGTGTTTCAGTGGTATGAACAGTGCATGCAGCATTTGATGCACTTGTTAAACTTCTTATAGATGTATTTTGTTGAACAGATTACATGGATTTATGTTCTTGGGTCAGCTTCTGAGCAAGCAGACTGGGGACTTGTTGCCAGAACCAATCGTTGTGAAGTGTTGATGGAGACTCGCATATAAAAACAAGCATCAGTGTCTGATATTGCTAGACTCATCTTCTGTTGGAGGTCTCTGAGGACTGACTTGCACATGCTAATTTAACTTGACACTTATATACAGGGAAGTACCTGTCTAAAATTTTTCAGCTTCACGTGGATCAACTGCTGCCTATGTCCTGGGCTTCGGTTGGTGTCCACTTGCTGTCATAAGCCAAAAATTTTTAAGTAAGGAGTAGAACTATAGTAGAAAAAAGAGGGCACTATTTTATTGTAATTAAAATATTCATCAGGTTCAGCAGTATTTTAAATAAAATATGGAAATTATCATGTACAAAATGCCAACAACCAGCAATTCTTTGTAGGATATCCTAATTTATTTTCACAGAATGTTGTTTTATCTTATTGCAGAACACTTTCTGGGGGGGTTTTTTGGTGACTTTTTTTTTTTTTTTTTTTTTTTTTTTTTTTTTTTTTTTTTTTTTTTTTTGAGGAAGAAATCCTTTTTTGTTTTTTTTTTTTTCTGTGCAGGAATAGTACCTCTGTAGATTCTTTTTTTTTTTCAGCAAAGATCTGGCTGACTGAATGCTTGGGTCTCTTTGCATGTCAGCACATTGTTATTTGCATTTTATAACGGAATAGAAACCAGGGAGTAAGACCCTGGTGTAAGACCCCAGGGTCCAAGCTACAAGCTCACTGAAGAGGTTTTATTTTAAAAATACACAAGGCTCCAGAAATTCACTTGGTAAACTTAATAGAAGAGCCCTCAGTTCTTTTAAAACGCTAATAGTGAGAGCAAATGAGAAACACTGCACACGTTTTCTCAGGAGATACTTTTACTAGTAAACTTTAGAAAATAAGGGAACTTGGCCAATGTTTAAGGCTAATATTCAACAAAAATAAAGCATTCCACAAAGCAATGACTTAGCACATGCTGGCCCACACATCTCGGCAAAATCCAACCCACCCGGTTTTAAGTTATCCAAAATATTAAAAAAGGAGATTAGGAGAAGAAAAAGAAGAAAGGAAAGAGAGAGGAAAACAAAAATTATTGCTACCACCCCCAGATCCAGCATAGATCCATGAAGATGGCAGGGCTCAAACAAGCATGGGGGATATGTTGCTGCTTTATGTGCTTTGGCCCCTGATGGCCAACCCCTCCCCCGGTGTTTTGCCAGCCAATCTGGGGATGGGTCAGCGACTGCAGGGTGTGGTGTGGGGCAGTGCTCCGGGACTGCTTTTGATGGATAGATGCCCAGAGTTTGCCCGAGGAGACTCCAAGGGGAGAGGACATCACCTCACCTTCATGAAACTCGACCAGTCCCTCCCCCCTCCTTGCCCCACACTTGGTTGTTCTGAGACAATAATTAACACAATAATCCAGTGTCTCACAGCTGGTATGTCAGTCAATCTACATTTTTAAGGTTTTGACTTCCTTTCTGAAAGTCTGACTCAGTCTACCCCATGTAAAAATTGCAGTCCTGGCTGTGTACTACATATTTGATTGTTGTCAAATTCAGCATTCAGTGCAGTGGAAAACAGCTACGAGTGAAGATATTTTGAAACCTTGAAAATTACTTGATACCACTCACTTCAGTTTAATGTCTACAAGCAACTGTCAGATCATTTATTGTAAAATTAACTTCATAAACTCCCCTGTGAGGTTGGAGGGGCTTATTTATTGGAAATCATTATCTAATTGAAAGAAAAAACCATGATCTACCTCTTACTGTCACTTTACTGGATAAACAAGAACATCTACATCCTGGATGTGTTGCAAGTCTCATGCTATGCAAACGTTTTTGCATGAGTTGTGTTGCTTCCCCACACCAGAGAGCTGCGAGTCTCATTTGCGTCAGTAGCACACCCGCCCTTTGGCCCTGGCAGCTGGTAGCTCAACTCCACTGTATCATGCAGGAAAGCTGACATTGCACTTCTACTCTCCAGAAAAGGTCTTGCTTTGATCCCTGACTTCATATCTATAGGAAATTCACCCAGATGGGAAACAGTTTTAGTTATGTTTTCCTGCCACAAAAAACATTCTGCTGTCATTAGTGCTGCTTAGGGCAAACCTGGCTTTCAATCACAACCTCATCCAACACAGGTCAGGAGCTGTGTCAGATGTCTTGGTGCTAAGAGGTATACAATAGGATCCAGTGATGGAAAAGTGCAAGCAGCTGTCTTGGCAGTATTATTTCCCTCAAGTGGACACACGGGATTCATTAAAAAGAGGTCGTCTCCCTATGAATGGCTGACCCTCCTTTTTCTTGAAAGCAAAAGCATGATGTATTTTATGGAGGCTTATTACAAAGGGATAATGATTCTTTCAAGAAAAGAACACTGTGGAGGAAGTCATAGGACTTTAAGTATGTGTAGCTCTGCTCTGTAGGTAGGACAAGCAGAAAGCATGGTGTGATTACTTTTCATGAGCATATTACCTATACTGTCTCATTTCTGTTTTCTTGGCAAAGCAATACACATAACTATAAAATTCACTGAATTAATCAGACTTTCTAAGAAAACAAGTGGTTCCTTTCTTTCACCTATAATATTTATGTTGTTATTGCCAGTGCTGTTGTTTCTTTCTTTTCTAGTTTTATATGTGGTCTGTTTCTTGAAGTAACAACTCATTTTTCTTAAGTGAAGAAACACTGACATTTGAAAATACCTCTAGAACACACTTTCAAGGCATCTGTCCTAAACTTTCAATGCTTTAGGCAGGAATTTATAAAGTACCATCAGTCTGGCATTTGAAATAATCACATTATCATTATTTTATCTTGCAAATTGTGTGCTTCATAGCTATCATTCAGTGAAAAATATCATATAAAACTAATCTTTCTGTCATTCCTTGTTCAGCATCGCACTGTAGATGGTGACAAAGGATGAAAACTCTCACAAGAAATGATAACATCTATATCAAAATGATTGCAACTTGTTCTGTATTTTCAGATAAATGTATGAACTATAGAAATGAAGAAATAAACAACATTGTTTTTAGAAATGTTTATCACTTGTGATGAAAAATTATGTGGAGCTAGGGCAGAATATACAGATAGTTATATTACAACTCTGTATCCTCCCAGAAATATGCACACTGTATATCTGATTTAGAAAGAGTAGAAAAGTAATACAGAGATTTACTCTTTACAGTCTGCAATATGTGAGATATGTAAAGAAATGGATGGATAAGTAGAAGTATGGATAGGTTCATTGCTGATGCAGACTTCCTATTCTAACAAGCAAGTCCTCAGAAGCTTGGCGGTTCAATATATCATATGCGTCTCCAACATTCATTTTCACCCGTTCAGTCTCTCTTTTTTTTTTTTATTTTATTAAAACTCTACTAAAAAGTATAGCGAGCATTCAAAGTCCAATTCAGTATTAAGATTTTCTAAGAAACCAGCCATTGAGGCAAACTTCCAGCAGCAACCTGTGGAATCTGTCTTTAGATGTGGTTGTTCCATTCCCGAAAAGAAAGCAATCAGTAGTCTGTCTAACCAGGAATGTTTTCTGGAGTTGTCTTACTTTCTTTAAGCAGCTTTCATGCTCTTATTCCTCATATTTGTCCTCTTTTTGTCAAGTATTTACTCCATTAATACATTTTCTTCATGATACCGAAGCCAGTACTTGGATAGAGTTCTACAGGGAGTGCAAGACAACTACTATAAGCTGTATCAAGGAAAGATTGTGACCAGTCAAATCAAACCATATCTATTGGAAAGTTTGTCAACTCTCTAGCAAAATTAGGAAAAATAAAACCTATAAATGAAATATTTATGGTTTATTTTCTGAAAGGTTGTACTTTGATATTGATGTGATAATGATCACAAAAACAGCAAAGGCACTGCAGCCTACATGGGGAGTACGATAGGCTTCCAGAAACAGAGCACATGCTGTATCAGGTAAACAGAAAAAAAAAATAAAAAGGCTTTCAAACTAGCATTATATATAGCAATTCTTAATGACATCAACTTCGCAGAAAAATTTTGCAGAACAATGACTTGACTTGTCAGTTATTCAAAGAGCCTCCAAGACACATGTGCATGAACCAGGAAGTGATACCGACCATGTAATTTAAGTTTTCCTTCCTCTGGGATCAGAATTAAGTTAGTGCACTTGCAGTGTTGCAGACATTAGATGACACTGTGCTAACAAGACACTCTCTAATGCTTGTATTGGCCAGTGTCTGTGGTTTTAGTTGTGTGTTTCTTCTACATTTAACCAATAAAGAAAAAAACCCCGACACAGTTCTAACAGATAGTAGTTAAAGCTGTCGGGTATACTCAGTTGGATATGTTTAATATATTGATGATCTGGAAATTTAGAGTTATTTTAGGATAGAAAATTTCAACTTTACAGGAAATCTTTACCTTTATTTTGGAAAATAACAACCAGTTCCCTCTCAGTCTTGGTTATGATGGGCCAGGAAAGCCCCAGAGTTCTTCTGAAATCCCAGCACTGAATTAGTCATTAACAAAAGAGAATGAGCTAATTCATTTGCAGAAAGACAGGTACTGTCTAATTTGTTATGTTGCAACCTTTGATCACAACCTTGTGAATAAAATGTTAAAATACTTGTATGTGTAGGTCTTTGCAGAAGTTTTGTGTATTTCGTATGCATCATCATGTTTTCTTGAATTTCAAAGAAAAATGAGTGGATGTTCTTATTTGCTACCTCATTCAACCTGAACTCTGATGGCTCCCATTGATTATTTTGTCATGTTTTCTCGCTGCAGTTCTGTGGAATATGTAAGATTAACACACACACTGGGGATGGCGTGTGCCCTTGAGAGAGGTCAATGTGTACTCTTTGGAGCTGACACAGTGCTTCAACAGTGTAACTTTTCAACATTTTGTGCTGCTTTTGGAAGGATTTTAGATACTGTGATTCTGTCACTGCTCTTTTTTTTTCTTTTCTTTCCACACTGCCCTTTATGTCACATTGCTTTACTTCTAACAAGAGACAAGTCATTTGTGTAACAGAAACAGAAGCTTTGTTTGTGGATATTGTGCATCTTACTGTACTTCTGACATTATTTTAGCTTTGGGGGACACTGCTGTTTTCTCTTCCCTGTTGTTGTACCACTAAAAATATTAAGTTTCTGGGAGTTAACCACCTTTTATCATACTGTAATGTCAAATGACAAAAAGTATTACACTCGATTAGTTTAGTGTTTCCATGTGACGGAAGAATTTATAGTTATAAAAAAAACATGAAATGTACAAAAAATTCTACAGTAACCTTTTACAAACTTTGAAAATCTTCTTAAGATTTCACAAACAAACTGAGCACACTCCTAATTTGTAGTTTATTTCCTGATAAAACTTAATAGAGTCATTACTAAGGTTTCCAATTTCCTTTATCATAACGAAAATGTTTCCAGATGAATTTGTCTTTCACATCAGCCAGCTTGTTTTCATTGCACAGATGCAACAGATTATTTCCACCAAATGTATTTTGTATTTTGCCATTTTCATGATTTTAATAGTACATTTAAACCAAGTAAGATGCTGATGTTAAGCTAAGTAGGAAGCTAAAAGGAGGCAATACAACTTACATATATTCAGGAGGATAGGACGCAGTCAGCAGATAAGATCTGTTCCTTCTTGTATTTGTTGTATCCCATTAATCACAATAATTTACTTTTCTAGGAACATAATAAGGACTAGTGATACATATACCTTAGTCTCCTATTAGCTACTGAAATTTCAGGCGAAAGTCTGAAAGAAATGACATCTTGCTGAGAAAAAGATCATTTCACATTTAGATTGCAGGATGTAATAATCCACAGCAAATGAAACATGCATATAAAACATGAAATTTTGTTTTCTGGATACAAATAATTGCAGTATCACAAGTGCTAAAGGTACCATTAGACTAGTAACTACTGACTCTGGGAAAAGTAATGTTTATCTTAATGGTATTGAATTTTGCTCTTCAAAATTTAACCAGAATTCGTAGATGCATGTGTAATTTCTTAATTTGCCACATGGCACATAAATTATTTGAAAGCGTAGTGATAGCATATTATTTAATGGCTGATGAGGTGGTGAAATAAGCTTGTTCATTTATACACATTTCCAAACCAAAAGTTGCTGCTCCATCCACTATTCTATGTCTTCTGTTTTCATATTCTGCCTTTAGTAGATGCAGAAATGAGTAAGTTGTCTTCCAATCCAATAGATTTACAAACTGGATCTGTTAGGAATACTTTACTTAATTTCTTTCCTTCTTTAGTAATAAAAAAATCTATTAATTGGAAGAGAGGCAATGGTGTTAGTTAAAAACTCTTCTGTGGAAATTGCTATTTAGGCATTTCTGGAAAAGGAGATTTTTGATGAAGTGCCTCATTACCCTTTCTACAGAACACTTAAAGTACTGTCTGTAAGTTCTGTTTAATTTCTGGTTCATTGACCTGATACATAGACTCATTCAGATCTCATTGTATCTATCCTGCAGTCACAAAACAACATTAAGGACTTATTTCTGATGTCAGTAAAACAAAGTTGTGTGTCCTGATGGAGTTGCTTCCGCATGATCACATAAAAATGATCAGTAATAGCAACTGAATAGTCTGTTTCTCCATGATTGGAACTAAAGCCTAAGTTTGTACAATAAAGACTTTTTACAATTTTAGATGGAAAAAAGTTACTGTACCCACACAACAATTAGTTACTAAACTTCAAGATCTC
The DNA here is from genome assembly GCA_013399855.1 of Oxyruncus cristatus. Classification (NCBI taxonomy): domain Eukaryota; kingdom Metazoa; phylum Chordata; class Aves; order Passeriformes; family Cotingidae; genus Oxyruncus; species Oxyruncus cristatus. Next base: position 457,922 of record VXAY01002649.1, read on the forward strand.
AAGTACTGAATGTCTCTGAAATCTGAGTGGACCATTCCATGCAATTGCAAAAACTGCATATAACTACGCTATCAAAGTGAAACTTGTAGAACAGTGATGTTTTCTAATTCACATGATGTGCTCATTTATCTGATTAGTTATGTTAACACCAGTGGGACTTACAGTCTTAATATACTCCATGTTTTTGATAGAATTATATAGAAAATGCATAGAATAATTTGCATTTCTAACCTACTGTTCAACCAAAAAAAAGTGTATATTGGTCTTGGTAAATCTTTTCAGAATAATATTGTCTTGGACTACTGTGAAACTGAAAGATATTTATATATCATATACTTTATGTGTATAGAAAATATGTTTATGGGCATATGAAATGTGCTTTAAAGGCAATGCCCGTGTACTGCTTTTTCAAATGTATATTGTTATGCTGAAGTTATTATGAACAGATATTTCAAAATGTTTTGTTTTGTTCTGGATTGAAAATTAAACTTTTCAAAGGTTTCTTCAAAAGAAACTGTGTCAAAATACTATTTTTCAGATAGAACAGGTTCTCTGTCTTTTAGGAAATCCATCCTAGACATGAAAGTCTGTCTTGTTAAAATATCAACCCATTCACACATGAAAACTTCAATTTTTTGAGATATTAGGTAACAAAACAGAACTAAAATTGCTTTATTTATGACTTTTTTTCCTTCCCCCCCCCCCCAGGTCTCACTGCATTGCCTGATGTGTTTGTGGCATAGTCAAAAAAGGAAATTTCACACAAAATATCAAACAGACAAACACAAAATACCCCACTATACCAAAGCAATCATCAGATAATACTTCAGACATTTGATTTCTGGGGAAAACTAAGAATGTTTTATCAAATATTTTGAAAACGGAAATTCACTGTCATGCAGTTGCTGACTGTGCTTGAGTTTAAATATTGACATTATAATAGAAAGAGATTCAGTTTCAGATACTTCAACTTTCATTCACATAATTTAGGACCAACCACAGCTCCCTTAAGATACGTTATAAAAATACAGCTGCTGTGAGGATAAAAGCACAAGGAACCATCCAGGCTAAGTCAGGAGACACAACATTTAATAATCAGCTGAATGTGAAGACCCATCAACTTGACGAATGGTAAGTACTGTACGGAGTGAAAAAGTCTTAAAGAACATCACAGGTATATTAACAAAGTGGACAGTTCCTTGCTGTCTTTTGTAAATTCTTTGGAGGGGTTTATTAACATGATAGATATCTATATGAATTTCTCTTTCTCTTTGCATAATCATTTCTAATGCTCATATGATCATGGAAGTTGGAAGATGTGAAGATTGTAGGTGGACAGTTATTTCTTTGATTTGTAGGCGTTTATAAGGCAATAGTACCTATATTCACTAGGCTTCTGCTTTCCAAATTCTCCATTGATTTCTCTTCTGTTATTTCAAAGTCACCTTTATTGAGATATACATCTGCTACATTCCCCTGTCAGAGACAGGATATTAGGCTGAATAGGCTTTCAGCTTAATCCAGTCTGGTTGTCATAAATTCTTACAAACTGTAAGTTCCAGAAATGAAAAGGATCCAAATTATTAGTGGAGACTCAAAAATATAATACAATCATACAAAATAATTACCATCAGGACTCCTTTACTTTACAAACATATAAAATGCACTTACTTTGAGGGTGAGAAGGGAGAAAAAATCCTTCCATTAGAAAATATAGTCACAAAGCTTTGAACAAAGAAATTCACACACTGCAGAGTACGCACACACATGCAGGCAGGCATGCACATACATACACACACAGTTGCACACATACACGCACACACACACATGCTTAGAGTTTACACTGCATTCTTCTGATGCCATGATTATTATTTTATTTGTACACCCACCTTTACTGCACATTCTAAACAAACAATAGACAACAGTGTGAAGACTTTTTTTTTCCCTTAAAACTGCAACAAAACAAGTCTCAACATTTGCAAAACATTCCTTTATTATTAGAAATAAATTATTTTGTATAAAAATTAGCATGCGTTGACCATTGCATTTATTTTAGCATAACCCAGGACTTAATTCAGTCAGCCATCACAAGAAACATACTCATCTTCTTTTACGAGTTGAACAGTGTAGGACGGGAAAGGAAATTGTCACAATCACAAAAAAGTACTTACAAATATAACATCAGACATGATTTATTTCAACAGCATTTTTTTTCGCAAGCTAACATTTGTTTTCCTTTTGTGATTTGCTTCCTTTTGTGAGTGAACAGTTCAGAAACTCGACACTCTGTCTCTATGTTATAAAACTGGACTTTTCCTTCCCCTGTTTCTTTTTGCCTTTTGCCTCTTGTTTTATCCTTGTTCTTTAGGAGACTGACTATTTATTTGAATGTAGTCTACTGATATTTTCAAGACTGAATTCTGGTGGTGGTAAAGTTTATGTTTGCAAGATCCAATCCTGCAGATCTTCCAGTGAATTTCATCCCTGCTCAGTTTGCCTGATTGCTGTAACTGACATAAGTTGTCTTGGTAGAGGAGGCTGTAAATAAAAAAAAAAAATAATAATAAAAAACAAAAAAACCCAAAACAAAAAACCAACCAAACAACAACAACAACAACAAAAAGTTCAGGATTTTTAGAATCAAGAGAGAAGGAAAAAAGACATACTTAGCATTTGAACTAAGACAGTGTCCTGCTATATTTCCTAACAATACTGGAATAAAGTAAGAATATTTAAGAATGTATAGAAATAGAGATTAAATTAGATCTCAAGTTCTGAGCCCGTGATGACAACTTATCTTGTTTATGACTTGTGCAAGCAGAGGTCAATAGAGAGGAACAATGACGAGTGGTTTCAGCATACCCATAACAGAATTTTAACATCTGGTATAATTTTGGCTGACTTCTATAGAGATATTTTTTACTTTAGAGATTGGAATATTCTTTTTCTTCTACTGATTAAAGACAACTTTGCAGCTAGTGGTGGTTTGTCCATCTAGAAGAAGCCTTATGTTTCTTGAAAGGAGCAAAGACTAATCTAGGAAACATCTCTCCAAATTAGTGAAACTGAGTAGGTAGTCCCTACAGCACTTATTATCTGGAGAGAATGTTCTCCTTGTATTGATGGTCAGCTGATCACGTCTTCTTTTGAGCAAAGCTGATACCCCTTGTTCAGAACAAGGCAATATGTTGAGAAAGTGAAACACCTTTACTATCGTAAACATGAAAAACTGATTTTTTAATGAAAGTTTGTGTGAGGTTCTAGCCCTTACATCTTATTCTTTTGCTATAAAAATATTAAAAATGTGCTATAAAAATATGACTTAAGTGATATCACTCAAGGTTAATGTAACAGTGGGAGTATGGAAGTGGTGACATTAGGTCTTATAGTTAATTCTCTAATTTTATATCAGTTGGGTACATGGAAAATCAGACTGCTGAGGGACTGAGTCTCTTTTCTGTCTCTATAATAAGGTGTGCGTAAGACTGCATAAAGAGGAATTTGGCTTTCTAAATATGTTTCATATTTCATCTGGTACAGATACGTTCTCCTTATGATAGTGAAGAATTCAGCTGGCAAGATGAAAATGATTTGATGGTAAAAAAGTTGCCTCATCTATAGATTCAAAAATTCTATTCTGATACCTTCCTTCCTTCCTTCAATTTCTTGTTTTCTATATAGAATCTGGTGAGAATTGCTGAGATAGATAGGAAAAGCATTCTTCTTGCTAACTCCTAAATTCAGCCCAACAGTTTCATGATTTGTGAAGAACAGACTATGGAAACTAAATGATGATAGTTTCTCTCTTCTGCATCAAAGACTAAACTAAATAAAGGACCATTAAAATTGATGCAAAATAATGGTGGTAGTAAAAAAACCCTTGGTATAAATAACTAAGTTTTCTTTGGTTTCCTGAGCAATTTGATTCTAATACTGCATGTATAATTTTTTAAGACACAGCAAAACCATTTTAATTCACATATCACTATAAACTTTGTTCCCTAAGAAGGTATATATAAGAATGAATAATCAAAAGAAAGCTTGAAAATGTAATACTTTTTACTTTTATTTGCACAGGTAGCTCTAGTACTTTGTGTCTGGAAAAGCTAATTCATGAAAGGACTACTTTTGGCACATGAACGAAGTCGTTCAAGTAATCAATCACAGTATTTGAACACCCAGATGAAATAGCTTTATTTGCATGTATTGGGATACTTGAAGCAAATATAGCCTCAATTACATCTTCCAGATCTTTTAGATGGGATGTACTGCTTCCATCTGAACTCTCCCATGCTCCCACAGCTGGATTTCTGAGAGGATTCTATTTTTCCTTTGGCCTGTTAAGTTCCTACTGAAAATAATACAGAACTGCTGAAATGGCACCAAGTTTTTATAGCATAAAAGGATTTTGTTCCCAGCTAAGAAATAACAAATAAATGCACATCTGCAAACTCTGCACACTTGGGAACAAAAGGACAAAAGGATCAGACCTTTTTTTTCCCTTTCCCTGAAAATAGGCTCAGATCAGGTTAAGCTAACTTACCACATTATCTTGTATGAGCTGAGTTCTGTGATAACTTTATATATGCATGTTTTTAGCCCACAGCAACGTAACATAATCAGATTTATCACATCTCAGTAAGCTGAATTATCTGAGGACATTTGCAAGAAGCTCAAAATACAACAATAGTAGTTGCTACACCTCAGCTGATATAGACTAACTTGTTCAGGTTTTGTAATTTTGTTGTATATCTGAGAATTTAATAGTTTTAACATAATCTAGAATTCATCAAGAAAAAAATTAACCTTTTGAATTCTGAGTGTGGATACTTTAAAAAATGACAGCGCAGGAAGTTAGTGTAGACAGTAGTTTGAAATGTATTCAATCTAATCTCATCTCCAAACAATGTTTGGGTTTTTTTCACTTGATAAACATTGCACATATCTGTATGGTTCAGTGGAATAAGCCTAGAGTTCCTGTTTGGGGATATGAAAGCTTTAGCAGCTGGTGTCCTGCTCTTGAAGACTGTTAGCATTTCACAGTAATAACATGAACCACATTTGGCAAGCATAGATGGCCAGAAAAAGTAACAGAGTTGGTTCAAAATATTTCTGGGAATTAACACACTTTTATAGCTCCAGTTACTACTTAGCTGTTGGAACAAGACAAAAAAAAAAAATCTAAACCCATTCAGAATGATTATTCTTATCTGACCTATATGCATTTAAAGCACTTTTCATTGCTATGCCTTCTGTAACTGCACCTGGATGGTTTTTTTTCCATCCTGTTTCCCAGAAACAATTTGTTTTTTACTGAATATGGATGTGTTTCCACAAACAAACCAAACAAACAAACAAACAAAACCCACTAAAAACCAAAACCATGAATGTGTTCATGTGGGAGGCAACATAGAATAAAGTGTGTTACATGGAACAGGACAAACTAGACAAAGAGCTGTCTCTGGATGGGAAGAAAAAGGAATTATCTGACTGTCTCACCCTATTTCTCACCCAGTTATAGTGTTGCTATCACTACCACTATTTGTTCTTGGTAAATGGTGAGAAACACTACCCACTTATGATATCCTAGGAGTAGACTGATATTTTGCCATCAGCCTCATATACTATCACTGCAAAGAAAGATCTACCTCACATGGAGTCAGTGAAAGAAGAAATTTTGCTATGTCAAGAAGTTGTTCCTATTGGCCTAGTGAAAATGACTTATGTGGCATTGTGCACTAGTGATTCACAGGAACCTCCAAAAGTTTTGATAACTATTTCGCAGAAGAGAGAAACCCACCTAGAGGCCTAGAGCTCAATTACATGGGGAGAGCTTTCTGGAGTGAAAATGACTTGACTCTGAATTTTTGCCTATGAAGCATTATGATGTCTGGATAAAAGCCTAGGCAGGATATACTCCTAGTGAGCTCGGGATTATATAGATCTGTTGCTGTTAAAATCATGTTTAGAGCACAGTAAATAAGCATTACCCTGCCTACATGGACTACTGGAGAAGCACACTTGCTTCCAATAGCAGTTGTTGCCATGAATTATGCATAATCATAGTTTAAGGAATATCAGACAGAGCATTTCTTAATTAGGTACAGCAGATAAACATCAGATACCCAAGACTTTCTTACTAATACTCTTTCTCACCCTACTGTGAAAACCCTCCTTTGTCCTTTGCTCAGAAGTTTATAATTTTGCACACTCAGCAAAAGTTTTCTTTTTGTGACTTCTTGAAGACTTGTTAAATTATTGAGTTCTTCATATTTCTACACTGTTATTTGATCCAGAAGGAATTTCTATGTTTTTTGGGGTTTGTTTTTTGTCCTTCATTATATGTCACAATCTGAATCTGTATAAACCCATAGCTCACTCTAGCAGTTTTAAGTATTTTGAAGGGTCATGAGTTTTTCAAGTGAAATATTTTGTACTAAGTATCCTCCATGCACCAGCAACTATAGTATGGTAAACTTATGGAATACTACATAGCCTTCAATCTGGAAAACTCTGATTGAATTCAGTGGGAGTTTTCAATTTTCATAAATAAGTACAATATTTTTCTGAAAATTTGGTACTGCCTTGTCTTAATGTGCTCAACCCTATTTAATCATCTGTCAACACCATCACAAAGTAGTAAAAATTAAAAATAAACCATGTCATATCTAGTAAAATGACTGAAAAACTTAACTGTAACAGCTGCTGTCATCCCATGTGACCCCTAACTGCCCAATAGAAAACAATTCTACGTTGATAAGCACTGGGGGTAAAGTTAATGGCTCTGTTCATATTTGATTATTATTGTTATCATGAAGTCCAGTTTATAAGATGGTATGTCATGTGGTAGAATGGAAGCTACAAACTCTGTTTTCTTCTATTCCAGAGCAACTTAAAGATGTAGCAAGATTCAAGAACTTTTCTGACATGGGAAAGAATTTTTTCCCATTACAAACCCGTGACATATCAGAACATGTAATGATTTTTATATGAATTATCACCATTTTGTACCAAGATGAGTAAGACCACAACAAAAACCTGGATGGGAAGCATTATTCTGGGAAGTGTTAGTCATGAGTTGTGATAAATGAACAAGTCAACAAATCTGAGTTGAATGGAAAGGTAAAAAGCATTATTTTCACTTCCATATCTAACTGCAAAGTAAAAACAATGTTAACTGTTTCCATTATACTTTTTTTCAACAGCCTTTGAGTTTTGAATATACAATGATGACCATAAATACACCTCATGAACTGTCAGGACATATCACAACTGGCACAGCAATGCACAACACATCAAATTAGCACTAGCTAAAACAAATTATTTTTGAAAGATGTGGCTTTTCAAAATCTGCTTGTGCTTTTTTTATTTCTTTACTAGCCTCCTTGAAAATCAAATTCTTTGAAACAACTCTAGACATTCCTGTATTTAGCAGTACATGAATTCTGACACATCTCTGGATTCATGCAGAACAAGCAACAAAAATAATAAAGTTTATTATTAAAAGAAAGTGCATTCTTGTGAACGTACATCTATTATGATGTGCTGCCACTTTTGACCATGGGAAAGTCTACAGATGACTTACTGTTGGTTTCAAGACTTTCACACAGTTCAGTCTTGACCTCGCCATTTGGTCTGTCATTTCCTTTTTGGGTCAGTTTGCTTTGCATTGTAGCAGCTGTCACTACAGCCTTGAAGCTCCGCTTCCGTTTTTGAACATTCTGCTCTGGATGAAAAATGATAATATAAACCTTGGGCATGTAGAGCATGCCCAGAGACACAGAAGCACTTAAACTCATGGAGATAGTAAGTGTTGTTGTCTGGATGTACATCTGGGAAAGGAAAGAAACAACAACATAAAAATCATTGTTATGTTGATTTAATACAAGAAGGAAAACAAAGTAATTATCTTAAAAGTAGTATGTGGAAAGGGAAGATACAACAGAAGGACTCTCAGCTTTGGTTGCTTTTAATTGTAGCTGAGTATGGCTGTTTCATGTTGGTTTTATAACCTTAAGAGTAGGTGATAAAAACAACATAATATTCCTGAAACTTCATTCTCATAGAAGTAACCAAGATGCTGTAGCAAACATAGCTTTAGAAAAGAAACGGTATGCCTGGACAAGAAAGGAGGAGTGACAATAGGGTTAGCCATGTATCACCTACTTTAACAAACAGAATATTCCGTGTGGTGATTCAACAGCGTGTGCAGCATGGCTCAACTGACTGCAGCATGAAGCAGAATCTAACAAAATCTTTGATATATTCTTTGAGTTTCGAACTTGGAAAATATATTAATTTCTTCATAGTGATGCTTGAATATTCTTGAGTTTATTTGGGTTTTTTCGTTTGTTTGTTTTTACATTTCCAGCCTCCTTTGGAATTCTAATCACAATGCTCTGTTGGCACACAATAAACTTCTTAATATGTCATAGTCCTAACTAAGAAATCAGAAAATTGAGGAACCATGAAATTACATCACAGAGGATCTCAGTTTGCTATAGATACAAAGGAAAAATCTGATATTTCTGAGCAAATCTATCTATTGTTCAATATCACCTACAAAAAGAAAGTAACTCTAGTCTTCCACACCCTCATAAAAGAAGATGACAATGATCACTCCATAAGAACAGCAGAGACAAGTTTCTATTTGAAGAAGTATTCAGATAGTGTATTATAAATACTAATTGTAGTTCTGCTCAACATTTATTTTTTCTTAGGAACTTATATTTTATTAGCCATATTATGAAAAAACAATTTTACTTCACAGTTCTGTGTTAAGTAGGAAACCTCTCAGTAATCCTTATTATACTGAGAAAGATACTGAAGTAAAACCTGCTCAGTACCTTGGCAGATGATTCACTGACATTGTTGTCAGGCATGATTTGAAGCACTGGCCAATACTATCACATTAACCTGGAGATAAGGTGGTAAGTCTGTCTGCAATGTCAGCTTCAGATCATCAGTTTTTATGAAGTGCCCTTGGGTGACTTGGCCCTTGGCAGAAAAGTAGAGATATAATAAACTGTTTTGCAGTCACTATTATAGTTGATCTTTTTTAATGTCTTTCAGCCTACAAAGTTTTTCCATTACATACTTCCTCCTCAGAGATCAAAATAAATTGTGCTCTCCCACTTAAAGCAATGTTGGGTAAGAAAAAAAGTATGAACTCTGAACCATCTTATAAAGTAACTTTATATTTGTATAGAAAACTGCCAAATACTACCAAATAAAAGGAGGGATTGGTCAATCTACTCTTTAAGACTAACAGTTCTTCAAAATTTGTGAGAAGCTGAACCCACTTTCAGGGACAGCACCAGACTGAAAAGACAATTAGGATTGTCTTTCTGTTGTGCTGAGGAAAGTTATAGAAGCAACACATTCCTTCATTTCAATAATACATCAAGACAATACTTGAGGAAATAAATACAATACAGTCTTTTCTCACACCAGTGAAATAGTTCCATTCCCTTCAATCTCCAAAATGACAGAGATGTGCCTGAAAGCAGAGCTTGAGCTATATTGCATATGAACATTTCTAATGAGAACCTTACATGGTCACATTAACAAGCAAGTTTTTTCGGACTTCTGTGGAAGGATCTCTTACAGATGCATGTTCACATGCAGAAAGCACCATCAACACATTCATTTCCCTCTGAAACAAATCTCCAATTAAACTAGTACAGTAGTGGCTTTTAGGGTTAAATGTTGCATTAACTGGTGTCCAAAAGCAAAAGTATTTTTGTTCCTAAAGATGCATAAATTTCCTAATGGAGTTTTCAAAACTGAAATCAATGCAAGTAATACCTTTAAAAAACTGTATTATGTATGAAAATTCCATTAAACACAAAAAATTCCTTTTTGAAGTCTTACCATTTTTAAAACCCATGTCATGGCTGTTAAGTGGTCAGCTAAGCCTCACCCATGGATTCTGTAACAAAAACTGGCCTTTCAATATGTATTTTTTTATTCCTTATAAATTCCCCAGTCTGTAAGGCTTGTCTTCTGTCATGGTTCAGTATAAGGTGAGATGATAGAAAGGATAAAATACCCCTGATTGTTATAGGTAAAATACATACATTATTTGATAGTCATATTAACAACAAATCTATACATTATAGTAGATCTCAGTGACCCCTTTTGCAATAAGAGGTCCCAAAGTGACAAGATGCAGTTTTGGTCACTGCAATATAAAGAAGATATTGAGCTATTAGAGAGTGCCCAAAGGAGGGCAATGAAAATGGTGAAGGGCCTTGGGGGGAAGCCGTATGAGGAGCAGCTGAGGTCACTTGGTCTGTTCAGCCTGGAGAAGAGGAGACTGAGGGGAGACCTCATTGCAGTTGCAACTTCCTCGAGAGGGGAAGAAGAGGGGTAGGCACTGATCTCTTTGTGGTAATCAGTGACAGAAGGTTTAGGTTGAATTAATATTCAAAATACTAAAGGTTCTTCACCTAGAGGTTCTTCACCCAGTGTGTGGTTGGGCGCTGGAAGAGACTCCCTGGGGAAGTGGTCACAGTACCAAGTCTGACAGAGTTCAAGAATACTTGAATGATACTCTCAGTCACATGGTGTGACTCTTGTGGATGAGGGGCTAAGGGCTGGATTTGATGATCCTTGTGGGTCCTTTCGAATTCAGCATATTCTGTGATTCTGTGAAACACTAAAGAGGCTTATCTTAGTATGTCAACATCTGCTTAGAGATTTACATTCAATTAAGCTTCAGAAGTGAAACAACTCTAAATCTAATTATACATGCACGGAAATAATAAGAGTCCATGGATTTCAACACAGGGAAGGTATTTTGCATGAGGTATGTCATTACATCTATTTTCTATGGATTCAATTGATGACCAGCACAACAGCCTATTTTAAAAAATCCAAATCTTAGCTAGTTTCATGTTGCCCATTACTGTTCTTCTGGAGTAGGGTTTATTTCTAATGATTGCTGTGTTTTTGAACCAGCCACTATAATTATTGAAACATTTAAACTAGAGCGAGCTGGGAGGTTTTGGACAGGACAGTTTTCAAATAGTGAATACAGTCTTTAGAGGGCTTCAGTTTTATGGAATCTGTTATTCATGGATCACTCTTCAACCACATCCTTTAATGAAGCCAATGAGAAAGAAGGGCTTCAAGAAACTTGCTAGGCCTTGAGAGGAAGGCTTTGAATTACACATTGTATGGGGTGTGTACATCAGTCTGACTACATATGCTAATGAATTGTGTACTTAGAGACCGATTGACTGAGTTGTCAATGACAGTCTGAGTCTGATTTCTTTTCCTACTGTAATCATAGAATAGTTTGGGTTAGACATGACCTTTAAAGGTCATCTAATTCAATCCCCCTGCAGTGAGTAGGGACATCTTCAACCACATCAGGTTGCTCAGAGCCCCATCCAACCTGACTTTGAAGGTTTCCCGGCATGGGGCATCTACCAACTTTCTGAGTAAACTGTTACAGTGCTTCACCAAGTGCATCATAAAAAAAAAATCCTTGAATCTAGTCTGAATATACCCTCTTTTAGTTTGTAACCATTACCCCTTTTCCTATCACAACAAGCCCTACTTTTTTAAGTGGTTATTTGCAAGTTAAGAGTCTGTTTATAGGACAGGAACATCTCCTTTAATCCTTCTGTCTTTGGAATCTCCATCTTTGCAGCCTGATGAAGCACAAGTCTAGCAAACAGGATACCTACCACATATTTGGTTTGACTTTTGTCTGACTCTTCCCTTGTTTTATCCCTGACAAGAGGACAATGATGTTTTACGGTTGTGCATTCTGGGTACTTTTATTATTCTGGGAACATAACTACCTGTAACTTTTACAGAATTAGCTGCTCTAAAAATCAAGGAGCAACAAAAGTAGTTCAGTTTAATAAGATATGAGGTCTGAATAATTTTTCATGTGTCTCACAGTGGTAGCTCACTCAAAGTTACAAGAGAATAAAGGCTCCTTTCTCAAAACGATTCACAGTTACACAGAAATGAATTTCAGCACTCCTCACACTAAAATCCCTTCTGAACTACAAACTTTTTGTCCAATAATGCCTTTCACAGTGGCAACAAAGACTGCTATATCTATTCTACTTGTTCTTGACAGTCAGAAGATATAAGTCAGAAAACTAAAATATTGGTAGCAAAAGAAAAAAAAAACACTTTATACTATGGGAAAAACTTGATGCCTAAATATCTCCATCCCTCGCCTCATCCCCACCTCAGAACTCATATAGGATTTCTTATGTACCATTTTTAGCTGCACAACTGACAAATAATCCCTCACAATAGGCTGTCTCTCATGTAAAAGATTTAGATCCCCACTCAGACTCAAGATCTGTCCACCCCACAAATGACCTGGACCCTTTCCTCATCAGAAGGATCACAAAAGCTTGGTAACATACCCTCAGCAGACAAATCAGAAAATGGCTGTGTGGATATTTAGGGATTTTCTATCTTCTACCATTGATTCTAGCACTATGTATCTCATTCTTTCTACTTAGAAACGTAAAATGTTACATAGGAAATATTGTGGCACTGAAAGATGCTATTTTATTAAAACACAGATACCCTCTTGAGTTCTCCAGTTTGAAAGTACTTGAAACTGAATTGCCCCCCTGGTAACCTGAAAAATTTCTATTCATCAAAGCAGGTGTGTGCACCAAACTGTCCCAGTGCAGATAGCTGAATGACTATGTCTTAGCTAGGCCTCACTGCTTGGAAATAAAATAGCCCCCAACTTCCCAGTAGTATCCCATCAGTCTGGTGCTTGCTGAGTCAAAGTTTACAACAAAGCAACCCCTTTCATTAGAGGCAAAGAAAAATAGTGGTAATGTTACAACTTTGTCCAGATTGCTTCCTTGTTTAGGTCCTCCCCGATTTTCACACATAAGATTGTATCCAGGCTCTCTCCAGAACTGCTGATTTTCTCATCCTATTTATTTTTCTTTTCTACTCAGTTTCAATAGGTCAAATAGAGAGTACCTCTCAACCAGTCTCTTCTCTAATCTGTTTTGATAATATATCCTGGAAAGGTGGGAGGTATATCTGGTTATTGTGATCCCTTGAGTAAATTTTAAATTTGCACCACTTTGGTACAAGCTCTCTTAACTGCTAGTAGTTGTAACACAGATGAACAAGTCCAGCAGTTAGTGAAGTGCTAAACCAGAGTGAACTCTTAGTGTATCTCAAGCTATAAGTGTGCCTAGTGTAGAGTCAACTCAGCTACTTGCAGTCCAAAGAGAAAGGGATGTTTAAAAAGACACAGCTGGTCTAATGATTCTCATTGGCTAATTCTATACAATTTTCCCTTTAGAAGCATCTTTCTCCACAGGCTATAGCAATAGCCTTGGTATCAAACAGTGGAGTCTGAACCATCCTGCTGAGACAGATATACACAGACAGGCACTCTTGAACACGTCCCACACTGCTAGTAACAGAGAAGAAGATTGAATTATGATTTAATTTTTCCTTTATACTTATTACCAAATTTTTTATGTCTCTTTTGTGAATCTTCTCAGCTCCTTCAGCCAGTTTGATATTTTAAAGCCAGAACTGCAACAAGCTTTGTTTCCCAATAGCTTTTTTTGCCTTCACTCTCAGCTGTTTGAAGCCTTTACCAGATCATTTATATCCAGGAAATAAATGATACATCATAAAATGTCATCTATCTACAGGCATCCCTCAGATTGGACAAGACATGAAAATGGTCCCTCTCTGTTTGTGGTGGAGAAAACATGAATCTTTTCTCAGGAAAACACTGAAAGCATTCACAGCCATCCTCCCTGTGCTGTAGAAGAAAGGCTCTGAGGACATCTTATTGTGGCCTTGCAACGTATAAAAGTGAGAGGCATAGAAGTGACTTTTTACGAAGGTGTGTAGTGACAGGAAAAGGGGCAACAGGTTTATCCTGAAAGAGGGTAGATTTAGGTTAGACATAAGGAAAAAATCTTTTACAATGAGGATGAGATACTGAAACAGTTTGCCCAGAGACGCCGTGGCTGTCCCGTGGCTGGATGGGGCCCTTATCAGCTTGGTCCAGTGGAAGATGTCCCTGCCCATGGCAAGGGAGTTGGAACAAGATGATTTTTAAAGGTGCCTTGCAACCCAAACATTTGTATGATCCTATGATTCATAGCAATATAGTACTTTCTCAACATGACAGAAAATAATGCCAATTGTCATTTCTATTGGCAAATGTCACCTCTTACCATGAAATCCATGAAATTCTAAAAAAAAATTAAACTGTTTCAATTCTTAAGGTTTTTTTTCTCTTCTCTTGCCTTTGCTTGTTTCAGTATGCCAGTTTCAGATGCTTTAGCTCTTCTGTAACTGCTAAATTTGAAAAAGCTTTCTGTTCATGTGTAACACCTGTAGACAGTCTGTGATTTTTACAGATAACATCACAGAATACTGGCACCAGAAACTATGCTATTCTGTGACAAAAGTTGGAGAAGATCAGACAAAAAAGTGCAGCACTATTAAACATTCTGCTCATTGGGAATGAGCAACATTCCTGAAGGGAAAGAAATGTTCAGCTTTAGTTCATCTGCAACATTTATTACAATATTTTATAATAAACTAGTAATAAATTAAAGTCTGTTTCTTTACTGTCTTCCATCCTATGCACTGCCTTGCAGACCTTCAAAGTAACCTAAAATATTAGTACATAAATGGATTATTTTTTCTTCTCATAAAGTAGGTTAAATATCACACTGTCTTATAGCTTAAATACGCTACAGCACACAATTTATTGCAGTTTTATGGTTTTTAAAGTCCATGTGAACCATACCTCTCATCAACCTTACTATAAACAGAGCCACAGTAGTCAGTAATGGACCAAACACCAATCTCTTACCATGTCTTTTGTAGTGTGTATGCCAGTCCTGATATTCAGGAGTACTGGGCTCCAAAAGCCCAGTAGAAAAGACTGCTGCATGGAAAAACTGAGAAAGGAGATTGTTTAAAAGTAATTCCTATTTATATATTAATTGAATATTCAACATAACATAGAAGTAGGATTTTTATGGTATTTTGTGTTACACTCAAGATTTTCTTATTGACAAAATGCCAAGCAAAGAATTTATTGTTTATCTAATTAATATCTTAACAGTCTACTCAAAACCATAGCAAATCTTGTTACTAATCCAGTTACAATTAAACCAGGTTTTCAGATTATTTAATTATTACAGGAAAATCTCATTAATAATGTAACTAAATCTGAATACAGATAAATTTTTGAGAATTAATCCTTTTCTACAGGGATACACACCCTCTCCCCATTCCTCTGGTTCCTAAGGCAAACAAATTCAGCCCCTCACAAGATAAAGTATCTTCAAGCTGCAGGAGTTTAAAACTGTTACCTTAAAGACTTTTTTTTTTCCTCTCTTCTCTTTCTTCCTCTGGACTGTTTTTTGAGGAAGAGGGGAGGGGGGGGGGCATTTGTACGTATATAAGTGTGCTATTATAAGAAAACTAGTTAGAGTTGTATGTATATATGTATATATGTAAGTATTCCCCTTAGTTTCTGTAGTGTAGCAATAAATCTTAGTATTACCCCCATTTCAAGGTGATCTGTTTTGTCTGTGCAAACTCTTCCTAATTAGTAGCAAAATTTATAGGTTGATAATACTGTGCTGAAAGCACAAGGGCTGAAACCATGACAAAGTCCAACTCTGAACTGAATGGCCCATACAAAGATCAAATCCACAACATTTATATTATTAGCACCAAGCTCTAAATCAACTGAGCTACTCGAAGGGAAAGTTATTTTGTCAGTATTCCAAGTTCCTTCACCAGGAGAAGGTGCTAATTGTTGAAGTCTGGTGTTCCATACCCCTTAGCCTTGGTTATATTTACACATTTTCTAACACTGTGTGTTATTTGATCTTTTTTAAAAATGAATTCTCATCTACAGTCACTCTATCTCCACCCATTAACTTCTTATTCATTTCAATTAAGTCCCAGTTACTTTGTTACTGAGTGGTTTCACAGGTTTGTTAGATCTTAACTATGTACGGTTCACCAAGCTAGAATGAAGCCAGTTAGGCAGCAGTCTCACAGCTGCTGGAAAACCATTATCACAATCAAGGATATAAACCAAAATATATCCCAAATGCCCACACTGGCAGGTCAATACAAGGTCTGTAGACTTTTCCTAGTAACAAAAAACAACCCCTATATTTATCAAGCAGCGGCTGGGTACTCTGCAAAACCTTATTTCCAATTTTATTTGATAAAAACTATTCCTTTATCATAAGATTTCCAAAAAGCCTTCAAATCACTTTCATATTACTTTCAAATACTGGGAAAATTAAAACTCCCTTTCATCAAATGCATTCTGATTTTCACAACTTAGACCTATCCATCGAGATAAGATGCTGCACAATTTAGAGAATAATTTTATTTTTACACTTTTATCACTTTTAGCAGAATTTAATTTATATAAGTAGTTTATTATTAATTCGGTCTTCAGCTATTTACTTTGAATGCAGATTGTATTTACCCTAAGGCTAAATCAACTAGCAAATGTGGCAGGTGGACAACTATTTAAAATAAATTAAGGTAGATTCAAACATTTTCAGTTACAGTCAATTTGAAAATATGGGAAGTGCATTTTGGAACACTTAAAACTCAAGGACCCAGTTGGCAACCCCAAAATTGTCACTTTCATATGCATAATTGTCTAGTGATGACAAAGGGAAAGAAAGAAAACTGCCCACAGTGAACTAAGAAAAGATGCTACCTGGAAAAATGAAAAAGTATGGCTTGAATTTAATTCATACCCCAGGATTAAAATAAAAACTAGATTTTTTTTATTCCACAGAGACATCATTGGTGTTGACTAATACATTCGTATAACTAGAATATATTGCTGGGGAAGCAATTTTTTCTTGTCCAAGTTTGAAGTACATAGACTATTGCAATCCTGTTTTTTCAAAATTCCCAATACTGACTAAAGATCTATTTCCTATAATCACCAAACATAAAAAAAGGTTAATTTTAATTCCTGTTTTATTATGCTGTGAACTGCATTTCAGTTTCTTTTTTTCTGAAGTCTTTAAAATATGCATTATACCTCAGGTAAAGAGATAACTGTGCTCTAGAAATGCCACAAAACAACCTCTAACTCTGTAATAATTAACTTACTACTTGGTTTAGTTTTAAAATGTGTTTATTTATTTAGTGCACATAGCTTGAGTGTCAGAGTTTAAGTACCTGATAGAGACAAATATTAAGTGAAGTACACATGTTCAGAAGACAATTTTATTTAGCATCTTCAAGCAGGGCATAATTAAGTTACTCTGTCACACAAAGTGATGGAGGCTTAAATAAGTAACAGCTGGTTACCCCAATGGCTGTACAACTGCAGGGCAGCCTTTGGCAGGAAAAGCTGTGCAAACACAATCAATACATTATGCTAATGGGAACAATGTAATGAGCAAGGAAGCAGCTAAAATGGAATGACAAAAAGAAAAACAAACACTCAAACATGTCCCTGCAGCCCTTACCAAGCATTTCAGTTGCAATTTGTGAACAGAAACAATGGCTGTACTCAAGTAGTAGCCTTTTCTAGAAATGTTTCCTGTGTCCATTCCTTATGCTAGGATAAATTTAATGGCAGCCAGATGAATCCACTGATTCCCTGGTTTCACTGAATTACTCCAAGTGGTGAATTAATCAAAACTTACACTACTGAAAATATTTTTCATTATTTTTTTCTCTGGTATTTTAACAAAAATAAATTAACTAAACTGCAGTAGTAGTGGCCAAACTAAGACTTAAAAATCTGAACATTTCCTTCCTTTTGCTACTAATCTCCAAAGGTCTCACATGCCTGTTTAGCTGCCTTGGCGTCCCTCCGATTTTTTTGTTCTGTAATTTATTGTGACATTGCTCCAGTACAGAGTTTCTGTTAGATTCATTCTCTGAAGAAGACCATTGTGAATTCCCTACCTCACTCTGGAGCAGGAATAAACACCCACTAACCCGAACAGGATTTTAGAAGCAGGCACCAGGTTCCCAGCTTCATTGCAGAAGGTATGTTGCATGCTAAACTCAATACATTCCGTGCTGCAATTAGCCCACAGCACTTTCAAAGTCCTCTGCAAAAACCTTTCAAAACAGGACTTTTCAAAATAATTCCTTTCAAGTAAGACTTTTGAAAGAGTCTGTGTTGCATGATAAACATGGTATGTTCTGTACTGCTCTGATAAGATTTAAATTTCTTGTCCACCCAGAGGATTCTCAAGGCAAAGCAGGATTACGCTGACTCCGACAGAAATGTGCAGTATGATCTTAGAGGTCCACCTGGTAGAGAAGTGAAGACGAATACACCTGCCCCCGCCCCCTTGCCCCACCCATGAAAATCATCTTTCTACCATTCACCCTCTTTTTGCTATTTCTGTGTTCAGGGAGAATTGAATCCGCCTTTTTTTTTTTTTTTTTTATTTAACTGCAACTTTCTCTGGTGAGGTTTCAGTTAGTTTATCCTGGATAATAATACAGTGAATACAGTGTAGTCCTTCCACAATTCTTATATGTTATTATTGACAATTATTTATGCATTTGCACCCTCACCAGCTACAATGCAATTACCTATTACAATAGGTAATACTGCATCTTTACTAGATTCAACATTAGAATATCTCTGATCTCAACATCCAACATTTTCTTTCCCTCTGTCATTCCTAACTGTCAAGAATTTTAATCCTGAAATAAAACCTAACATTTTAACTTTTCTGGGAGCAATGCCAGGAGATAGGAACTTACGTGTATAAGGTATGCAGAAGTAGATGTGTATAAATTCAAACAGATTTAGAGCTGACTCTAGTATGTCTTGGCTGTAGTATCCCCAGGGGAAATATGAGTGACCCAAACTTTTATGTTACGCTCCCAAATGCAGCTAATCATACAAGGTGCATCTGGCATACTGGCATGATTACCCATCCATCGACTATTGCTATGGTCTTCTCTCTATAGATAAGACAATTTCCCTTTAGAAAGCTGGGATGCTTCCTGTAAAGTCATCGTTATCAGCTGCTGCAAGACTAGGAGAGATTTGTTGTATTGTCTACAAGGACAGAGCAGATCTAGATTCAAGCAGGATGTTAAGTATAGTTACCAAGAGATTTCAGTTTCCTGCTGTTCAAATTTGAACTCTAAACTTATCATATTGTCATGTTTGCCTCAACCATGACAAGTAGATGTAAAATCACCTCTTAACTTTTTAACAGCTACAATATTCTTTGATCTACTATATTATACAATAGTGTCAGCATTACTGCTGAGAGGGAAATGGCTCACCCCTCATGTGATGAGTCCCTTGTGACTTCTCAGTATGAGTTTTTGTACCAGATCAAGAACTGTTTTTCCTCAATCTGCAAAACCAAAAAGTCATACAAAAATCCAAATCAGTTCTACTGAATAATTTGACTACATTCTTTCCAAAAAGACTATGTTTCATTTACAGGTACAGTCAGTTCAGGGTAGAAGGGACTTTGGGTCTCTACTCCCACATTTTCCTCAAAGCAGGGTCAGCTGTGCAGCCAGAATTGGTGACTCAGGTCTTTATCCAGTTAGGTCTTTCAAATGCCCAAAGATAAAGAGAGACTGCATAGCCTCTCTGGGCAACCTGTTGAACTCGACCGCCTTCAGAGGGAAAAGTATTTTTCCTTTTACCCAAACAAATTTTATTTCTATTTATGCCCAGGGTTTCCTACTCTGCCACCACCCCCACCATGAAGACCTTGATTTCACTCTTTCAGTGACCACCATGTAGACACTGGGGGCTGCTGCTCAGGCTGTCCAAAGCTGTCTCAGCTCTAGGCTGAACGAGCCCAGTTTCTTCAGTCTCTCCTCACAGAGCAAGAGCTCCAGCCACCAGCCATCATGGTGGTCTCGTGATGAACTTGCTTCAGTTTGTTGAGGTGTGTCTTGTACAGGGAGGTCAGTATTTCAGATGTCACCTAATGGGGCTAGGTAGAAAGAGATAATCCTTTCCCTCAATCTATCAATCTGCTTCTGTTAATAGAGCCCAGGAGGTAGATAGCCCTTTGGGAACCATGGCTCTTTTAACTCACGCTCAGTTTGATGTCTGCGAGGCCTCTGTGGCCTCTTCCACAGAGTTTCTCCCCAGCCAGTCAATTTTCACTCTGTACCATTGCATGGTATCTAGCTGTCCAGGTGCCAAATTTTGCATTTTGTCTTGTTAAATTTTATGTGGTTCCTATTGGCTCATTCCTCCACCCTATCTAGGTGTCTCTGTATGACAGCCCTTTTGTTTAGCAAGGCTGTCAACAATTCAACCCCAATTTTGTACCATCTAATATTTGGTCATTGATAAGGATGCTAAACTGGATAGGACCCAGAACAGACCTCCTGTTGTCTCTGAGTAGAGTATGACATAGACCCATGACCCTCTGATCGCCATCATCTAAACTGACTTTTACCTATTTCGTTGTACACCCACTGAGACTATAACATCCTAAACTTAGGAACCAAAATATTGCACGACACAGTGTCGAAAGTCTTGCTAAAAGTAACATTCCCAGCTCTCCCCTCATCCATAAGCCCACGTCTCATCAAAGAAGGCAATCAGGTTGGTCAGGTATGTTGACTGTTTCCAGGATATTTTTCTCCTTCATGTGCCCAGAAATGTCTTCCAAGAGGGCATGCTCCACAGTTTTCCCAGGGACCAAAGTAAGACAAATGCACCTGCATGCATATCTGAATTTTTTTCAGCTTTTAAAATTGTTCTTAATATTGAATACTACCTCACTACTTATATGAAAATGGGGAAAGAAAAAAACCATATAAACCACAAACTATACAATAGTATTAGTAACAATTAGGAGGTATTACCTCACAAGTCCTATAGTAGTAGGAGTAATAATTAAGAAGTGTTGCTGAATTATCTGTAATAAAAAATTGAGTAGTGTTACTGAATCACCTAATGATTTTATTACTATTTTTCTTTCTTTGTCTCCATGGTATACGCTTGACATTTTGACCTTGCTTGTTCTGTCTTCTTGAACAAATAAAGAAGACTAAGACAGCAACCATATTCTAATTGCTTTAATTTGATTCAGTGTGCTCCAGTTTGCACATTATGGATATTTAAGTAACCTAAATAACAATGATACCAATAACAAATTAGTATTCAAAGTGAGATGATAAAATACAGTGAAACGTGTGCAAAATATGTGGGATTACCATCAGTCCAATTAATAATCTGCATTTTTAATGGTATATTTTACTCAACTACTTTACACAAATTAAGGAGTTCTAGTCCTCAAGGCATTTTATAAGTGTTACTTATTAATTTAAGTAAAGCCTTTTCTTCAGTACCATGCATCCAGTGCTCAAAGCCAACCCAGAATTCAACAGATTGCATATTTTATGATGTTGCCAACATTTTAAAGAGAATATCCCTTTGGTTTATGTTCCCATATATCCCGATTGTTGTTGTATAGCTGCTGTAATGATTAAATAGGACGTTCCACCTCTGGAGGAAAACCAACTCAATTAGGTGAAAGAACTAAAAGGTAGTTTTCCTTCACCTTCTTTAAAATAAATTTTAAAAGGCACTTCTGTATTTTCCACTTTTAAACTATAATCAATATCTGTCATTGTATAACAAAATGACAAACAACAGTTGCATGCCAAATGGAACATGGCCACACAATTGCTAGCTAATAAATACTGATTTTCTGTCAGTAAAAAAAAGAACCACCCCTAGATTTGTTAGTTATGGTTCCAATGCAACCAAATACCGGAACCAACACTCCTTGTTCTTTTAAACTAATGGGATGACCTATTTGCTTCATTTTCAGTGAACATGATTCAATAGGCTGGACTACAGCCTGCAAAATGGTGGCCAGACAAGAAAGCCAACCTTGTTGGTTGCCTAACTGCTTTCTTCAGCTATTCTGGTTTAAATTATTTATCTTGCCAGATCACCCACTTTTCAATGAAAAATTTAATGCTTGTCTAAACTAAAAAGCCTCTGCAAGTAGCCAGTCTGCTGGGGCTGTGCTGTCAAAGCCCCTCAACGTATGCCAGGAAGAGATGCTCTCCTGCCAGCACAGTTACATCACTTCACTGAACAACAGATGAAAAACTAACATTAGCTTTCCTCTTTTGGCATAACTACATACTGGGACTTTGCCAGTGTAACTATGTTAGTCAGGTTTGATGTGTGAGTGTGGGTTGGTTTATTTTATTTTCTGCTCTCCAAACTTTTTGGTGAGTCTTTGTAGATATGGCCTAAGAATGCTACTACTAATGATCAAAATGGCAACTGACAATGGCTTCCCTCTATAAGGTATTTAACTCACTAAAATGTACTGGAAGCTTAAAAAAGTACCCTTAAGGACTTCTGTTTGATTTGATTAGAAACAAACAGTTCACTGGAAATGTTTCTTCCAGCTGTTTGATCAGAAATTCCACAGTCTTTATGTGAAGATTGTCCTACATGGGACTATTCTGCAGTGGAGGAGTAATAAGATGTAGTTCACACTAGAGCTTGTTCCTCTCTTCTTTAGCTGTCAGTGTAGGAACTCCACTTCTACATAAAAGTTGGCTGAAACAGAATGCCAAGCTTTTATTTATTTTCTTTTTTTTTTTTTTTTTTAATTTGTGGTGTAAATAAGATAACTAGGCCTGGTCATATGTAAACTCTAAGTGCTTTTTATATGCATATGCTGTCCATACTTTATTCTGACAGGAAGAACCTCACCAATCCCTGTGTTAGCCTGGTAGATTTTACTGTATTCCCTTCCATCATTCCTATAAATCTGGAGAACCAAGTAGCTGTTGTTGTTATTTTGTCAGTAGTTAGTAAATCTGGCCTGTATTTCAGGCATCTACAATATTAATTTTCCAAAAGGGAGGGGATTGTTGTTTCACACTTTTGGAAGTCAGCATGACCAGCAAACAAAGAATAAACATGGTGCAGTAAGATGCATATTTTTATTTTATTAATTATTTAGTTTTATAACTGTGTAAATAATCTGGCCTGGAGTAAGAACAGTCCAGTCAAATTTAGTACACCATTGTTTTTATGCCATAACGGTTTGTGTAAATTGTGTTTGTGTCAGACTGTAACAGTACAAGGCAATATTTTGGATGGAAGTAACAGATGACCCACAACGATTCAAACTAAAATATATTACTGGTGTAACACACCAATAAATCCATCATATTCCATCTATTGAGCTTCACTAAGAAGTAAAATAATACATAGTGCATGATAAAATATCTATGAAAAGGAAAGCCCTGTTATTTACCAGCTACACAAATCCTCTAATAGCCAAAAGTGATCCTAGCCACTGTCTCCCTGCTGAGCCTTTTAGAATAAACCCTTAGCTCAGGACACTTACTTTGTTTCCTGGTGTCCTACCTTTGTAACCTCTTTTGCCTTTATCTCTGAAAGCATTTTTAGATTGCTATTATCTGACAAGTTGCTTACATCACTGGCACAGTATCCTGCCTTCACTGTCTTCCCTGATTGGATGGCCTAATTGTTACCAACAGGAGCAGTGAATGAAATTGTTATTAATGACCTGAGACTGTTCAGGTGAAGGCTAAGAGTACTTTAGAATGAGGGACCTAATAAGAGACAAGAAGTATGGGAACACTTAAAAGATGAAAAATAATTTCCTGTCCTTTCCCACAGCCTCTCCCCCCACCCCTAAAAAAACCTTTTTTTGGCTTTCTTTGACTGTAAATATGAACTCTAAAGCTTATATTAGCTGTATTTCTACCTTTCAAAGGTGAAAAAGAAGAGTTAAATCTAAATCAGATACAATATTTAACAAATTTTGCAGACCCTTTCTCTTGCCATTTTATTACCAATTAGTTGCTATTTCTGCCACCATTCTCAACCTTCCTTTACCAATGCTAATCACTCTATCACTGGCAGCCTCTGACTTTAACTCCTTGGATATTTCCAAGGCTTGTTTAAAGGCTAAGCAAAATGGGGAATTTGCCCTCAAGTGATAAGTTCTTGCACTCTTACACCATACTGTTAAAGAAAGAAGTGGTACACAATTGTTCTCTTCACAAGTAATTTTTCTATTGCTCATACATACACAAGTTTTTATTATTATTATTATTATTATTATTTGATATTATGCTGCATATATTTTGCTTCACAAATGCAGATATTTTGCATTAATCCCCTTTTCTTATCCATATTACTCATAGCTTTTCTCCACTTCCATGAAAATACAAAATCTACAGAAAAGCAGAAACGCCAAAGAGGGGTTGAAAGCCCATTTATCCTCTATGTATGCTCCAAGACAAACTACAGCTTTCTGTAGATGTAACAGAAATGTAAGAAAATAGGGAAAATGTTTACTGAATCACAAGTCAAATCACATAAACTGAACCATAAATATATTATTCCACTGTTTACTCAGCTCTAAACCTGACACTTAACAAGAAATGTTTAGCCACATGAGACAGGAAATTGAATCTTCTCACTTATCCACATTCTCACTCTGTCTTGCATTTGATTTGTGCCAGATTAGCAGAACAGAGTGAGGGATGAGGCTAAATTGTTCCTCCCTGTACAGAGAGAATGCAGAGATCTCCCGACAGCAAGTGGCTTTCCTCGCCATATGTGCTTCTTCATCTTGACCCAGCAGGGCAGGAAAATGAATTTGAGGATTTTTACACAACGCATGTTATGCAAGTGTTGCTGCAGTGCTTTGCTTCATTTCTGCTTTCAATGGCTTATTCATATACATTTCACAGAGAGTGGCTAAGCCCAAAAGTTGGAAAAGACTTTGCGTGTGTGACAAGATCTATGGAATTCAAGTTAAATTTGTTACATGAGGGTGAAATTCAGGCTAGCATTTTACATATAATCATGAGATAGCTCACTAAGCAGGGCTGTGATTTTGTACACACGCATAATGATTAGTCATCAGTTCCCACAGTAGTCCAAAATCAACCTTGCCATTCAAAATTAGCCTTGCAAAATGGGAAAAGTTCATGCATTTGCTGAAGAGGTGAACTCAGCAAAAAACAGTCCAGGGAGTTTTATCCAAACCAGCTGACAATGTCATTGCCAGGACTAGTCAGTGACAGACCATTCTGTTTGAGAGATTCAATTTTCCACATGAGCATCACCCTACGCAAAATATTTCAGCCAAATAGTGGATTCTTTAACAAGCATTGTGACTGTGAATGTTTACAACACATGAACCAAAGAGCCCTGAAAGACATTTTTAATGACATTACAACATTTATCACGTTGCAAATTCAACTGCCAACATATCACCTCCCCTCGTTTGAGCATTTCAGATGCAGCGTTTCAAGCTGATTCTGTAAATGTTTGATGTTCATGTCTATACTGTTTACACCACCTTGCATGATGGACAGCTTCC
The DNA here is from genome assembly GCA_013399855.1 of Oxyruncus cristatus. Lineage (NCBI taxonomy): Eukaryota > Metazoa > Chordata > Aves > Passeriformes > Cotingidae > Oxyruncus > Oxyruncus cristatus. The sequence goes on from VXAY01002649.1 coordinate 483,310, forward strand.
AGTGAAGCACAAGTGAAGTCACGACCATCCTCTTTTCCTACCTTCATCATACTGACTGGTGATGATCCCCATTACAAGGGTATATATTGTATTGCTACCAAAAGGGATGAGCTGAGGAAATGGCTCTAGTTTTGCTGCAAGTTGTGAATACAACGCAACCAATGCTCTTGAAATTACATGATGTGCACTGCCTTCTGGAAAAAAAAAGATTGAGCACTAATCAGACAACGTGATGCATTTTACCTTTGTATCCTGGTCCAAGCAAATTCAGGTTGTATTAGCAGATGCTGAAGCCTATAAATCTCATTTCTAAATTTATGAGGAAACAGTAAACTCCTTAATACTATTTTTAAGAGTGTGCAAAGAAATTTTCTTGGAACAGAGGAGATCTAAGGGAATCCATAGTTTAAAATTTTGTCCATAGGTATTTTTACGTTAATCTATTTCTGTACAATTCCATTTTTAAAAAGCAAAATGTAATTTGTAAGTGGACAAAAAGACCTTTCACCTTTTATTGACACAATTTATATAGCAATCATATGCTTGAAAAAAGAAACTATAGACAGAGTTGATTCAGACATTTTGTTTCTACACAATAGACTTAGGGTCTTTTTCCAAAATTTAAGAGTCTATTTTATATTATATCAGATCAGATGTTCTTTATGACTTATAAATAGGTCCATGAAATAGAAACAAAAGTACAGTTGTGTCCAGAGTAAAGCAATGTACACACTGTATTTGTGGATTTATGTTTTAGGCTGCTAACACCTTATGACTGCTCCCATGAACAATGCCCCCTCCCCTAAATAATTACTCTATGTCTACTCATATATTCAGTAGAAAACTAAAATTCGGAAAAACACACGGACAAAGTAAGACTAACCTAACTACAAATGCCTACATAACTACTAAGCTTAATACATATGGCCTTTTATTTAGGGATTCAAAGCTATATAGGAAGATTCTGAAATTTATTATTTGTAATCTTGGAAAACAGGAAAGATTTTGATGACACTGATTACATGACTGAAGGGAGTGTGAATGTAAAAGTTTTTATTTGCACCAGTTCACCAAAATTTAAATCAATTTAAACAAAGCAATAAAGACAAGACATGTCTCAGGAACATTCTGAATCTCAAAGTTTCAACAGAGTAGTGATAGTATGCTATTGTAAAACTCTTTAAACTCTCAATCATGGATCTCAGTGTACTTTAAAATCTGAACTGTCTCCTTTCTTCTCACTGAAAACCTTTCAAGTTAGTAGTCATTTGAAGTTTTTATTTTCCTGTGAGTATCACACTGTGAGGGCTTTCTGACAATGCCTTTCGGGGGGTGAAAGGTATCCTAATTTTCATTCTTTAAAAACCCTGTGACTCTGCAGCAGTCAGGCTTTTCTGAATACATGGATAACAAAACTGATAGTTTACCTCCATGCTTCCCCTCTGACAACAAAGTATCCTCCCAGTGTTTTGTCAAAGCTTACTCATATTTCTGCCACCAGAATTCTTCCACTATTTTCATACATTTTTCATTTTCCTTTCTTCTCAATACTAAAAAGTCAGATAACTCACAGCTACAAACTGTCAGAAGTTACAGGTTGTTAAAGGATCTGGCAATAAAAACAGGATTTTAAAGGGAGAGATTATATATGTGAAAATATGATTGAATGAAACTATGTGTGGGATAAACTACCAAAAAACTTATCATAGCAAAGTAATACAGAATATCAGAGACATGCAAAGGCATAATAATTTCTGCTGGAAGTCACATCAAATCATATGCCTTCTGATAATCAAAAAAAGGAAAAAATTGAAATAGTCTTTTACTCAATTCTTTCAGGTAAAATATATTCCATTTCCTCTGAGAAAGAATTCAACAACCACAGTAATGTTCTCTATAAAAAGCAGAAGCTACAGGGTTGATGCTTATTGCTCGCAAAGGTTGAAAAATTGACATAGCCAAGACATTCAGTAAAATTCTTGTGTAATACAGTGTTTGTTTGCTTAAAGTTCCCCATTTCATATCACTGAAGTACTACAAGTGTAAGAACGCCAATTATGATATTCTTTTTACAATCCATTTTACAAAACCTTTTTTGCAGATATAAAATAGTAGCTTCTGTGCTACAATAAAATACACCTTTATATTTGAAAACTTCCATACATGGTGTGTTCGGAGACACAGTGTTTGATAAATAGTGCACTGGTAAAAGCAGAAAGGTGACAGACAAGCCACTGACAGGCGGACACTGACATTTCTATGATTATTCTAAATGAAATTTCTAGTAAGACCATGGGTTTGGGATTCAGCATACTGTCTAGAAGCCTAGGGTGGCAGTGTTCACATACACTACGTGTTCACATACTGACAAATAATTCCCAACTTATTTGTCTGCAGAAAAAAAAATTGCCATAAGGAAACTTCATTGTCCATCTCCCTTACATTAAGCTCTCTATGATCTTGTGTTCCTTTATTCATTGAGCTCTATCCACCAATTCTGTATGAATATCCATGTGACCAGTGTTTTTATCTCATTTACCTTTTTTGAAATATACTGCATGCTGGTTCTCCTACAGTAATTATACATTTTTTTTTTTTTTTAAAGGACTATTCACCTTACTACAATATAAGTGGAAATATTCTACAAAGTCAATTTAAGAGTGTTCATAAATTACACTACAAAATAAGCCCAAGTTTGCTCCAAACCATTATGCCATTTGGTTAGTCACCGATTCACATATTACGTTCTGCTTGTGGGCTGACTAGAGATTCCTCCTGTGCTGAACACTCAGGCCATCCTCATGCAGTGTCGGGATGCAGTCAGACTCTGGGAGGCAGACAGGTCCAGAAGAAAGGCCAAGTGAGGGAGAACACCTGTCCCTATTTTACTTCCAAGGAAGTAACTAAGCTGGCTGTCCACAAGCCACACAGTAATTTTCCATCAGAACAGGCATCCTGTAGATTAGGAGCCTCCTCTAAAAGAAGACGTACTTTCTAAACTGTTGGTGCCACAACAATTATGTCAGATTAGGAAATTTCATGAACTGCATAAAACCTAAAAGCTTCCACTAGGGCAAAAAGTCATACATTATGCATTTGAAAGGTATTTAACACAGTGGTTTGCATTATCAGATGAAAGCATCTTGGAGTAATCACAAATAATTGAGTGACACAAGTATTTGCTGTCTCCACTTAAAAAGTATACTGTTGCCATGCAAGTAGAAAATCACAGCATGTCTGCAGATGTGTATTCTTTTAGCTGCAGAGAATACAAATTTCAAACTTCCTAGGGTGAAGACATGATTCTACAAGAAGGAATGTTTTTCATAACCACAGCTACCTAAAAATAGGGGTGAGGTGGTGGTGTTTGGTTTTACTGTATCATTTTTTGTATGGAACAACTGACCAGATCTCTCACATGAAGCAGGGCTGCAAAAAACAGAGGAGGAACAAAACTGAAAAGCCTGAACTCATAAAGGTTTTTCAGGAGCTTATAAACACTAAAAGAAATGCCATATAAAGGTAAACCCATAGGAAGGAAAAACTAGTGGCACAAAGTCTATAGACTTCTACAATAACAACAATTATTTTATTTTTAGAAATATATACTATAAACTGAAAAAAACTGTTATTTTCTAGATGTTTAAAAATGTAGAAGTTACTAGACCAGAATTGTGATCCCCGTGGTCAAATACCCTGTCTTAAAGTGTGGCCAAAGCAAGGTATTTTAGAGGAAGGTATAAAAGAGACCTAATTGTGGAAAAAACTCCTCTCATGAAGTCCTTATCTTCATTATAATCACTAGAAGTTGTATTAAGCCCTTAAGTATGATATTTTATTCCCTTAAAAATTGTTTCTAGCACTAAAAATGTGCTACTACACATTATTTTTATAATTATAATACAATTCCTTTTGAATACTGTTAGATTCTTGGTCTCTGACAGGCTTATCCACGTATCTGCAGAATTATTAGCTGTTCCGTGACCTACTTCCACACTTTGATAGGTCTATAACAGACCATGGTAATGTGCATTGCCAGAGTTTACCCTCTCACTCCTCTGCATTCAGGTCCTCTGAATATTATAAAAGTAATATACTTTCCCCCTGGACAGACAAAACCTCCTACCACAGTAGAATCCCTACAACGTTCAATACAACTGAGGACCCATTCTGTACCTCTGTATTCAGGTACATCTGGATTTTTGATCATGAAGCTGTATCTGACTGTTCAGGAATGTAGGCATGGAACTGCTTGCAAATGTCAGGCTGAGTCATGGGCCGATGAGTATCTGCCTTGAGTGCCAGTGGATTTAGAGAAGACTGCTCTGAATTCTGCATGGAATTGCCAGTAACAAAGACTATTGTCATACTTTTAAATCTTACTAAAAGATTCAAGGTCAGCAATCGTTTCAGTGGAGATATCCTGAGATATTCATTATCTCCTGGGAAAGGAGCTGTGCAATTTTTCTATGTTAGTCATCAGTTCCCATTTACAAGTAACTGTAGCTGAAGGCTGTGTTTCCCCTAGGGCTACTGTGGAATATTATATACAGCACTCCATGAAGGAAGGACACAAAATAGTGAAATTAAATCAAGGACAATTTTTTCCCTCTGGTTTGGCAAATAAGGCATCACTTAGAAATTGGTTGCATTTGAACCAGATGCATTTTTCTCTGATTTTGCTCATAGAAAACCCAAACTCAATTATATTAACCATTTTAATTAATATTTTATTTATCACTGAATAATATATTTTCTTTTAAGGCCCTTGAAGAAAAAAAAAATGAAATGAAATAGGGCTATGAGAGAAGAAGAGTTGGTGGCACCCTTTTACCTCACAAAATATTATTGTTTGGTGATAACCATTCTTGAGAATGGAGGGACTTTGTCTCATATTTCCCAGAATAGTAGCTTCAGAACCTTACTACAGAGCATCCTGGAATTTTATTTTTCCATATCTTCAAATTGAAATTTTCTACATGAATTAACAATTCAAGATTCACTGAAGCCAGAATTCCAACTTTCTTTTCCTAATTAGCTCCTTTATAGAGTATGATTGTCAGAGAAAATGCTCAGGAGTAGCTCAAGGATAAAACCAACTAAGGCAGCATTGACAAAGCCTTGGCAAATATTCTTCTCTCCATTTTATACAGTCACTATTCCTGCAGAAAATGAATTCACAAAATCTGCATGATCTTATAGTAAAGGCTCCTTATTGTAGGGTGAGATTTCTACAACAAAAAATTATCTCATATGCTGTGTGCCCTCAAATTATTTCAGACACTTTGAAAAGGGAAAAAAAATGCACCAAAAAAGTAACTGTTATGTTCCAGGTCCAAAGATGCACCACAAGGGACTCAGAGAGTTTTATTTTTATGTGCCCTGTTGTATGGATGTAGCTACTGTGGTTTCTATTCCTGTTTTGTTCAGCACTAGAGATGTAGCCAATGTGTCTTATATATTGATGATTTTCCTTGATTTTTAATTTTTCCCCCATTTTTAATAAAGAATATTTCCTTTCTTTACAAAGATTTCACATTAATAATTGGACAATGTCTTCTATAAATTTCAGCTGTCTAACCCAAGTGATTAATACTTTGACATTTCAGAGTACCCTGCATCACAGAGGACACAATATTACCCAGAAAGGTTGTTCACCACCTTCAAGTCCTCCTATGTAGAGTTTTATACTGATCTTAAAATGTGTGGCAGGACTTGGTCTACTATGCTTGTTCATTTAGATTTGCTCTTTCACATTACCACATTACCAGTGGTGAGAGATCTGCAGCTCATCTTCAGGCACCTGTATTTCTGTGAAAGGTAGCCCAAACTCAGAAAATCGAATTCCATCCATTTGTGTTCCACTAAACAACATAGATGTATGAAGGCTTAATTGGTCACATAATAATTGCACACAGGGACTGACCACGCTGCAGGGATACACTGAGGTCCACACTCGGAAGTAATGTTCCCCTGTCTTTTCCAGGTACTTCAAGTGGCACAAAATGCAGTGCAGAAATACTCCTCTGATCAGCCTAGGAGTCATATTCTATCTTGTTTTGCAAGAAGCCAAACTTATCATACAAGTTCACTGGAACATGGCAACCTCCTACAGCATAGGATAATCTTTTCTCTTAGGAAAAAGTATGATCCAAAGCCACAATAAGCTTTTTAGATGTTTCTGCCATCAGTATGTCATAAAAGATCGTGCACAGATGACCCACTCCCTTCAGAATTTATAGCATATTATCTCTCTATACATCTAGTCAATCCTTTCTCTTCTCCTATTGTGCTCCATTCTGGGTTTTTTCATGTCCAAAATATTAGCTTCAACAGCCTATATATTCAAGAAAGAACAGGACTGATATTTTCCGCTCCTCCCCTTGCACTCTTTGGCACAGTCAAAACCAAGAGGAAGCTACTTCAAGAGCTACAGAACCTGTGTATCTCAGAGTGCCAAAATTAAGGGTGCAAGAAAGCTTCAATTATGAAAACACTGCATTAACTAGAGGCGTTTATTTTGCATCTTTGTCATCTTGCGTAGATTTTCTTCTGAGGTAAAATGGAAATTCATTTATTATAAGAAATTAACTGAAAGCAGAAATAGGAACACTAGACAAAGTACTTGCTGATGTGGTTTCATCAAATAATCCAGTACAGCAGAGGTGGTTCTTTGCCTCCTTTGAAATATCCTGTGGGATATGAAATAATATATAACTAAAAGGAACTCCACACTTATTCGTAATGAATTTAATCTTTTTCATTGATGTTCTGACCTGTTCCATTGGACTTCATGGTACCAAAACAATTATAATATCTTGCTGAATCTCCAGAACTGTGTTTGAATTTGGCTCTGAAGTGATCAGGCAGTTGGACTAAATGGTTGCTGTAGATCCCTTACAACATAAATATTCTATTCTATTCTATTCTATTCTATTCTATTCTATTCTATTCTATTCTATTCTATTCCATTCCATTCCACTCCATTCCATTCTAGTTCTTGATGAATAGCTCTTCCTAGGAACATGTAGTAATGGCTGGTCAGAACATGGAATTAGATACAACTGTAAGCAATGTTTGCTATAAAACTGCCCTGCATGCCTTGGGTATGCAAGGGTGTCTTCACACACAAGGATTAACTCACTCATAGGCCAAAAAAAGTGGCTGAACATACCTTAAATCCACATGGAAAACTCTTAACTAAACTGAAATTTGAAAGTAGAGTTTCACGCCTGGATTTGTAGGAATACTGGGAACAGAGGTGAAGACCACTGACCCGGTACTCTCCATGCTGTGAAAAAAAATCAGGATCTAGGTACAAAGCAGCAATTTTTTCTGTACAGTGATCATGTGAAATTCTGTCCAAATGGCAAACTTTGAGGACAGTGACTCCACCAAATGTCCTGCCCACCTTCATTAATATTATAAGTGATCCAAACACTATTTGCTGAGAATTAATTCAATATTCCCACATGTGATTTTCCATCTACTGACAGCTAGTTTCTCCTCATTTGCATAACCAAATCAGAACACGGAAATAAAAAGGCAAGCCTTTACTAAAACTTTCTCCTTGTGCAGTCCTAGAAGACCTTTCATGACAATCTTTGGCTAGTCACTCATTGGAAAAAAGTCTAGAAAAGTTGCTCACTGAAAACAGAAACCTGCTGCTTTCATAAACTTCCCAGAACAGCTACTGGATGTTTTGTTTATTCTCAAAATTGTTCAGTAATCTTAGAACACAACTGAATATATGTAACAAATACAAGGAAGTATGAATATTGAGTCAAAAGATAAACACAGAATTAAGGGGCTGGACTTTGCATGAACTGTATATATCTAGTAGATACAAAATTAGGATTAGTAAATCAAGTGCTAGATGGATGAATCTACAGTAGAATGTCTTGGGCATATTAAAATATTAGATTTCTAGCCTTTCCAAGAAAACCAGCCCTTTTCTTCAGCTTCTCTCCAGCCTGCTCGCTAAACACAAACAACCTGTTTGTTAAAACATTTCCTCAACGTTTGTTCTGTATTGTGAAATAACCACATCTCCTATTAGACAGTTGTTTATTCATCTGAAATAAGCAGACATGATATCTGAAATTGCAGACAAGTGTATTTTTAATAGACTGCATCTGGGGGTGACTTGTGTAAGTGAAGAAACAGGCCAACAAGACCCGTCTCTGAAAATTACATGTACTCTAGTTTCCTTAATGTTCTTTGACAAATCTAGGTACTTAAGCTTCTGGGAAGCAACAGAGGACTTTATTTCCTTTTTCTCTTTTTTAACACAGATATTATATGTACGATATAATTAGACTGTGAGCAAAACATAGTCATCATCTGAATAAGAAAACATATACACTTAAACTTCTTAAGAAAAGAGAATGTGATTCTTCAAAATAAGTGAAAGAGGCCTTGGTTAATGGGAAAAAAAGAGAGAAAGATGAATTTAGAATATATTGAAAAACTGACTTCAACAAGCATAAAGGCATAGAGTATGAGGCCTCTGTGAAATATCCTTCAACCAAGTGGGTGGCTTCGTCGGAGGAAGAGAATATTGTTTACCAGACCTGAAAAACTAGAACAAAAAAGGGAAAAAAACACTGAGAAAATAAGCACTCTGGTGCTCAGAAACACATCACTGCTGGCTAACCTACAGGTTAGATCTAAGTTACTTGCTTATACTCCATCATTTTAAACAGCAAGGTAGTACTCACTGCAGTAAAAATAGGTCTCAGCATTGACTCCAGGCATTACATGTGTTGGACAGGTGCCGATGGTTTCATTTTGCAACACAGGGGTCTAGTCTTCTGTCAATACGTGTGCACAACAGCTTTAACATTAGAAGAAATATGCGTGTTCATCCACGGACAAAGAGGCCCAAAGAGCTTGTGTTAGTATTCAGATGACAATTAAAATCAGGCTTAATCCTTTAATTTGGTATTTAAAAAGTCTAGCATAATTTTACAAAAGCTTTTGGTTTAGTCATGTAGAGGGGACAGAAACTACTAATTAGGCTTACAGTAAATAGTGCTCTGCAAGGTATTAGTGCATTCCATAAGCTGAAACTGACAGCACTTAAAACTCTCTTTGTTTCAATTAAAAAAAAAAAAATCTATCAAATAGATCTTCAGACTGCTGTCAATGTTTTGAAATACAAATAACATTTTCCAGCAGAGAGGTGTAGAAACCACATTAACTTATGTCATACAGAAGAGGTATGTTCAACTGTAGTTCTGACATTTCCTTATATGTTCTGGCTACCTGGAGAGAAAATGGATATAGTCAAATCCAAAAATGCCTGGCTCTGATCCACCTTCTCAAAGGAAGTGCAGCTGGTGTAATGCCAACTGACAGTGCTTCCCTCTAGTCCACAGTCTAGCATGAAACCCTCCCAGCTACCATACAGAGCTACATAGGTACGAAGGGGAACACCAAAAAAAAGGAAACAGTCAGGGAATGAGATCTGCTTGTTACATTCCTGCCTGGGAGACAGGAGAAAGCACACCACATATTTCTCATTCCTCCATCTATGCCTCCTTTGTGCTTACAAACTTCTACTATAAAGGACATAATGTATTTAACACTTTCCCTGTTTTAGGTGTTTAGAAAAACAGAACCACCTGGAATGTATTTTTGTGGCATTCACCTGGTATGCAGGAGAATTCAAATACACAGGGGCTGTTTATTAAAACTACACAAAAGTACAGAACAGCCAGCTCAAGTTATAGCCAGGTCAAATACGACCTATATCTTAGATAAACAAAATACAAGGTCAAATTCCCCAGTTAGATTCATATGTAACACAGATGCACAAAATTCTAACTTACACAAGTCCCTTTAGAAAACTTCAAGCAGCTTGAAACATAGATGGGATGTGTACAGAGGAAGGATTAAAGGAAGAGTTTACAGCAGTAGGGGCATTAATGCTTCTTAACATCATTGGCAAAAATCCCACTTATTTGATTGTGGCTTCACCTGAGCCCTTCAGAAATAAATAAAATACATAAACTAAATAAAATAAATATATAAAAATATAAAAATAAATAAAATAAATAAAGGAACCAGAACTTGGATAAATTTGAGGATGCTGCATGAGGGAGGAGTGGAGGGAGGGAGGAGGAAGTGACACAGGGAGTGCGTGGAGGGTCGAAGTCCTAAGTCACACAGAAGAGAACTAGGATTTTGAATATAAGATGATATGTGTGTAAAATGTTTGGATATAAGAAGAAAGGTGGCACTAGCTGCAATGACTGCTCTATCTTGGACAAGCTAAGAGGGAAGCAATAGAGGATTGGACAAATAAGCTAACAGGGAAACCAGGGAGAATTTAAACAACAAAAAAAAATGAAGGTGGAAAAGGACAAAGGTTATAGCTTTGGTAGTGGTCGGAAGCAAAGAAATTACAAGCCTCATTACAAAGCAAATAGTGTGGAGGGAATAGCAGAGAAATTTCCAGCTTGGAAATCTGGAAGCCTTGCTGGAGATATGTGATCTTTGTAGGTCAATAAAATTTTATGCAGTGTGGTGGTTCAAAGGGATATAAGATGATATGTTCTGGAGGAAGCTGCTTCAGTTTGTACCATAATTTGCACAGTATATGTAGGACTTCTTCTAAAGCACACTTTCAGTAGATCCATTCTTAAGGAAAACATATGGTACAAGCAATTCCCTTACAGAGACTGTTTGAAAAGCAGTTTTGGGCTTTGGGACCAATTTCAGTATCATGCCACATTGCTTTGCCTGTGTATTTTTGATGACTAGATTAGGAGATAGATGATCTGCCTGCTGTGAGTTCTTCTGCTATACCTCACTCAATTACAACTGCTGACTTACTAGAAAAGACACTTGCAAAATGTTGTGTATTCCTGAGCATCAGATCTAAAAATATTTTCCACAATTTCCCACTGAACACTGTCTCTTAAGTAGTCCCCTACTTCTCATCTAATCTTCTTCTGACCTTGCTGATTTGTAACTGGGAAATGTTGTGCAGCACCTGTTTGAATGGCATTCACGACACCCTTGAATACCTGCTGTTAATCTATTCCATTTTAGTTCAGTGGAGTTAAAAAAAGGAAAATCAAATCCTTTCCCCTTCTTCCCTTCATTGTTCAGCTATTCTTATTGTACAATGGCATAAAAGAGGATGTTTTCTGTAAAAAACAGAATTATGCAGGTTCTGTATCATCAGTTCTAGCAACAAGCCTGATAACATCACTTTAATCCCATTCATGTGTTTCACAATATCAAGTGAACATGACCTTGATAATCACCATGAAAAAAATAATTTGACTGTTCTACCAGGGCCATGTTTCTGGTAAATTGATTGATTATGAAATCACTCTCAAGTCTGGAAAGCACCATTCTATGAAGAGAAAAAATAAAATTCTATGTGCATACTGACAATGCACGTCCAAAGTTAAGAAGATATTTCATAATTATTGTGCTTTTATCCAGATTACTACCAAAAAATAATGTTCTGCTACAGTAAAATTCTGATCCTCTTGGATTAGCTCATATAGATCTCTCTATTGTTATTTTATCCCCTGTCATGAAGCTGCAATGTAGACCAAAAGTTACACTTCAAAGTCTTTTTTTTTTTTTAAGAATTTTGTTTATATATGTATTGAAATTATTGCTTTTGCTGGGCATTTTATACTAATTATTCTAGTTTCATGCAAGAAAGAGCTTACAGTTAAGTAAATGGAAATACTTGTACACACACACTCACATGCATATTCAGTGTTAACAATTTAATTAAATATTTATTCCCATAATAGATTTAGTTTTGCTTTTTACTGGTAAGCATAAAGCTTAGCAGTCTGTGTGAAATCAGACTTTCATTATTTTCTGGTTCCTGGTATTTCCATCTTTATGAGATATGAAATTAACAGTCACTGTCCCTCACATTTAGAAAATTTTAGAATTTTAATATATCCAGCAATTCTGTTACAAATTTTACTGGGCTTATAACTAATAAGACTTTTTTCTGGATCCTGTATTTTGATTGGACGTCCAACTTATTGACATCTTCTCAGCTACACAAATTATAACAATTCTTTAACAAAATAGTCACAAGGGACTGAAACACACATCAATCAACTGTGCTTTCCATAACTAACTTTCGTTGAGTCACCATAGTTGTGCTTCAAAATATTATTTGTCTAAAGGAAATGCAGAGTCATGTGTCTCTGATTAGGTGCTGATCATGTGTCAAGTTCAAGATGTGATATGTGATGAGCTTGTATATGCATTGCTAATTCGGCTAAGCCTATGTGTGACAATTTACCAGTCCACAGCATTTTAGCCTATCTGTAAGATCAAAAAGTTGATAGTGTTATGAAACCTATGCAAAATTGGAATTACTGTAGTAGGCGATAAGAAAGACAAGAAGCAGAATATCTACTCAAAGCCAAGCTAAAAGCCTTTTCAGTTTGTTTGCCTATTTGACTTTCATACATGTGTTTACTTGTTTTCAGTAAGGCACAAGCATTGTTAAAGCTACAACAAAGGCTATTTATTCCAACTTGGCAAGAGATAGCAAGTACAAGAAATCTCACAAGACCATTCCAGAAATAGTTCCAACACAATATCTACACAGTGTTTTATTTAAAGATTTTCTATTTGTCTTAACAAGGGTAAAAGTGTAAAAAGATAGTTCCAATTAATTTCCTATTACTGATAGCTTTTTTTTCCAGTCTGTGGGTTTATTGCATCATTCTTAGTTGAAAAAATCCCTCTTCCTGTCTACTTACAATTTTTAAGCAACTGATAAATTTTCTTCAAGTTGTTTTCTATACAGTTTGTATTATCTCTAGTTTTGCTTTATGCAAATAAATCAGCCCTTACAGTGCCCCTGGAACCTAGGATCTTTTAAGTGCTGGAAGGATTTAACTACACTTGTTGAAGAGAACTAGATTTTTGGCACTGGAGAAATCAGAGCCAAAAGATCAATATTTTTCTGAGGTGAATCTGATTTCTAGAAATACAGTAGATAAGGCATAACTTTTTTCAAAATAATCTCAGTGAAACATTTGTGGTCTGTCACAAACTGCTCTCTGTGATTATTGATCATTCTTTTTTAAAAAAAGATGAAGAGTTATTTAGCTATCTGTGTTTGACAAAGTTGTTTCTGCTTCTCAGTTAGAATGAATTACTTATCACGTAAGCCAGCAGGTAGCCAAAAAGTTCTATTTAAAATTCTTTAGCACACAATACCATCTTCATCTACATGTTACCAACTCTCTGACATTCCCTACAATGGGGTAAGGAGCTGATCACAGGCAAATTTAATTTTTCTGGCAGCTCTTTCCTGTCTTTGCGAGAAAAGCCATCATTCATGATGGGGCCAGAAGCAAACATGTCAGACAAGCAAAATGCCAGTGTTTTCCATTATGTGGCAGATGCACATCTCTTCAATGTACACAACTTGGTATGCCAGCTCAATGCTCATACTGGAACAGACATGCAACTATGCAGAAAAGAAAAGCCTCTACAACCTTCAGGTGCACACATGAGCATCTTACTGAGCTAAAAAAAAAAAAAAAAAAATTATATTTTACTAAATACTCCACCTCTTTTTTAGAAAAGCTGGCATTTTCTCTCTTATCTCTAAACAAACTTATAATTAAAATCTGCGCTCAGTGTACATGCTCAAAATTATAGTAGTTTAATTAGTATAAAAATAAACAGGGAAATGAAGTTGCAACCTAAAGACAATAAGCATATCTTAAAAAAATAAAGTCGAGTCTTTAAAATTATGTATGGATAAGCTTTGCACAAAGTCCTCCTTTAGCAAGAACACTTGCTGAAACCCAGGTATGAACGATGCTGAACAACCGAAAATCTAAACAGGGGTTAGAATTTTTTAAAAAGTTGTATTTTCTATGAAAGTCAGTATTTGGCCTGAAAGTTGGTCAGAAATGTTTTCATAAGTGGGGTTTTTTTAAAAAAAATGCATAGCTGGTGTTCCAGTTAACAGTACAGTTAACATTTTTCAGTTTAAGAAAGTGGAAACAGTTTAAAACTTGTGAAATTTTGTTCTTTAAATATCAGAGCTGCTCTTCCTCACAAGTTCAATTTAAACTTAAAAAGACAGAAAAGGTCGAAGCTGAAAAAATCCCTTTCTAAATGCCTACAATATTTTAAATAACCCAATCCATTATTTTTAGCTAAGAAACTTCTTTTAGTAATTTTCACTTGTGATTCTAAACACATACTTTTCCTAAGAAATAACTTTTGGAATGGGTTCCCACAAAGCGACTTTTGAAAGAAAAGAGGATCTCTGTATTTAAGTGGTTTCTCTAATGAGAAACCTGTTAATGTTAATGCTGCCACATATTGTATGTAATGACTACTCCTTTCCTCCTCATGGAGGGCTGGGGAGGGAAGAAGAGATTTGTGGGGCTGCTGCAACCATTTGTTCAGCCAATGGGTGTACCCAGCAAGGGCCATGACCTGACCTGCACTGAATATCTTCATCAGCTGGAAGGAAACATGCTGCTTCATGGATAAGCAAAGAACAAAGAGCTTGCCTCTCAGACAGAAAGGGAGCAGAGGAAGTTTGGGCAATAAACTGCAATTCGGTCATACTGTTTTTCATGTCTTTTTTAACGCTTTGCTTCTAAAGCAGAAAAAAAAATTCCTAATTTCTGCTAAGGATTAGGTAAAAAAGCTGAGGAAATTATCAAACATAGAAAAAATTTAGCTTATGAAATATTTGATTTGGAAAAACATGAAATGAGAAAACACTACAAAAATCTTATTTCTTAACACACAATTTCCAATGAGAGGGAGGGATATTTCTATCAGACAATCTGGTGAATTTTAACTAATTTTCTGTTCCAAAACATAAAATCATGGAATCATTTGGGTTGTAAAAGACCTCTAAGATCATCGAGTTCAATCATTGACCTAACACTGTCAATTCACCACTAAACCATGTCCCTAAGTGACACATATATACCTTTTAAATACTTCCAGGGATGGTGACTTAACCACTTCTCTGGGCAGCCTGTTCCAATGCTTGAACACCCTTTGGATGAAGAAACTTTTCTTAATATCCAATCTAAACCTCTCCTGGCACAACTTGAGGCCATTTCCTCTCATCCTATTGCTTGTTACCTGGGAGAAGAACCAACATCCTCGTCGCTACAATCTCCTTTCGGAAAGTAGAAAGTAATAAGGTCTACTCTGAGCCTCCTTTTCTCCAGGCTAAGCAAGCCTAGTTTCCTGAGACTTGCACTTCTGGCATGCAAAAATTCAAGTACTGATAGTTTTGTTATAATCTTGCAGGTTCTCCTATATTCTAAAGATTCTGAAAAAAAAACCCACATTGAGTGCAGAAATTGAGTTTTGAACAATGATAAACTGATGAATGTGGAAAGTATCACTTCAGCAGTCTTCTAACTTTTGCTCCTGTAATAAGGAAAAATAGAAACTGTTCCAAATATCCCTCATATTAATCCTCATGATATGCAGAGTGTTGGCAGCAAAGTTTCTAGTTTAATCAAGCCAAACATTATTCATAAAATGAAAGAAATACTAAAATGATAAGTTGCCTTTCTGGACTTTTTCCTATGATTTGTATTGCATGGACTACCTGCAGAGCTATATCTCTGAATATGATCAGGATTAGAAGAGAATGCTTTCAGGTGAAGAACCAGCTCAGTGCTGTCTGCTTCATTAGCACAGACTGAGGAATTGTTAAGATGGTTTCTTTGCCTACAGTCACAGGAATACAAGAATTCATAGCATAAACACACACAAAGAAGATGATTTGTATAAATTTTGTAGAAATGTGGGGAAAGTAAGGCATTTGCTACTTGAATTATCATTAGTAGTAGCTTTCTTTAAGCTAATGAACATATCTTACTAGACGGATGGAACTACCTCTCCCTCCCACTGAGAACTGGATTTCTTTCTGTTGACAACTACAGCAGTAATTTACAAGTCAGATATTAATATTGGAATACTTTTAGTATTGTTTCTAACTCCTTTTAATGTTACTAAAAACCAGATGGATCTAAGTATAAGATCCACTGAGCAATAAATCCAACATGATAACCGCCGGAAAAGTAAGATCATAAGGATAATATTTTATGGGAAGATTTCTACCATATAATCCAATTTGTTTTGCCTATACTGCAGTTATGAAAAGAGAGGTCAGACTTGTCAAAATCATTGGAAATACATTAAAATTTATCTGCTTGTTAGATTTGCAACTGCTTGTGGTTGGAGGAGAAGGAAGAAATTACGCAGTGTTTTTTATGGTCTTTCCTTAGCAGAAAGTGCAACCTCTCTTCTTTCTCAGTATAGGAAACAAGTATTCATCTTCTCATTCAAAACAGAGTATTTCCAGGTTAATATAATAACTGATGGCTTTATTATCTGTAAATGAACATGACTTATGCACCTGTCAAAAACATTGAAAGGAAGGAAATTTACAAAGTTCAGTTTATCAGATAGGGATGTACTTTAGACAGCCATCTACCTTGAGATGGTTTTTGTGCAGTCTGCCATTTTAAAGTATTTTACGTTTAAATATGTTAAAACGCACGTTACGCAGATGTTCGTCAAACATCTGTTTTAATCAGTCAGCTAAATTCAGCATTTTTTTTCTGTAGCATTCCAGTCATCATGACATTTCAGACAACTCTATCCCAGATGATCCCAGTACTCCCAGTGTTTTGCTGTGTACACATGCATGACATACATGAAGACTATATTCACAGAACACTTTCTCACAGAATTTCTCTCCCTTGCATCTAAAGCACATTACTGATATTGACATAAGTGTTAGAAAATTGTTTTATGTCTTAGGAGTCCATTTTTCTTTCAGTTTAATGACACACTTGAATAATTTAACTATTTGTAGTGGGTTCCTTTCATAAAGCAGCTGCTGTCAAAACAGGCATGAACGTGAATGGACAAAGTCATGAATTAGACAAAAAAAATCACACAGGACTTAAAATCAATGTCCTTACTTTCTCTGCAGAACATCAGTAAAGATGACAATCTAAAAATGATGTGTTTAATAACACAGGGGGTTTATATTCTGCTGCCTGAGATTAAAGACAAATCACTAAACATGGAGATCCATAAAAGCCACCAAGCTTGAGTTACACAAGGTTAATTTTGATTGGCATTTTAACCTTCTGTTAATTATTCATAGATATATATTATTTTTAATTTCTTAAATATGATATGGTAGTTTTCTCAATTTTATATTAGTTTTAAACTTACATGTAAACAGTGATAATATAAATTAATAGGAACAGCATCTGTTTTAAAGGACTGTTAAAAATGCTACAAATGTCAAGACCATAAATCAACATATTTCCACTGCATCTTGTCAAGTTACCTTAAATTTTACTATGTTTTGTCTCATGGATATGACACAGCATGCAAATTCAGGCATTTAGCTCAGCTGTGTTCACAAGCTAAAGACCCAAGGATCCTCATAAGCACAGTGGAAAGACAGGAGTTACCCATTCTACACTTCACAGCAAGAACATATCATCAAGATACCTAGTCTGTCTGCAGATAAGTACTTATGCTTATTTAAATGACCTTCATCACGCATATTTGAAGTTTGATGGACACCAACACTCAATTTATGGATTTGTGCCGAGTCTTCAGGCTTATACTCCTCTACATTCTATCCAGAATCTCTTAGCAAATTTATACTTTTGAAAAGGAAGCTAAATGCAAAGGTAACTTTTCCAGGATCTTCTCTGAATCTTGGATCTAGTTACCTGTTTTCAGTATTAATGGTCTTTTTTTTTTTTTATCAGTGGAAATATAATGAATAGCGAAAAAAAATAATAAAAAAAGCTTCTCAGTAGGCTTGCTATTTCATATGTGTTCACCAAATAGTTAATTAGGTACAACCTCTCTCAAAAAATGCTTAGTGACTTCTGCTATCGCTGTAAGCACTGCTGATGCTTAGGAAAACTGGAGTTTCTCAAAACATTTTGGAAAAGTTTTAACTACTTATTTTTCAAACAGAAGTGTGTCTAAGGTTAGTAATTGGAAGTACAAGTAGTTGATAATTAATGTCATGTTAAATTTTATTACTGTCAACATTTCACAAAAGGAAACATTGCTTTAAAATAGTACTTTAAGATCTCCAGCTTTTATTGTTCTGTTCTCTCTGAGTAAACTCTAGCCATAAAAAAAAAATAATTTCAGGATTCTTAAATAATTGCAACGTGAGTAAGCACCTCTGAGGGATTGAAAGAAATTCACTAGCTCAAAACAACTCAGGGTGGGGGAGTGGGCAGATCAAGTTCTGCCAAAGTGGAATGGTGCTGTCCCTCCCTCCTGCCTCCTTGAGGGCCACTGGTGCAGCCAGGAGCACTGCCCCACATCACACCCCCTGGAGCCCCTAACCCAGCCCCACAGTGTCTGGCACACAGGAAGCCCCACCTGGGGAGGGTGGCCACAGGGGGCCAAAGCAAATATAACCAACACCATGAAGCTTCTCTTCTCATTGTCACGGCCCTACTGTCTGGTGTAATACTCCAGCCCCGGAGCTCCTTGCTCACGGGCTCAGCCAGGACTCTTACTTGAAAATATAAATATGGGGTTCTTTAATACCTCGAGATAGTGTCAAAAGAATAAGCCACAGACTTGTTCCCAAGAGGTATTTTTATTGATAATTTAGGATACAAAATAAGGGAACTTGGCAGAAGTTCCAAAGGGCACAACACAAGCTACACAAAACCTTCCACCCCAATACCAACCCAGCACACACCAGTCCTCAACACGTGAGTCAAAATCCAATTCCTCCACAACACTTAAGTCAAAATCCAACCTCTCCAGCTCCAAGCCACCCAAGTATCAAGAAAGGAGAAAAGAAAGAGAAACAGAGGGAGCAAGAAGAGAGAAAGAGAAAGAGGGACAGACAGATTATATAGCTACCCTTGGAAGCTTCCTGTGGAAGACCGGCTCTCACATGTCCAGATGGCAGGGCTGTGACACGTGGCAAACATATGCCTTTGGTTCTATCTGCTCTGGTCCCTATGGCCACCCCCCCAAGGTGGGGCCTCTGCCCCGGCAGCCACTCTGGGGTTCCAGGCTGGGGTGAGGGGCAGTGTCCTCACTGTCCCTGCCAATCTGAGCTGGGTTAGGGGCTACAGGTTGTGTGGGGTGTTGAAGCTTTCCTGGGTTGTTTGTGACTGACAGCTACTCCAGGGCTTCCCCATGTGGGTTTCAGGGCCTGCCATGAGGGATTTGATGTCACCTCACCTCTGTGAGGTTCGACCCATCCCTTCCCCTCCACAAACACACACACACACTCCCCACGAGGTTGTTCTGACCCAACAGTTATTGATCTTGTATCTACCATCTGGACAGGAGGAAGCTGAACTTGCACAGGACTCAAGGAAATCACTATAACTCTCTCTTGTTCTCTTTCTCTCTTCCTACACTTCTTCTTCTCCTAATCTCCTTTCTTGATATTTGGGTAATTTAGAGCTGGATGGGTTGGATTTTGCTAATGTGTGGGTTAGCATGTGCTAAGTGAATGTTTTGTGAAATGCTTTATTTTGGTTGAATGCTGCCCTTTGAACTTTGGCCAAGTTCCCCTATTTTCTAAAGTTTACCAGTAAAAGTGTGTTATTTGACTTCCCAAGAAAAATGTGTAGCGTCTTCTCCCATTTGTTCTCTCAAGGTATAAAAAGAACTGAAGGCTCTTTTAATAAATCTGTCGGGCAGATTTTTGGAGCCTTGTATATTTTTAACATAAAACCCCTTCAATGAGCTCGTAGCTTGAGCCTGGGATCTTAAAGTACTAACAAAAGTGCATTTAAGCTTTTTGTTTGTTTCATTCTACAAAAAGATGATAATATGAAAACTCAAATAAAATAAAATGTAACACATTAGTTTGTTTTTAAAATGTTTCTTATGGTGTTATGCATTCATTGAGAAACTTAGAGTTTATTCAGACAGTGTATACATATGCACTAAGATATTACATTTTTGCCCTATTCAGAGAAGCAATTTAATTATATTTAATATGTAAACTATATGATGATGTCTGTAAGACTGTGTGGAAGCATGTTTTTATTTGCAGCAAAAGGTAGAAGCACTGTGAAAAGGATTGTTTGAATTACATAGCTACTGTATTAGCATTTTTTCCCTCCTGAAAGTCATTATCTGAAAAAAAACAAATCATGTGAAAAAAAAAGGTAACTCGCATGTGAAAAAAAAAGGTAACTCGCAAGTGAAATTTATATTAGAAGCTGTGCGATTTAGCATCATTTGTGTGTTCAGTCTTGGGTTTCATAAAAGAAATTCCAAAGAGGTGTTCATTAATCTTGTCTCTAGAGGTCAAAACCAAATCATCTTTTACTACCAGCCAAGGTGAACCAATGGTGTAAATCAAAACCACTGCAAAGCCACTGCATAGTTGCCAGCCAAGAAATATTTTCCATTTCAAGACTCAATTCTTGTGATTCAGGTACTTGCCATAGAACTGACTGGACCAAGCTGTTAAAAGCACCACACATTTACATAACAAAGTGTTTTTCTGACTTAAGCCTACACCTACAAAACAGTCAGAATTTAAAAAACAATTTACCTAAACATGTTTTCCTATGTCAAATGGGATTTTGTTACTTGCTCTATCTGTGATAAGCCATTACCTTGGTACTCACTTCCCCTGACTTAATCCAAAGAGCCATGAAAATAAGCCTGATCCAATTCAGTAGGCCTGCTTACTCCAATTTTTAGTGATGAAAATGTTTTTTTCTGTCACACTCTATCCCCCATACAATTCCTCTGCTTGGATTAGCGTTTTATCAAGGTATGCAGACCTGTTCTTTAATTCTGCAGGCAAGGGTGCCCTCTAAACCAGAGACATGTCAAACCTTTGCACAACTGAAAGTGAAAACATGCTGACTTTTCCAATTAAATTAAAATGTATGTTTGAAAACATCATAAAACATCTTTTACATAAACTCTTGTTTTTCCTTCTAGAGGAAAAACAAGAGTTTATGTAAAAGACTGATGACTTTAAGTTGTTATTTTTAAGATTTTCCATATTTCTAATATTTACAGTTTTGAAGATTGATGTTAGTATTATTGCTTTCTTACCTAACTTGTCATTTTTGCCGCTATCAGGTGGATAAAAACACACAGTCGACATTTACCTCTGCCTTCCCCTTAGAACTGCGAGAAGGAGAGTTAAACGTCTGATGTGTTTATTTGCTGTTAACCATCCAAGTATGAACAATTTCATTTCTTACTAAATTATCCTAAAAATGTTTCCTTTTTGCACTGGGATAATAATTAGTGAATTATATTTTATATGACTTTACATATACTTCATTCACTCTTCATTCCTCCTATTTTTTCTTTTTCTTTTTTTAAAGTTCTATGTGTCGACCATAAAGAAAAGTAATTCTTTTCATTCTGTCCCAGCATTTTTCTTCATTATTTTTGACAAATATAAGTTGATCTTCTTAGGCTTCTGAAATGCAACCATTTCTACCTGACCTGTGGATAATAACAAAGATTGATAGTGCTTCGTGTAATAGGCCAGAGCATCACTGAAGGGCGATAACAAACATTGGAAGAAACAGTCATTTAAGGATATATTGAGGAAATGGCAACATTATTATGTCAGCCACATCACACTCACATTCAGTTTCTTGTGTTAATATATAGGAAACATACCTTTTGTAAAACACATTTTATTATCTTTGAATTCTGACAGTTTGCAATTATCATTCAAAATTACTCATTTGTAAGAGTGAAAATGTTGTAGTGCTGTCATTATTGAGAAATGAAAATAGAAAAAGATTAGTGTTTTGATATGTAAACATATAACTTACCTTCTCTGCCGATTGGGCCGTACCAAAAAAGATCGGAATAAAAGCTAACCAAATTATGCAGGTTGTGTACATAGTAAATCCAATGGGTTTTGCTTCATTGAAGGTCTCTGGAACCCCTCTCGTTTTAATAGCATAAACAGTGCATGTGACCATCAAGAGAATACTATATCCAAGGGAACAAATGAGAGAAAGATCTGAAATGTCACATTTGAGGACTCCCCTGGCATTTTCTGGGTCAAGTGTCCTCTGCTCTCCGTAGTCTACGATGGTATGAGGTGGATCGATACCAAACCAGATGAAGACTCCAATAAGCTGCACAGATATGAGGCTGAAAGTGATCACCAGCTGGGAAGCTGGACTAATAAATTTGGGAGCTGTGACAGATTTTTTGCCTTGTTCAAATATTCTGTGAATCCTGTTTGTTTTGGTAAGCAAGGCAGCATAGCTGAAACACATGCCAAGTCCTAAAAAGATCCTTCTAAATGAGCAGACGACTGTATCTGGAGCTGCAATCATTAAAAAAGTAATGGAGTAACAGAGAAAAATCCCAGTCAGGAGCACATAACTGAGCTCCCGGCCAGAGGCCCTGACGATCGGTGTGTCATTGTACCGGACAAATGTCACAATCACAAAGGTGGTAGCAATTATACCAAGAATAGCTATGAAGACAGGCACAATGGCCCAAGGAGAATGCCACTCCAGTTTGATTATAGGGATAAGCTGGCAATCCGTACGGTTGGCATTTGGTCTCTTATTAATGGGGCACAGTTCACAGTTGAATTCATCCACCTGGTAATGGTACCCCTCACAGCGTTCGCAGTGCCAGCAGCAGGGCACTCCCTTCACGGTTTTCTTTCTTTCCCCAGCTTTACAGGGCAGGCTGCAGACAGATGCTGGATGAGTACGTTCTCTGTTAGCCCACTGCATGTCTTCTACCTGTGGGTATAAAAAAATAATGAGACTTCTATTCTCCTTCATTTATAACATCCTAATCCTGGCCACAGGTTTGTCATAAATCACTTCATGCTGACAGCACAAATACAGTTTACCATAATAAGAAACCTGCTTCTTTCCCTTGCATTGACTTTATAAAAGTGTTAAATGATTGTGTCCAATAAATCATTCATGCCACAAGCTTGATGAGTGTCATTAGTTTCTATTTACCTCTTTACTGCTGACCAAATTGACATCTGTAAAGATATTTATTGACTCCAGGCTAGTTTAAAAGCAAAAAGCCCTGTTCGCAGTGCTTTAAAATTTAATCGTATGCAAATATAAATATCAGTAGTTCTCAAACATTTAATTACAAAATAAAGCTATGTGAGCTTCGGAGAAATTTCTGGTATGGTAAAGAAATAGACTAAAATCTCCTTGCATCAACTGCAGCAAAACAAAGAGTGCCAGAAAAAAAAAATCTGTGATGCCACCTCTTCCACAAATGTGGATATTTTATACTTTTCCACCTTCCAATCTTGAAATCTCGAGTGTTTTGTGTACATTTCTAGAAGACTAAAATGAGTATATACTGCTTTCTGAATAATAATGGGAAAAAAGATATCATGAGTACTACTTTAGTTCTCCTGATATAAAAAGTCCCAGGATCCTTTTGTAGCTCAGAACAATGCAATCTTGCTTTATAAATCCCAGCTTTCTCCACTGCCACACATAAACAAAATATACTTTTTTTCATCCACTTATTTTTTTCATCCATTCTTCCTGCACGCTCTACAAACAAAATCTGAACATGAAACTCGTGGATTCAAAGTATTTCCTACTTGAAATTATCACTCCATTTTATTCCAGCTGTCCGTAGCCTACCCTTAGTAAAAACATGTTATGCAGAGGTCAAACTGAGTGAACCAGAGCAGTGCATGGAGCACAGAGCCGGTTTTAGGCACCAGAACCACTCTGTGCTGCTCCCAGGTCCTACCTTTCATTCCTTTGTTAGGTGGTGAGCTCTCAAGGACAAAGGATTTTCCTTGTTCTTGCCTATTAAGTACTTAGCACTTTTGTTTCATTTGGAAGTTTTATTTCCAAGTGAAACTGCAGTAACAAAACTTCAGTCAGGAATGTTTTTAGTTTCTTTCTGGAGGAGGACAGAATGAGGACAGCTTATCAAAAGGGATAATTTTAGCCTTTAAAGTTTATTTTTCCAGAAATTTTTAACAGATTTGAGAGGAAATCACAATGTAGCATTGCCAGCCTTACTTGCCTTCCTCAGAGAGCCAGAGCACCAGTTACAGCACTGCGCAGGGTGAATGAAGCTGCAACAAGCAGCCAGGCTCTTTTCTGTGTCCCTTCACGGTAGGACCTCGCTATTATTCTCTACTCGAAGGGGCAAAAAAGGGACCACACAGGAACAAGGAGACAAGAAACACTCCTACAACCAGCTCTGTGAACCCTCAGGGTTATCAAGGACTTCAGTGGGAGTGGATTGGTCCTGAAGCCGCAGAAGTTCAAAGATTTTATATCAAGGACTGTGATGACTACACAAAATACATTGTCTGATGACTATGGAAAAGGAAGTCATTTAAGCAATTAGCCTAAAAACCACAAGAATAACCCAGTACTGCATGAAACAGTTTTGATAGAGCTCCAGCAGAGCATTTGACATGCTGAGAAAATGTCCACCTCTGTTACAATCTCCAGGTTTTAATCACTGAAATTCTCAAAGCCCACATAACCCCTACTGTTTCATCTACCAGATATGAGAGAAAACAGGTTATGACGAAATCAGTGTGATAGCAAAGACAGATTTTCCTTCACATTGTTGCTAGGAGAATAAATATAAAGCTTGTGATTTAGTCACATACTAAGATATGGGGGGCAACAGTAGGCAATGTTCATCAATCCAGATCTCTGGATAAGTTTGGGATAACTCAGAAAAGAACAGTACTGTGTATTTGCCAGATTATAACACACAATACAGAATTACCAGGAAAGCAGACAACACCTTATCCAGCATAAACTTAGAACAGCATGGACAGGCAATATCTCATCTGGCAGAAAGCCTGACAGGATAAAGCTAAGGTGTCCAAATTTTTAAACACATTTGAACTAGTAAAGTGAGTTTATACCATATCAGCATTTAATACTATGAGGCTGCAGTGCTTCTTATCTGACATTAAGCATCCTAAAGTCACATTTACTGTATTGTGAATCCATGGCTTAGATAAGTTCAAATAATTCCTTTTTGTCTTTTGGAGTTTCTACCTTAATTAAAAAACAAACAAACAAACAAAAAAAACCCCCACCCTTATTTTACAGCTATTTATGATTTTGCATGCTTCTGTCTTGACAGTATTTTAATTGACTAAAAACATCCTTAAAAGCTCTTCCTCGTTGGCAAAAGTTTAGAGTGCCTCAGGTTATCCATCCCGTTGGTAAAAACTGATAATAAGCTCCTATTTCTGAAGCTCACAGGTTAAGACTCATATCATGTTTTTCATTCTGGTACATCTAACACATAAACTAAAAAACATATAATTTCCAGCACAGAAATATAAAGTTATGAATGTTGGAAAATTCACTGGATAAAGAAACTTTTTTCCTAATAAATAATTGTTAGTATAAGCACTATTAGCTGGTTATTGATAGAACAATTCAAACAAGAATGGACTCTTAAAGCATAAAAAATTCTAAATGTAGAGAATAACCAGAATGAATGGCTAGGGCAGTTGGATTGTACAAGGTATAGAAGCTATTTTGTACAATCTGTATTGTCTGGATTACTTTTCTAAGCAAAACAACATATTTAGTGTGACCTGTATTTCTCAAAAAGCTCTTAAGAAAAATGAGTTCTCGCTCGTTAGCTTTTTATTTCATTTTCTTTTTCAGAAAAAAGATATATTCACAAGAAACATTGGCCAATGTTTGAAATTGGAAATCCCTTTAAGATACCTGCATATCTGAGAAAATTCTGGTATTGTAGGATTTTAGCTCTGGAAATGGGTGGAAAGATGGGACTCTCCCATGAACACAACTGTCTGACAACTCAGTTTATAGCGACATTAACAAATAACGTGGCATGGTAGGAACCAATCTGCAGAGAAAAGGTGTTAACTCTGAGGGCTTGATGTTAACATTGGTCTGTATTTGAAATTACAGTCTGCAGAAGAAGGTTGTTTTGACCTAATTTTGATGTAGTTCAGTGAACTGAACACTGGTAATAATTAAACAAGAATAAATGTCCTTCTGGAAAGCATATCCTGTTTTCATTTAAGCCAAAAGCAATCCAGTTCACAAGGCCCAAGACCCACACCACTATGAGCAAGTGTGCTAGGTGGGAATAATTAGTAGATTCATTTCAAAAGCAGACTCTTATTTGAAGCTAAATGCTAATGTGTGTACACCCTCAGACTGTTATTTTGACAATACTGTAGTAGAGGCAGAGTATAGGGCAGAGGAAGCTATACCTCAGAGTGGGCACTGTGTGCTTATATTACTCCTGAACAGGTCTGTCAGGGGTTTCTGTATATGAAGTAGCTAATAACTGAAAAGTCATGCTACTTCTGGTCAACTTGTTCACTCCCAGCTATCCACAGCCCGCAGCAGTCTTTGCTTGTAAAGTATTTTTGAGCTACCATTTTGCATAATATAAAAGTAACAGGTAAATTCAGTACAAGACAAAATTGCAGTGGTCTTAAAGTTCTACCAGTTTCTTTGGATACTCAGTGTATATATCAAGGGTCCCAGCTTCTAGAACACATGAAGAAGATACACCCATGTCTTTCTTTTTCTCTCTATATGTGCTAGTACTAGTGATCGCACGTCTTCTCTGAGATTAACTTTAGACAATAAATGACAGTAGAAACTGTTAAGAAACAAGAAAGAGAAGGAGGATCATTTGGGGAGATAGAACCAGGAACACTGTATAATTTCCAGAACCACTGAAAACTTGTAATACCCAAACTTTAAAGGGAGTTGCTGGATGCTCAGCCTCTTCAGAAAATCATAATTTTTTATATAGATATAAACAGTGAGCAGTGGAAATTTCAAAAGTGCCAAGGGGAACTTACTCAATAGAGCTAATCAATTTAAACGAGAGTTAAGTGCCTTATCTGTTCAAGCGCTTTGGAAAATGCCACTATGCTTCCATCTGCAGTTTTCATAATCTAAATACTTTGGAGAACCTGCCCCAACATGATCTAAAAAGTTCAAATGTTACAAAACTAACTTCAGGAGAACTTAACTTTAGGGACATATTTCTAACGGAGATACTCATGGGAGAAATAAACTGACAAAGAGGCCAAAGCCAGACAGAATAAAGACAGAAAAGAAGGGGCTTTTTGCCACTGAAAAAGAATTAAGAAGTTCTGTGTTTCTTCAGCTTTTAATGATTGGGTCTGCAGCATTTTTTATACTCTCAGACCCTACCAAGGCTGAGCAAGTCTCAGATTGTTAAGTAGCCTTGGGTAAACATAGTTTCTAGAAGACTTATTTTGTCACCTTCATTTCTGTGTGTCATCTAGCTGCTGTTCACTACAGTATGATACATGACAAGGCAAAGTTCATTGCTAAATGCATCTGAACTCATCTAAGTGAGCTGGATTGGGATAGCCTAACTTTGTATCTATTATTCATAATAGTTTAAACACTTACTAATTTTGAGTAGCTTCTCTGAATTTGGAAAGTGTCTGATAGACTGATGTGCTATCATGAAGTACCTTACATTTCCCTAAGATGTGGTTCCATTTTCTACTATCCCAATGCTTATCAGAGTGAAAACATCAGAAATAGTATGACAACGTCTCTAGGACACGTATTCATTTTCTGTGAAATGCATCATCAGACAAAAAGAGAATGGCTTCATTGCTATTTCAATGGACATAAAAATCATCTCTACATGTGATATTTGCCTGATGGAGCTGCAATTTTCTTTAATGTGCAGCACTAAGATTCACAGTTCACTAAAGCCTTCAAATACAGACAAAATGTCATTTCATAACAGAACCAAGTAAACACCTCTGTCCTTCATGAACATTACAAACACATTTCCCTCTAATATCTAATAATAATGCTAAAAATTAATGATGTGAGAACTGGGCTAAAACAATATGAGATTTACATGGCAGATGTAAATACATGTACATACAATGAGTAACACATTCACTTTTCTGGCACTTATGTTCTTCCACCAATCAAGCATTTCATTCATTTAGCAATGTCCTCAGCAACTGGAGGAGACTGATCAAAAATGCTATTAATAGGTCAAATATAATTTCTGAATCATGTGTCCAATTTATGTGTACAAAACCACTCTGTTTTCCATTCTTAGTTACCATAGAAAAATTCAGCAACTGATGAACAATACAAAAATACCTGGACAGCCTTCAGAGAGTTTATTTCAGAGGACATTGGGTGGGTAATATTTAAATGTTTCTGGTTATGCTACATTATCACTTGCAGGAATTTTCATTTTTCAAATCTTATTTCAGAGCAAGACATTTATTAAAAATAATGAAAAATGTGTGTTTAAGGATATTATTGTAACAAATGGAATTATATGAGTTCTGGACTGAGGAACGGAAGTTGTATTTGCAAGAGTTGTGGTGGCAGACAAGCATCCCATTTTGTAATCAGCCAAGACTTTTGAAACATCAAGACTCTTACATATAAATTTGTATGAATTTTAATAGATATTCAGATTCTTAGTTATAAAAAAGGCTGAAATTTCACCTCTGGCTACCACTAGGAGTTTTTCTTATTTCTGTCTCAAGTTCCTGGAAGTATTTACCTTCTGACAAAAAATGTTCATCAAAGGAGCATAGCAAGCAAGTGGATTAAGGCAATTTCATCTAATATCTACCTTTTTAATTGTCTAGCGTGTCTATTCTCACAGTAAAAGTTGAAGTTTTAATGTACCTTGTCCAATCAAGTAATCTGAACCATCAAAAAAAATCAAATTGAAACTAGTTCAACTAAAATGAATTCATTAGGCATCTAAACATAATGATCATTACATTTACTCTGCTAGACAGATTTATCCCTCTAGAGAAAAGCTGGGTATACTTACAAGTGTTTAAGTGGGCATGTGCAGAAGGGAAATAAGTCAATGACAAAAAATGTATTTTAAATTAAAATAAAACAAAATAATAAAAAAACCCCTTGGAATTACTCTAAATTGTCATGGCAGTATAAAATCACTATCATTACCAAATTTGCCATAATTGCTGTAAACTATGTACATCATTCACCCCATCCAGATGTTTTTCCTAACAGCTGAGATGTCATTTTCTGGAATTTCAGGCATAGACATCCCAAGACTTTTGCAAAGAACATGGGATTGTAACTTTGGTTTTAGCACATACTGGTTAAAAATTTCTGCAGTCCAATATTAGTTTGAAAAGGAGTCTGAGAAGCTTGATCAAGTGCAATGAATATTAAAGGATCTGTCTGAAATACTACAAGACAATACTACAAGACAAATCATTCTTATTTTCTTTAGGATCAGAAGTACATATCTATTTACATGTATGTATGCATAATTATTTATATGCAAGTATGATATAAAATATCCTGGACTACAGGAAGGAAGGTGATATTATATTAGTGGTGCAGCTTTGGTCTCTAAGCTTGGACTTAGCCTATGTAGCTCTGATACAGCCTGACTCTCTCAGTGATCTTACGCAAGTTATTTGACCTGCTTGCATCTCAACTTTTCAGTTGACTGGAAAGAAGCTGTCATGCAGACAGGAGGAGTGGAGATGCTTAAGTTTAAATGTGAGTAAAAAATTCAAGTAGAAATATAGCTGATGTCCATCTCTCAGGTCGAGAAGGTTTTTTGCCGAACAAGGACTTACATTTTAGAAAATTTTACTAAAACATCCTTTACTTCTAAAGTAAAACAATATTTTTCAAATAATTAATACCAGAAACATAATAATTCTGTGCTTCCTCAGCGTGTCAAAATCTTTCCTGTCATCTGGAGTTTCCAGAACAGCAATATCACCAATCTCTGGAATTATTTTTAATATTCTCGACATATTAAGAAGTCATTTTCAGCTAGGGCAAAATAATTAAGGGAAAGGATGCTCTAAGTTAATACATAAAAATAAAAAACAACAGTATAAAAATATAAAAAGTTTCTTATTCTCATAAACAGAAAACGTTACATACTAGCCTTACTTTATTAACAGGCATGTTATTTAGTAAGCTGATAGTGATGCTGTAATTTTACTTCAAAGAAACCAACCCCACTAATTAAGTCATATAATTCATGACTGCTGAATAGTTACAAAGACGAACACACTGTGGTAATCTGAACCAGAGAGTGTTTATTAGCACTATACAGACTTTAAACACCAATCTTTATACAGTTTGGGATAAATTTTAGTTTTTACTTTTTTTTTACTTTTCTCCAGTGGTTTGGTTTGTACTGATGGGCTACAGAAGTGCTGACCCTGGCAGACTCCTGATACAAGAATAGGAGGAGCTGCAATGTATTTTCTTCTTCAATTTGCCAAACAAGAAACATTAATGCAAATGGAATACCTGGGAAACATCATTTTATTCTCATATGGCTTAGTGAGTAGGCTAGCACGAAGTGCACAGTTACTTTTTACTTTTACAGCAATCTACTAGGCATTTCTATTCAATATATACAACATTTTCTTGCTTTATTGAAAGCATGAATCACAATTAACTTTCAAGCACCTGTTTCTGGAGATAGCCTCTCTATTTACAAATGAGATAAAAAACCCCTACAGTTAAATCAAAGAATCCAAACGAAGAAAAGTACACCACCACAGAAATATCTTATTCAATATGACATCAGCAGACTTCACATTTGAAAGCATTTTCAGTGGTTTACTTTCTATATTTTGAAAACACATCGTTACTACCAATGGATCAGACTACAAATCAGATTTCTAAAGTTAATCCTTATGCAGACTGCTTACACATAGACAATTTCTCTGATGTATCCTTACCTGGAGGTCTTCACTGCCCTTACATGTCCCTGACATGCACTTGGAGAGAATTTAATGAGCACTTATAAATAAAACTCATCATGTACACGCAGGGATTGAAGTCATTATATGCTACCAAAAGCAGACTGTACCATAATTTTCCTATATAAATAAATATGCTCAAAACCACTCAAATTAAAAACAAACAAAACCAAAGAAAACTTGTCAGATTTAGATTTTTTTAAGAAATGGTTTTTTTAAGATGAAACCTTCCACCATCACCCTTTTTTGTCAGCTGATTAGTTCTGACTGGCTCTAGTACTAAGGCCATTTGAACCATAATGCTTGGAAGTACTTTTTATTTCCTGCAGTTGATGATGCAGAAATAGCCTGCAAGCATACCTTAAAAAATTTAGTGTTTTGAGAAGAAGCTTCATTCTGGTAAAGAGTTCTTTACATCACTTTCTTTGTGCCTGGAGAATCTCCTCAGTTCTGCCCAAGGCCCATCACTAGTTTATAGCTTAGTCGCATTTCTTGATGATGCTCCCTCCCAAATCCACTGCTTTTAGCTACAGTTACCTAAGTTAGAGTTGGCTTTTCCCAAGCACAGTGCTCAATAGCTACTATATTTCCCTCCAGTCTGTGTCAGATGCTTTTCAATCCTAATGGTGCTCAAATTCTCCCCTACTTCACAACTCACAGTAAAGAGAGAGAACACAAGGGGTCAGGCACAGTTGCCATTTGACTTTAAAGAAATTTAAAATAGATTTTTTTCTTTACTTTTAAGACTAAGTCATTTAGTAAATCCCATTGTTTAATGAAAAAAAAAAAAATCCACCATGGCGTGCTTTTAATTATTGTGTTGGTTAAATGATGAGTTCGTCAAAACAAGAAGCTGTTTTCCCCAAACTCCTTCATAATGGCCTGTAAAAAAATGTACTGGGCTAGACCTTCAGCAGATTTAAATCAGTCCAGTAACTTCAGTATTGTTATGCTAACAAGTTCATGGCCCATACTTATATACTTAGATTATTTCTTAAGGAGATGATCTGTTACTATCTTTGTTGTCTTTAATATTCAATTACTTTAAAACTAGAAATTAGTCAATCATAAAAAGCCCCAGGTCAGTATGAAAAAAAGATGTTGATGGGTTTTAGTTTTAATCCTACCCCATTATTTTTTAATGGTTTAATTTATTTCCTATATCTTGATCTGAGCAAAAGGAACTGTGCATATGAAACTCTAAAATGAACACTTCTAAATTCCAACCTGCACAGCCTTTCCTATGAAGTAATACCAACACACAGACAATTTATTCTTTTTATTCCCACACTGTTCACAGACCAAGACCTAAGTTGCACTAAGGACTATACAAATATGCAAGAAAAAATTATGGTCTCAATCCTAAACAATTCACAGTCAAACCATAAGGTAAAGGAAAGCAGTGTATTGGCAGAGTATGGAACAGAACATGTTAAAACCAATAAGGCAACACTGATCAGCATGATAGTCAGCAGCCATAGCACACCTCCAAACTGTGGCTTTTTGAGGAAATATTACCAAAAAATATTTTTAAATAAGAGTGGAGCAATTTTGCATCTATTTCCTGAGCTTTCCATTCAAGCATATGCAGCAGCAAAACAGACAGCACAAAGGCACTAGCTTCATCAATGGCCTCTCAAAGAATAATATAAACCAGAGCTGGAATATTCTGTGCTTCTCAGCTTCCAAACAGTGTTTCTGCAAAGTGAAGCACTTGAAATTTTAAGAAAAGCTGCCCTCACCTCAGCAACCTTCATTAAGTGTGACAGAGCTCAGATGAAATGTAGGGATTGAGTTTATTTCCGTGTCTCAAGAAAAGAGTCACTATATCTAAACTGTTCCTGACATATTTGTCTAGCCTGCTTCTAAGACAAAAAACTTGTTAATATGTGTAGTACATTCTACCCTGAAGCACTTCAAAATCCTAAACACCGAGACATGTTGTGACACTATTTTAAGATGGTTTCCCACTATAGTAGCACGTATCAGATCTTTTCATGAAAGTAATTCTGAATTTTCAACATTAGATAAACAAAATAAAATAACACTGGTCATTTAAATATAGTTCCATCCAGGTAACAAAACCATATAAAAAGAAGTGTGAAAGTCTGAACTAGTTCAGAACAGAGAGAAAACAGACTGTGTTTTATACTGAGATTTATAGCAGCAGGGGAAGAGCTCTCACTGCCAAGTCTGTGCTGCTGCTTAGAATGAAGAGTCAATAATTAAACTGTAAATTCTGTGGAGAGACTTAGTGATTTGGAAGGTATAAAAACAAGCATGAGGAAGAAGTTTAAGTTACAGAACGCGCCACACAGCACATTTAGTCGGGGGTGGGGAGGCAGGGGGGTGTTGGGGTGAAAAACAGAAACAAAACCGAAAATCCTTCTTACTAAGGAAAGAGATGAATGCGTAGAAAATGAGAGGAAGTCAGGGGCTTTCACATGGACTGAACATATTGAGATTTATTCTACAATTTATACAGAGCTGAGATAGAAAGCTCTTGACACTTCATGGGGAAGCATGCAGAATTTGCAAATAGGAAGCCTAGTGCTTACACTCCGAAAAGGGGGGAAAGAAGAATCTAGGGAATTATCTATCATTCAGTCTAACTTGAATTCCCAGAAAAATACAGAAAGAAATAAGCAAACACATTTCAAAAACCTAGAGAAAACAAATAAGACAAATAACAGCCAAAAAGGATCTGTCAACAAGGAGCTGTCACTTTTCCTTCAGTGAGATAGTAACAGGAAACATGGATGAGAGACAAGCAGTCAGGTGTCATTTATCTTAACATTAGAAAGATTTTTGACACCACCTCAAATTACACTCTCAGTCATAGGCAACCTATTGAAACAGATCTAGCCCCTAAGGGCTGGGTGCAAATTATATTAGAAAGCTGTGGGAAGATAAAATTTGTAGTTGATTTACTAATGGAAGGGAAGGGATGACACAGGGTGTGGCCCAGAAAGGTCTATTCTTAGTCTGCTGCTATTTAATGCCTGTAATAACCACTCATTCGGTTTGGATGATAAAACAGAGTGTACGGTGATCAAATTTGGCCAGTAACACTGGAAAAGGTTCAAGCTATGCTGAAGGTCAGGACATTTGTTCCAAATGATTCTGCAGAGTCTGAAAAAATGAAGCATCCAGTTTAACAGGGACAACTAACAGTACATTACGGGTCAGGGAGGACAGGGAGATAGCAGCTTTTCAGCAGAAAAAGAGATTTCAGGGCTCTAGTAGATTATGATATACTGAACCAATGTCATACTGTTGCAAAAGGGGCAAATGCCATCCAGAGAAACACAGATAGATACAATAATCTTTCCCCTCTGCTCTACGCTCATGAATACATGAAATGATGTTTCTCCCGTACTCTGCACTAGCGAGACTTCAGCCAGAATACTTTCTGAAGGTTAGGTCATTGTGCTTCACTTTGAAGGAGAATCAAATAGGAAGTCCAAAGGAAATCAGCAAATATCAGAAGCTCGTCTAGAAAACATGATCTATGTGACTAAATTGAACAAATTTCTGTTTTATAGCCTGAAGAAATAGCATAGGAGGTAAAACAACAATCTTCCAATACATGAAAAGGATGAGGATGTGTTCAATGTACACTGAATAAAATAAGTAATAGGTTTGGATTACAGCAATAAGGAGTAAAGTTGGGTATTCAGAGTGAAAAGGGTAGCCAAAAAATGGAAGACAATGCCTTCAGAGGCTGTAAAGTCTTCATCCTTGGAACAACATAAGTATAGAAGATACTAACTTCATGCGAGGGGTAGAGAGTCGATGAAATCCCTTCAGCTGTCTTCTGTAGTCCTAAGGTAGATTTCAGGTACTAAATATCTTGAGACTAATCAAAAGGCTAAGATCATAACTAGGTCAGATAAATAGAAAAACGTCAGTGTACTCTCATGACTGCTAAATTCTCTAGACTGTATTTTGTGATTTTACAAAACACCTATTTAGGAATTTTTTATAATGATCGTGCTTTTCCTATGTCTTGTATAATTAATGATGCATTTCAAATATTGCATTGTAAATTGCTTTTGTTTACAAGGAAAATGCTTCTCTAAGAAGTGATAGGGAAAGAAGGTCTAAGTAAAAGAAATTACCACTGCCACAATAGCAAATGGTTTTCCACATAGACTTAGAGGAATTTAAATCAGAAATTGAAATATTAAGCCCCCAGTATGTGAAAAATTAAGTCCAATTTGGAGACCGATACGTGAATGAAAAATGCAGAAAATAATTCACTCCCTGTCTTTAAATAATTAAAATTAAAAAAAAAAAATTATTTGGGAATTTATCAGTATGAAAAGTCCTGGATAAATATTAGATGACTATCCTAAAGAAATTAAAATAATACTATTGGAAGATGAAGAGAAATTACAGCAAAGCAAACAGAAAAAATAATCATATAGTAATGTTCTGCTATCTGCAGTTATTCTCCTTTATCATATCATAAGCACAGAATGCCTCTTATTTTCCATTAAATGATTTTTAATAGTAGACTTCCATTATGTTACACAAATGAATAATAATTATAGTAAATTAATCTACCATTTTTGCTTTTAAGCATAAATACTTTGCTTCCAGATTTAAAGGGCAGCTCAATTTTCAAATTACACTACATACATAAATTTCTATAGGGAGAAAGGAGAAGGATGGAAGAGACTGGGGAAGAAACATGCTCATACTCCACATTTTACACTGGTACCTTACAAAGCAATTCTCTGCAGATTGTTGCCACCTATGCATAATCCAAACTACCTGCTATGCCCAGTAGTTGTCTGTCTATGCTGCTCGTAACATTAGCTTGTACCAGGGGAGCAGCTAACCCTGCTCTGAAGTCCCACATATGAACACAAAACTCTCCAGGAATACATATAAAAGCTCCTGATTTTTTATTGTTCTATCACTGCACACTGGTTTTTACTGCAGAAGAGAAAAGAATATTTTGAAACACAAGTGATTTATTTTATTTGTCATGCATGACAAGGCCTCCTTTCCAGTTTATTGAAAAAAACCGAGAATACTCCATGGTCCTGTTGGCTATGGCTGTTCAAAGGACAATTCATTCTAATCATATCACTTCTTACCAAGGATGATCATAAAAAGCTATAAAATATCTACCATCCACTCAAGAATTCTGTGACAAATTCACAGCCAAGCATGCAACTTCAACTCTGTGCTTCATTTGAGAATCCTGACTTTCAGTCACCCTGACAAGGTGGGAAAAAAACCGTATTCATCCTAACTCTCAAGCAGAGACTGTTTCATTGGCAATTTGGTATCATTCTAATGAAGAAAAAATGGTTATCAAATTTCAGGATGTTTTCTTAGTAGCTATCTTTTATCCATTTTCCTTTTTTTTTTTCCTCCAGAAAATCAGTGAAGTTGGTTGTCTGAGGGAAAAAAAAGCCAATTGGGACCAATAAAGCAAAAAACTTCAGAAGGAAGACAAATTGTCATCCTTTGGTTCTTCTAAGGCCATTTGCTTCTGAATCGAAGTTCTCTTTTCAGTCAAGTCTGAAATAGCATCTGTTCTACTATGGGCACTTCTGAAAATCTTTTAATGCTTTTTCAGCCTATTTTCCCTCTATTACAAAGCTTTTCATATGAATATAACTTGCAACCTTTCAAAATCATAAAATCCCAATTTTACTCCACATTTCTTGCACTTTTTTGTCTTGTCTACATTTTGCAACTACTGTAACCAACTGTTGACTTATCCCTTCAGTCTAGCATTGGTTCTTGGTGACTAGATGTTTCATATTGACCTAAGACACCTACAGTAAAATGGAACAAATTCTGAATCATACTTGTTGACCAGTGCTAAGAGCAGGACTAGCTTTGCAAAGCCTAATAGTCTAAAAACCATAATAGCTTCTTCTACTTTGAGCCTTCTGTAGATTAAAGGAAGACCACAGTATAATTTTGAGAAGAACTAAAAACATTTTTGCTTGTCTCATTGAATTATATTTTTAGCCCAGCATCAAGAATTTTCAGTCAGATAACATGGATAGAGTGTAAGTTTGAACTCTACTGCCCTACTACATATGGACAGAAGAACACCCTGCAGGCTGTATGATTGTCATATTTTGTTTATAGATATAATCACATACAGCACTAAGTGCTCCTGTTATGTATTTCACTGTACTATGTTCTTTTGTTAAAAAGGGCTTAGGTTCAGCTATTTGAAAACATCTATCAATTATATAATACTTACCACAGGAAAAAAAGAGGCTTTCTGGCTTCTTTAATGAAATATAGTGTCCTACAGCAAAGCTTGAAATTTATTTGGTGCAGTTACAGAAAACATCAGAAGCTTTTTGAGTCATTTTCTTTACCATGTCACAAGAAAGGAAACTAATGCATTTTGAATCTGTAACTTCCAAAAAGAATTGACTAATTTCAGTGTTGATGGTTTCCTTCAGGATTAGATACAAGACAAGAGTCCTAGAAGAGAAATCAAATACTGATTCAAATTTCTTTGTGATCTGGTTGCCTGAAGGGAAGGTCTCTGTCAACATGGGGTTCCCAATTTTTACTAGTTCACCTAACACTCTGCTTAAGGCTGATGATGATTATGGCTGTCTCTCTGATACTTCATCACAGAAGTGTAATTTTAATTTATGGTTCACTTAGTCATAAATCAAGATCATTATAGAGAAATGGATGCCCCTGAGTTATTTATATCCTCAACGCATACACTCCATAAATCTGAAAGCTTATGCATCTTATTATGTCTAAGAGAATGTTAAAAATCTGTTATTGTAAAATTTCTTTTGTCTTTCAACAGAACTCTTGTGTTCTGGTGGAAAAAAAACAAAACAGACAACAAAACAAACACAAGTGAATTCTGCCTTTACAATGTCACTGTTATCACTTAAAACATAGAATCACAAATTGGCCTGGGTTGGAAAGAACCTTGAAGATCACTTAGTCCCAATCCCCCTGCCAGGGGCAGGGACACTTTTCACTAGACCAGGTTGCTCATTCCCCTATCTAATCTGGTCTTGAACATTTCCAGGGAAACATACAGTTTATTTGATATGCTTCAGTTTTTTCCTTAAGGAGTAATATCTCATAAATGGATATCCACTCAAGCATTTTAACTGCATCAGCTAAATGCATGATTTTGAAGGCACCAATAATTGGCATTCAGGTTTAAAAATAGAAAATTTTTCAGAGGAGAAAAAAAGTCACTCAGAAATAAACCAGAACAAACTGAATGCGTTTCTAAGGAAAGGAACTGAGAAACTTGTTATTAAAAGTTTAGGACTGGGACTATTTCCATCTACTACCACTGACAAAAGCCATCAGTCAACATCTCAGTCTAGCCCTTATTACAACACATGCAATACAGAACACAGTTTTTAAGAGAGAATTCATTATTAATCATAAAAAAGAACTTGATTTCAAACCATAAGTGCCAGGAAAAGCCAGCTTGTTTCTAACAAATTTCCTTGTACAGAGATTACATGGTTGAGAGCTCAAATTTGCTAAGCCCACATATCTATAAGGAACTTTTACATGTGACCTGTTATGCAAAATACTGTTGCAATATGAATAAAACATAACTTTTGCAGAAACAGCTACCTTTGCCTGGATTTTTATTCATTCTGAAAACCAGAATTTTTTTTTAAAAAAGGATTTTAACCATCAGAGTTTCATGAAAAATAAGTTCTCTTTTTCTATTGAAAATAGAAGAAAATTAAGAAAGTAAACAACAGAAAACCCTGACAGTAATGTGTAGTCCATGATCAGTAGTTCTAAGGCAATTATGTTTTCCTTCAAAATGATACTAAAAGTTTTTTAGGTCTGGTTATTTCCAGTACATTAAGATCACTTAAAGACAGGAAACCCTAGAGAATAAAAGGACTTTACACCTCTTTACTGAAAGAGGTGTAAATTTACATGGTCAGAACCATCAGTTAGTTTGAGAATACAGAGTGATGTTTCCAAATACCTGCTTTCAGAGTTTCTTTGTGTCTGTCAAAGATTGAGATTCAAATCTTATTCAAACTCAAGAACCACATAAAAAAATATAAATTTTTAACTTAATTATTCTTTCTTAATTTGTTTTCTCTACTGTATGTCTCAGCATTGTCAAGCATGTGTTTGTTTTGTAAGAATTGCAAGAGTCCGACTGATCAGTAAGATGAAGTTCCTGTATCTGGAAGCTATAGTTGCTTCAGATGAAATCTAAAAGGCCAGTTGGCCTAAAGGAGATCATTAATGTTCCTGAAGTCTACAGGAAAAAAACAGCATCAAAGATACAAGGGTCTCTGCAGCTGGTGAAGCCTGCTGAGAAAGGTCCCCTTAGGGACCATGATAGTCTTTATCTAGCCAGAGTCAGCATTTTCTGCCCAAAGGGAAAACCAGCACTGTACCAGGAAAGGAACAAGCCTGAAGCTTGACCACAAGGACCATGCAGTGTCACTGAAAACTTTGAGGAACCAGAGACACCAGCAGAGAAACCCTGAATCCTGAGGGTTGGGATCAGAGACAGGACCAGGGCTCGCTACCAGGTGTGTAGCCCACACAACAGACCTGCCACGAAAACCAGATATGAAAAATCAAGGAGCATCCTAAGGAAAAGGAATTAGGAGATCAGAAATACAAAAAGGAACCTTTCATATTCAGTTATTTAGATGCAAGACTTATTCTAATCTTAGCTACATTAATTGTTCCAAAGGTTGAATTGTACTACAAACCCGATACTTTCATGATTTATTCTTCTGTCACAGAAAATAAACAGATGAATAAAAATGATATATTTTCTGAAGCACAATACCAGCTCTATAGACGAACACAATCATAAACACATCATAGCTACAAAATGTTACCACACAATTTGAGTAAGGAATATCTGTAAAAAGCAGAGTAGAAGTATCTATAAAGGATATCTAACTGACAAATATTCACTAAAAATCATAATTGCATTTGTCTTTATCAAGAGGAAACTGCAGGAGAAAGAAGGATACTGTGGGAAAAGCATTATATTTTGAAAGCATCTCCTTTGTAGAACAGCAAGGTAAAAATTCCTCTGCCATCTTGATACTGTTTTGCTTTCAATAAATAAAGATGTTTTCACAGAAACTAATGAAAACATCAACTGTGTTCCCTCTGATTCACTAGCAATCAAAAGCACTACCTAATTTGCAATATGATGACTTGGAGTATTGACAATCATCCACAAAGATTATTTGGGTTTAATATATTTTTGTCTAGTGAGAGTAGAAAACAGCTTTGCCACAGTAGATCATCATCTGTCAGAACTACCATCAACACATGTTATGTAAGTTTAGTGAATGCAGAAACGGATGGAAATGGACTGTACTACAACTTTTACAACTTCCTTCTTCATTGTTACTGCACCAGCACCTGCACACACCGATGAAGACCAACATCCAGCATCTCAAGCCCTAAGAAACTTTAAGCCCTGTCAGTCCCCAGGGAACTGAGCCCTATGTGCCCACTGGCCCTGATCCCTGTGAGCAGGGGTGTGCAGCAGAGTGGGGGGCAGTGGGACAAGAACAGGACCCTGGCACAAGGCTGGGAGCAGAAACACCTGCTGTGGAGCAGTTTACCAGCCCATTCACATCTCCACAACTCCACACACCAGACAGAGCTTGCCTGCAAGTTTGAACAACCAGTTGTGTTCTCACGTGAGATCATGGAGGTGAAAAAACAGGGAAACAATATCTTAACACACCCATTTCTAATGAATGTTAATGGGGTGCATTCTTAGATAAATCCTTTCCTGTTAGATTTGTGGTCAATGTGGTTAGCATGGTGTGGTTTCAATAGTATGAGTAGCCACTACTCTAATCATATTTCAGAGAACTCCCCCGAGTACATATACACGAGGCAGAAATAATGGGACTGAAAAGCTACAGGCTTAATGAAAAATTCAGCAGTCTAAGGGGAGATAGAAAAAGGCGGGTTGGAATGGAATTAAAATTGAAGCATTCTTAGGTAGCTTTTAGCTACTACTACATAACTGCTATGTTAGTACTAACATTTGTGCAAAATTTGTATATAAGTTTTTGAGTTCATTTAATAAACACTAACTTTACAGAAAAATGTAGCAATTGTGAAGATATGGAATGTATTTTGTAGTAGTTAGGATAAGGATCTAACTGTAGGGTTTTCCAGAAATTAATGTTCGATGTTGACCTTAAACTTGTGTAACCTTTTTTTTTTTCTTTTCACACCTTTCAACAGACAGATATCAGGTTAGTGAAGGGAAATAACACTGCCACATAATCTGCTACACAGAGTTTCTGTTGGTAGGTTTTTTTCTATATGGGTAAAATAATTAAATAAATGAGTTCCTGCCAAGTAGTTATAGATACTAAATGGTAGTTATGGTAAAGTGTTTTAACAGCTGTGGCTGAAAATGGGGAGTTATCATATCTGTTATTGTGGGCAGCACTTAGATAATTATTGCAAAATAGTTTCAACAGGAGAATAATTTGTATATATTTTCTACACTGTCTTTGTTACTCTTCATCAGGAACCTTTCACACAGAAAACCAGAGATGTTTGAAACCTGCTTTTTGTGGTATGATTGAAGTCACTGCATAAAATCCCTTTCTTGGATCTAGTCATCAATTCACACTGTTGCCCTTCTTGTCAGCCACTAGCAAAACAACACGGTATTGCACACTTGCAGAGCTGCCCAAATGGTTAACATAACTCAAGTAAGACCTGTAAATATTGCATAGCTAATAAGGAAACAGGTTAATTTCAGTTTGCTTTTCTCATTACTCTAACTCTCTTTGCATGAAGAACATCTGACAAAGAAAACTGCCTTGGACCCAAAAACTTCTTAAGTTAAAGCTTGATGCTTGTCTATCATACAAATACTCCATATCATATTCTCTGAATTCTGTTGGGATGGTGATTTTCAAACCAAATATACTTCCATGCACAGGTGGGACTTAACATTCCCAAAACTTGCAGAACACATTAAGACAGCAATTTAAAACATCATCTAAGATTGGGTATATTATGTCTTTTATTTCTTTTTCTATGAAGTAATAAGGGACAATATAAATCCTAGTTATTTATATAGAAAAACACCATTCAAGAAATATTTTTTTTGCAGCCTTACTAGTGCCACTTACTGGAGGACAATCACTGCCTTGGTTCTGCTGGCTGCACTATTTCTGATCCAGGCCAGGATGCCATTGGCCTTCTTGGCTACCTGGGCACACTGCTGGCTCATGTTCAGCTGGGTGTTGACCAGCACAGCCAGATCCTTTTCCTCTGGGCCACTTTCCAACCACTCTGATACAAGCCTGTAGCTCTGCATGGGGTTGTTGAGACCCAAGTGCAGAATCAGCACTTCACCTTGTTTATCAATCACAATTTGGCCTTGGCCCATAGATCCAACCTTTCCAGACCCCTCTGTAGAGCCTTCCTACCCTCCAGCAGATCAACACTCCTGCTCAACTTGGGCCTCATCTGCAAACTGACTGAGGCTGCCCTCGATCCCCTCATCCACATCATTGATAAAGATATTAAACACAACTGGCCCCAACACTGAGCCTTGGGGAACACCACGAGTGACTGGCCACTGGCTGGATGTAACTCCGTTCACCAACACTCCCCGGGCCTGGCCATCCAGCCACTTTTTTTATCCAGTGAACAGTGTACCCATCCAAGCCTTGAGCAGCCAGTTTCTCCAGAAGAATTCTGTGGGAAATGGTGTACTTACATTTAGATGAAGTTGGTTACTCCACTGACCAATTACTTTGTATTCTGTACTCTTGTTGGTGATTTGATACTGAAAAATATCATAGCGCCCAGGAGCATCTCCATTTTCATTGAAGACAACAGGTGTTCCAGCACTCCCTGAAAAAAATTAAAAAGCAATTAAGACAAATACCTTTAAAGCCATTTTTAAAAAAATATGTTAAAGGAAAAATAATAATTAGAGATTGACCAGGTTCTTCATAGTGCAAGTCTGGTATGACGAAAAATGAAAATAACTCCCAAAGAGAAAATGTGAATTACTATCATCATCAAAAATCTACCCTATCTATGACTCCATGAAAATAATTTTAAAAAATGATCTTTTGCAATATTTTCTTCTAGTTGGCTGGTTGGGGGTTTTTTTGTGCATGTATTACAGAACATTAGGAAATTCTGGGATAAAACAGAAGTGCAGAAATTCCTTTTGACATGCAGAAAGGTATATTTGCACTTAGGATGTGGATACAGTGCAGTAGGCACAAAATAGCAATCTTATACTGAACTACACTAAAAATTTCCCTGTTAAGTATGAAAATAAAATTAATATTGTCAATTTAGGAGCCAACACTCATAAAAGACATTGAGGTGCAAGCTTGTAAATTGGGTCACAGTGATATGGCAAGTGTCTAGCACTGACCACCTGTGTAAAAGGGTTTTATCAAAATAAATTAAGGACAGCAAATGTGCTTGTTGCTCTCTTGTCTATACATGACACTGCCTGACAGAAAGGGCCATTGCTGAAGCTGTCAAAAGTTATAAAACAACACTGTTCTTAGTTTGATCTTATCCAAAGACTGAAAACAACATATCTACCTTGGCAACCAGGCCAGCCAAATTAGAACATATTTTGATTAATTCCCTCAAGGTGACATCAAGGATCTGCACTCCTATAGAGACTTTTCAAAAACTACACAATGTCATTTTCACCCATTCCCCAAATTCATAAATATAGGTGAATCATATTCATAGTTTAGGTCCATTAAAGAAAAACTCAAGTAAGTTAAAGTTCTATTTCAGTGATTGAGGATGAACTCTTTGCTGAGAGAAAAACCCAAATCACAAAAAAATGCACCCCACAATGTTTTCATGTTTCCCCATGGAAACAACCACAAAAAGATTACCCAGTTAATAGTAAATTGCTAGAGTATAACACCTTGAGGCGCTAAGTCCACTGTGAGTGGTTTCCAGAGAATGCAAAAAAAAGCTTAGAATTCTAGATACATATCAAGTGGAAGCTAGAGAGTAGAAGTGGGCACAGCATTCTGCACATGCCAAAATTTCAATACTTCTTCTTGTATGTCTGTCTGTCTCTCTCCCATAAAGTATTTTGTTCTCTTGTTTTGTATAGCAGCTTTCGTATAAAACCAATATCCAGTGAAATAAACAGTGTTTTGAGAGTGAGAAGTGGTGCACTAAATGTGGTACCAATTTCACAGTTCTGCCAGAAAAAGTCTGGCTGCAAAAATTCGATGTGAGCACCCATGGAAGAGGAGCATCAAAAAATTATGTGTGATAAAGGCTTAGGAC
This sequence comes from Oxyruncus cristatus, assembly GCA_013399855.1. Classification (NCBI taxonomy): domain Eukaryota; kingdom Metazoa; phylum Chordata; class Aves; order Passeriformes; family Cotingidae; genus Oxyruncus; species Oxyruncus cristatus. Next base: position 527,408 of record VXAY01002649.1, read on the forward strand.
CCTATGAAGAGAGAAGAGACTCAACAGAAAATCTTGGAAAGCTCTTCATGCTTTGCTCCCAATTCTTTTGACAGAATGAAGGGCAAGAAAAATGCCAGTCTACAATCTTCCAAGTAATGAAATTATTTCAGTTATGGAGGTAACCTTCAAAATATTACTCTCAAGTAATGATGGAATTCATCTTTCCACTCAGCAGCCTTTAAAGTGCTCATGGAAAGAACTCTTAATTTTACAAATGGATAGGAAATGTCCTTTGTATCACTTAAGACCAATGAGAACTTAAAACATTCTTATGCTCAGAAATAAATGTGTGATCTGTTTTTAGAAATATCACCTTTTTTGGGGTTTAGTTTGGGTTGGGTTGTGGGATTTTAATATAAAAAACATAGTTATTTTGTGATCTGTTTCTGAAGTCTCTCTTTGCTGAGTAAAGGACATATTTACTTATTGTAGATACAATTAATCTGGAATTGAAAGGAATTTGCCCTCTTCCTTCCCAGTTTACAGCCAGCAGCATTAAACAACTCTGGCTGTTAAATTAGCTAAACATTTCTGAAGCAATGTGTCTGTGACCTCAGATGTTTATGAGCCTTTCAAAATGCAGGTTAAAATAACCAGAAATGTTATTTAGAGAAGGAAAAAAAGTAAAATGCATGAGGTCTTTATTCAGAATCAAGGATGTAATGGATCCTTTTGACTTTTCAATGCCTTACACAGGTATCAGGGGGGACCCTTTCTGATAAGCAACTGTTTTATGACAGGTCCTTTGTGCATTGGTCTTGAAAATTCACATTCTTCTGAAGAAATCTTTGAACATGTACCTTGATGTTCTTGAGATGCTGCTCAGCAACTACCTTATCCTGCACATGCCTATTTCGTCAAGTTATATTTCACATGATTCTAAAACATCTTTGTTCCTACTGCAAACTGCAATATTAGTTCCCTGTGAGGTTACAGCACGCACTTGCCCAGATGTCTTCTGGTGAAGTTGTTCCCTTTACATTTCAGGAAGTGGAAAAGAAGTGGATTGACTTGAAAATCACAAGTTCATTTGCAGTAGTGGCCAACTGCATACAAAAGTGATTAATCTATAAAAGTTCTTAAATTAAGAACAGTGGTGAGCCTTATTTAAAAAAAAAATCTGTTAAATTAAATAAACACCCTCGGATTTTTTTTCCTGCTACTTCAGTGCCTTGACAAAAAAGTGTAGAAAATTGCAGAAAAGTTCTTCGGCTGATATGTCTCACAACTGCCATTTACAGAATATTCCAATTCTAGTGGAGCGATTTAATTATTAAGCTTGATACAAATCCTTTATTTCATCAGATTTGGATGGATATCAATTTTTTTTTAACTTAAATTAAAATTGTGTTAGCTGATTCTTCATCCTTTGAGGTGCCCCACATAGGCTACTTTATCTGTTATGAATTTAATAAAATAAGCATGGATTCAAGGGTATGTTTAAGTGAATGGAAGTCAAGTAGTTTATTGTACACTATAAAACAGTTAATATTGTGTATCAAAAACTTCAGAACACACCATCTGTTAGAATTCGGCTTTACTGAAAGACAGATTTATGGGACTAGCTCTTATTTCATTGTTTCATATAATTAGATTCAAATACTAGAATTAGCAGCTCAGAATTTGTTTTTAATGATAATGTCATTTTAATCAGTTGTTAAAAGGAAAAAGTAATATGGAGCTGTACATGAATTAAATTGTTCTCAGGAAGTAGAAAGAGGGAGAATAACGATTTGAACTTTCAGTACCGAGAGTTCCCAGAGAAGAAGAATGCATTTGTAAAATTAAACAAAAAACGTATCACTGATAAATATTTCAATGAGACAAATTAAGTAGAAGGTTGAAATGGAATAAATGGGAAGAGTAAATACAAGCTGTTATAACATTTAGTGCTTGAAAAAAAACCCACAGAAAACTATAAACAACTAATCAGAACTACCAAAAGTTAATTTGTCATTGTCAGGCTGTCAGACAGAAGAAGAATACACACTGTATCATGCTATGTAAGGTTTGTGATAAATGAAGCCATTATCTTCTCAATCTCCACACAGCACACATTTTCAAACAATGAGCAATGTGGTTAGTAAAATAACAAACAGTGATTGTCTTACACCTATTCAAAATCTGGAAATACTGTTCTTCATGCTTACCCTACATGTCTCAGTCCAAGATTAGGACCATAAAACAGGATATCATCCAGCTGCTGTAAATGCAGGCCTTTACTGACATTTTAAATATCATAAGATACTGGAGACATCCACACAGATATGCAGAATATGCATATGACAGAGAATCTGTGCCTTTAGAAAGCAGCAGCTGGAGGCCAGATGGATACCCTGGAGTATCTTAAATGGCATTCTATGCCCACATTTAGGCAGTTTATCTTACCACAGGGCAGATTCTGGCTGTTCATGTATGAATGCATGAAATAGAATGAAATAGAAATAGTGCTACAAGAAATGAATTATATACAGATTTGGGGCATGTGTAATATAAATTATGGTGGTACTCCCTACAAGGCTTATAGAGAAAGTAAAAAATTTGGTATTATAAAAACCTCATATAATTCGATTCCAGGTCAGGCAGTACAACTTTATATTATTAAAGGTGATGAACAAGAACTTTAGCTGTGATTCTGCAGAGAAGAGCATAATTTATTTGATGTCTTGGTCTTCAGCACAGTGAATAATTAAAATTGTGTATTTCTGTGAAAGGAGCAGTTCATTCCACCTTTTTGTGGGAACATCAGTCAGGGCAGGTACCATGAGCATGTGGTATTTAAAATAATAAATAAAAAGTAGTGCTTTTTTCCTTACAGAATGTATTAGAACTTCTTGCCACAGCAAGCATAGAGACACAAAAAAACTTACTCATAAAACTTTGTCTCATAAAACTTACTCTAAAATGAATAAAATTCAGAGATGAGACTCAGTGGATATTAAAAGCAGTGATCTACATGCAAAATTTGGTTCATGCAGTCCTTCAGCAAGAATATACAGGAGAAAAATTCATTTATATTTTCTTTGTTCCCTACATTCTCTCCCCCAGCATCTACTATTGGCCCTTCTCAGCAAAAGTACTACAATCATGATTTTTTTTTCTTATCCTCTAGCAAATAATACTTGCCCCAGAATATAAAACAACAGAACTCTAGCTCCTCTCTGTATAGCACCTTGAGTCTACTGTCAGACAATGGGTATACCTACAATACAACTGCATTAAAATTGGTAGACACCAGTCCTGCTGTGGGGTCATAGTATTGGGAACACAATTTATATCTCTCAGTCTGGGCTCATCCCCGTTCTTCTCTGCTCAGCAGGGCTATGCTTCTACCTTCACCTCTCCTCTCAGAAGTGGGGCAATGCTGTGTGAATGACTTTCCCTTCTCCACTGCTAACAGGAAGGGTAGGAGATGTAGACGAGCTTCTTCACAGATAGGCACCAGTGCAAGGCAGACATCAGAACCGAAGCCTTGTCAGAAACATACATCAGTCCTAGGAGAAGAATGGGATGAAGGAGGTTCTGATGGGGAAGGAACTCTTAAGGAACAGAAAATGAGCCCCTTTGCACCTCCCTTGCCATCTTATCTTTGTTCCTTTCTCCTCTGGAAAATGGACAGCCCTGTCCACATGTGGCATCATAATAGGCAGGGAGTGGGTTTGAGGAGTAGAGAGGATGCAGAGAGCGTGAAAACAAACCTTGCAGTTCCTTACATGTAGCCAAAAAAGCTCAATACCACTATCTTATTTGAAAGAATCCAGATTTTTTTATTCTGTACTTAGAAAATCCATAGAAACAGGTTTCATCCTAAAATCTATGGCATACATTGCGGTCCAGAGAAGATTGATCCAGTTCTGCAGCTGAAGAACCCAGCAAGTCAAAAAAAGCCAACATGGTCAGGGAATGGACAGATGACTCAATGCCCAATGCTCAATCAACACATGGTATAAAATTCAACTGAAAGATAAATACTACTCTACAAACATACTAAAATAATAGTAAGGTGATATGACATTATCTAGTACCATCTAACAGCTTGTACTGGAAGCACAAGCTGAATAAGAGTACGAGAGTATAAGACTATAAGAGAGTAGTTATGTTTTGGAGATAACAACTATAAAAATGTGTGAATAGATGCATAAAATTTTGTTTGCATGGTATAGACTGGGTAGTATAAATGTTATTGGTGGAAATGTTCATTTTAATGTTATCAAGTATGTATTCTTTTTTTTTTTTTAAATGTTATTGTTGGGCATTCCTTATTTTTAATTATATTTTTCAGCACTAGTAATAGCAAGCACATCTCTTGTAATCTTTCAGAGAAGAGTTCATGGTTATGATTTTTATAATTAAAAAAAAATAATTAAAAAAAAAAAGCTTACACATATGTTGGGAAGTAAGTGAAAGTGAAAATGCAAATAATCTGTTCTTTTCCACAAGTAAAACTGGAAGTAATTTGTTTTAGTGTTGCCAAAATGAATACACTTTAAGTAGACACAGATTTCTCTGTTGGATCACGGTCATCTGCAGACCCCAGAAACACAGTCATACAATATAAGCCCAGATTAAAAGGGTCTTCATATAATTTATTCCTGTTCTCATGATTCTTCAGGCTAAAAACCTCTTCTAAGAAGCTGTAGCTATATAGTGCCATTCGAAGAGGTCAGAAGATACTGGGGGCATCCAAGATCTTCTGCAGCTTTTAGTTACCTAAAGCTCTAATTAGTATGCTTAAGAAACACAGAACAATTCTATTCTGACCATAAATATGGCCATCAGACACATCAAGACATATTCGAGAACTACATGAATCTGTCTTCAGTAGTAGCCAGTCTCCAATGCCTCATGAGATACTGAGGATCATAGTTATTCTACTTTTTCCATTTTTCCTGCTTTGTGGCAACATTTGGGAAGGGTGTTGTGGTCCTTCCCCCCATCCTCTTTTTTTTATTTTGGTGGGGGGAGGGTGGCTTTGTTTTTCTAGTCCCAGAAAGATGTACTTATTTCAGCACTGCTGACTTCTCTAACATCTTATCATCACATTTCAGGAAAGATACTATCAAGCTGACAATTGGCAGTGTGTCTTTCAGATGATAGCAGATGATACCAGACTTTTCTCATCAGCTTTTTCTCATTTCAAGGCAGAGATGAGTTACAGCTGTCCCACTTCAGACCCCAGTCGGAGAATTTACTTCAGGCCAGGATGAGAACATGTGAAGTAGACACATACACACCTCTGTGAACTTCAGAAGTAAAAAGTGCTTCAGATAAAGAAACAAGTTTAATGAATATTAGTAACTCACAAGTGCCGGTACAGTCTCAAAATGAAAGATTTCTTCCCTTTCTACTTCAGAACAATTCTGGTACCGAACCATGTGAGAGAAAGATATGGAGCTCAGAAAAAGCCCTGCCCAAAAGGTGTTGGGGCTCATACAAGGAAGACAATCAAAGCCAACCACACACTACTACAGAATCAATACAGACTCTGATGTCCAGGAACTAGTTAAACTGCAAGGGATGTCTGCAGAAGAAGTGTGTATCTGAAAAGCCATCTATATTTCCAGGTACTGTTGGACAGAAATTTTTAAGAGTTTGTTCAGCTTCTCAAGCAACTCTTCTCTAATAAGATTCCTGAGGTCAATGAAAGGCAATTAAAAGTGCTTTGGCTCAGGTGATAACGGCCTGGGGAGCAGGGCAGCATTCCAGTGAGAAAGGAAACGACCATCTTCAGAGTAATTGTTAAAATGGCATCAAAATGGGAAAGAGGGTAAATGGTCCTGTTAATAGGTATCATCCCCAGTACAAGGATTGCTGTCCCAGCTCCAGCAGAGTTTTTATTTGTGATTCTGCTCCTCTGTCTCCAGGCTGTTCTCTTGGAAATCTGAGACATGGTCACAGTTCTCAGATACAAAAATGTGATCCATCATGCTAATACTGATATGTAATGACTGCGGTATTTCTTGTCTGAGCTTTCATTATTTTTCCAGAAATGATATATTGCTAGAATAAAAATGAACAGAAAACAAACAAACAAAACCATTGTTGCATAATCATAGCTGAAATAATGGATTGTAGAGAGAATGAAGGAATTAAATAATTTCCTATCTAAGGCTTATATGAAGTGTAGTTTTTCAACAAAAAAAAAAAAAAAAAACACCCAAACCCCAACACCCAATGTACAAACCCACAGCCAAAAGCAATTAGCTATGAGAATGTTCTGAGAGCACATACATAATTTAAGATTTCTCAAACAAGACACATCTGCGTCCTTAACGCTGTCTCATTGGGATTGTCATTATGTAACAGACATTAGTCCATTAACATTTAGTTAACAGACACCTGAAACATAAATGCCATTTTTTCTCTGTCTAACCAAGCTCCACTTAGTATTTTCCTTCATATGCAGTTTATTATGACCAATATATTCTCAGTTACCCTTGAGGCTAGTTCATCTTACTGAACAATATCCTATTTGACATTAAGCTATTTGTTGTTTTTCCCTGAGTTCAATAAGCTGTTCAATAGTTAAAATAATTAAGCAGGTTAAAAGTATATCAGGGCATTGCCTAACATTTATTTCTATCAGTTGTCAGGGATCAAAAACAACCTTTCTTCCAGTACTTCAGCTGAGGCTTACACTCATATTTAGAGAGGACTAAGCTCCAAAGTGGAACTGTTAAATATCCATAACACATTTTGTTGCTAGATTTCTTTTGTACAGTCTACATTGAAAATGAACTAACTCACACATCCGTGCACACATACACACAGACAGAGTTTCAGGTCATGCTTCAATTATCACAAAAAATTTGGAGGGAGGCATCGAGCAGAAACATCACTGTCTGAATCACAGCTTTCCCAAAGTATCCAAGGTAAGGTTATTACAGCCTCATGACCTTGTCATGTTTTATTCTCTAATGTTTCTAGAATGCAAAACCATCTAATACAAGTCACAACAAATACTAGGTTATTCGTTAGAGTACTACCTTGTGCCAGAAAGAGGGGCAAGACTACAGAGTGGTTACTGAGAAGTCTAATGTGCTAAAGCAAGGAAAAAACGTTTGAAATTCCTGAGTCCTTCAATCCTGCATAGCAATAATTAATATACTGAAGTCAAAGGATAACTAATTTATAGGTTTTTACTAGCTTGTTTCTTTGTAATTAAAACAACCATTAGTAAGCAACTGGTGTCCAGTGAAAATTTACTCTGTTGCTATGGTTATTTTAAGATAATTGTAGAGCTATTAGTCTCCAAATACATAAAACTATATTAATGCTATAAAACTTTTAAGAAGTAATTTTAGTTTACAGTGTTTTAGAAGCAGTTTAGAGGTCACAGTCTTACTGAATAACTCACTTAAATTCCAACAGGATGAGGTTCAACAAGACCAAGTGCCGGGTCCTGCACTTTGGCCACAACAACCCCCTGCAGCGCTACAGGCTGGGCACAGAGTGGCTGGAGAGCAGCCAGGCAGAAAGGGATCTGGGAGTTTGGATTGACAGGAAGCTGAACATGAGCCAGCAGTGTGCCCAGGTGCCAAGAAGGCCAATGGCATCCTGGCCTGGATCAGGAACAGTGTGGCCAGCAGGAACAGGGAAGTGATTCTGCCCCTGTACTCGGCGCTGGTGAGGCCACACCTGGAGTTCTGTGTCCAGTTCTGGGCCCCTCAGTTCAGGAAGGATATTGAGGTGCTGGAGCAGGTGCAGAGAAGAGCAACCAGGCTGGTGAAGGGACTTGAACACAAGTCCTGTGAAGAGAGGCTGAGGGAGCTGGGGTTGTTTAGCCTGGAGAAGAGAAGGCCCAGGGGAGACCTCATCACTCTCTACAACTTCCTGAAAGGAGGTTGTAGCCAGGTGGGGGTTGGTCTCTTCTCCCAGGCAACCAGCCGTAAGACAAGAGGGCATGGCCTTAAGCTCTGCCAAGGGAGGTTTTGGTTAGATATTAGGAAGTTCTTTACAGAGAGAGTAATCAGCCATTGGAATGGGCTGCCCAGGGAAGTGGTGGATTCTCCATCCCTGGAAGTTTTTAAGATGAGACTGGATGTGGCACTTAGTGCCATGGTCTAGTAACCGCAGTGGTAGTGGATCAAGAGTTGAACTTGATGATCTCAAAGGTCCTTTCCAACCCATCTGATTCTGTGTGTGTGATTCTGTGTGAAATTTGTATGTAATTTAAGACACCTCTAGCTTATATACTCCCATCCTTCCCACTTTTAAAGACCCTACTTTAGAGATCATATGCTCAGGACGTCAGTCCATGGAATCTTTCGGTATAAACTTTTCAGAAACTTATATGCCAATGTCTATACTAATTTTATAACTTTATGGTGGTTGTGAAGGAGTATAACCAATTTTTTTCAATAACTCTTGCCTAGGATGCAAGTTTATTCACCTGTTTACATGGATCACGTTAGAAGCTGTCAGTATCTGGGCCAGCAATTTACTTTTATTGAAGAAAAACAAATCTGTATGGGAGGAACAATATATTTTCTGAACAGCTAATCTCTCCATCCAAGAAGACTGGTGATGAGTGCATTCCATTAACGCATTTTTACAAGTACAGTTCTGAATTAATGTTAGTGAACATAGGCCTTATTGCTAATGCAGTAAAGAGGGAGGTTGTACGTCTAAATCTTGTCTACTGCAATGAGAAATTCACATTCCAAAAAGTAGAAATACTAACCACTAACATTTTTAGTATTACTGAAATTTTATAGCTAATCTCAAAAAACTTCATTTTGGATCCCAGATACTAGGTTCACGTAATGTGAGAGAATTTCTTGAGCTTGCTTTAAAAAGTTCTGAATTCTCAGGGCCATGCAGAAAAGCTTTCATATGCAGCCAAACTTCTAGTTAAAACAGCAGATGGTGCAAAAGAAATGCTCCAAGAATACATTTAATCTTAGAATTTAAAGGCTTCTTTGGGGGCCTAACTCAAGACATCTGAACTCATGGTATTGGAACACTTAGTTATAGTAAGTGATATTAATGAAAAATTGTAACATTAGACATCTCTCAAATCTTGGCATTGTCGACCCAATATAACTAAAGTATGTAATAATTGAAAGGCATATACTAGTTACTTAAATTGGGTTTGCAACTAACTTGCATTGTGGAAAAAACATACAAGTTTTTAAAAAAATCAAAAATGCAAGATAGATATTTTATGGGTGTGTTTGGCTCAAAATTTCTAAAATAAATCTTTCTAGTTTATCACTGTACAGTGAGAGTCACATAAAAACATACATCCACCTTTTCTTTCTTTTGCCACAGTTATCAAGGCTTTTAAGATTTAATATGCTGGTTTGGTTTAAAGTCCTAAAAAAGATACTATTTGAACAGTTGGGCAAACAAAATAGATGCCATTCTTCTCTCAACTTGTACTCAACAGTATTAATAGTAATGATACTGTCATACTTGTCACAAAGGGGTTGTTTTATATGATTTAAATGTCAGTAGTCCTATCAAAAGCTCATGGACTGCAGGGACCTGTTGAATTGCCAAGAGATGAAGTCACACACTTTGAGCTGGCAAAAGGCATGCCTGACAAGAGGGCTGAACCCAGCAATACCAGGCTGAAAAAGAGACTAACACACCAACAGAAGATTAAAGAAAAGAAAATGAACAAACAAAAACCAAAACAAGCAAAAACCAACAAAACAAAAAAAAAAAAAACAAAACAAACAAAAAACACAAACAAACAAACAACAAAAAAACCCCAACCAACCAAACAAACAAAAAATAAGAAAAAAGAGTATCTTGTTCCTGGTGCTATTCAGAATATCCAAATATAAGGTTTTATGACTGACTCGAAGGAAGTGTTAATTGGGTTGTCAAACTCATCTGGTTATGCCCAGGTGTCCATAATCTAAGATCATGGCATTTAAAAATAATTCACAATTTAAAGTTTAGTACCCAGATTCAGTGCTGTCATTGGAGCTCATTCAGACATAGTTTATCTCATGTATTTAATGTAAGCAGAGTCTTCCCAGCTGTTTGAAGCCTTGTGAAGTCTCTAATAATGGCCACAGAAAACAACATTTTGTCTTACTTATCATGCTCAAGTTTGATTTCTTTAAATGTCAGTAAATCTAGTGTTTTCACTGATAACTATGATGCAATATGAAGATTTAACTACTACTATTAAGTATTTTAAAAACCACATAAAGCCCCTAATTTCCCAATTGTAGCTCTACCTGCTTAAAATAAATTAATCATTCTTGCAGGTGGTTGGAGGAAATGTACTCATTTGTTACTGCAGTAGGTATGAGCAAGATACCTGGCAGATATGAACTGGAAAAGGTCTTGTATAGATTCTCATTTCCTTTTCCAATGTCACTGTAAGAAAGTTGGACTTCTGTACTGTGTAAGAGTAAAAATCAATATTTGCCCCTGCAGCCTTTAGAGCAGAACAAATCACTTAAAAAAAAAAAAAAAAAAAAAAAAAAAAAAAAAAAAAAAAAAAAAAAAAAAAAAAAAAAAAGTTATTTTTTGGATCCAAAGTTTCGTGTTATTTAAAAGAATAAAAGCAAAGCATGATAATGGGCATATCTGCTTACTATGACCTGAGCAAGTGCAATGGGACACAGCCTATGCTAAGTATTACAACTTCAGTCACAGTTACATGTATGTATCTATAGGTAATGTTAACTCCAAAGAGATAAAGATTTAGGATTTGATTGTCTCATTGTGTGAACTGCAGCTAACACTATACATGGGATTTTTAATCCCATTGAATGGTGTCATAAAAAGATGGTTTACTGACTAGCTACCTCCCAAATCCTTACAAAGACGAGACTCTAAATGCTGATCTTACAGAAACTGCCAAAGAGTTACAAAAATTGCTTCAAGGAAGGACCCTACCCCAGAGAAACAATACTGTGTTTTTACCACAGACTGTCAGATTTCAGCTACTTTCTCTTACAGTAAAAACTGCATCAGTTCAGCCCATGGAAATATTGCTGCTTTCCATGCCCATATACCAGACCCTTGGAACAAAATTCCAATAAAAAAGAAAAACAAAACCATGGTTTTTTATTCATGAAAATATTACAAAGCCTTCTCAGATTCTTAAACTATTCGATCTCTGCAGTTATCTGAACCTCTTTCTTTTAAGGATAAGTTAACATATGAAGTATATAGTTGCAATCTTAGTAAGTTAAATAAAAAAAGTAATGCACACAAAATCCTTTTTTCTAGAAACTCATCAGGTCTTTTTGCTGTTTCTACAGTCCAAGGAAGTCTTAGGTCATATTTGTAACTGACTGTCCCAACACATAGGCAGGAAAGACTACAGGGAGATACCCCTGACCTTCTTCAGAGGAGCCAAAACACTCATACACTGTAGTGCATTCTACCTTAGCAGCACAATCTCCACAAACCAGTAAAGCTTTGTTAGCTTTGCTGGGTTGGGTTCAGCCAGCCCCATGTCCCAGCATTGTATTCTCATCTGAGTTCTGACATCTGAAAGCATCATGTGCAGTTCTGCAGACTTTAGAGGTTTTTCTTGCAACCAGTGTGAATTCTCCAGATGTCCAGGTGCCAGACAGAATTTTCACCTCTCTTCTTGCAGTCAGAGTATAGGCATTCACACACCAAGGTTCAGATGGAGTGGTCTCACCTGATGATTATGCAAGATCGTCCCTCATACCTGTCAGATGATATTTCACATTTTGCCTTCTATTGCTCTTTTTCCCCTCCTTCTCGCTGTGACATTTTTTGTTTTAATATAAAATCCTGTTCTGATCGTTGCACTCCCTTCTTGCTCTGCTTTAATTTCTTGTTGCTTTTTTCTTTAGGATGGCTCTCTATTACAAGAACAAAATCAAGTAATGGAGGAGAGTTCAGTTCACAAAGAGTTCTTGAATAAATACAGGTAATCACAAAAATCATGAGCTGGTTTCTTGAGAAACATTCTCCAGAAATCTATCCATCTAAACCAATTTCCACCAGCTGATAGTCTAATGGACTCATTTAAATGAAAAGAATGGTGTTTCATTAAGCAAAGCAAATCATTTGTGATAGGTCATTCATGACCTAAAAATCTTTCCAGAAAGGAGTTTATTCACCGTATCATATTTATAACCTGTGTCCAGATGTTAAAATACTAAAACAAAGTTAAAAATAAAAAATGCCAAACCAACCTACCAACCAAAAAAACAAACAAATTAATAAACCAAAAGCCAAACACCTCTCCTATTTTCCAAAAGGCACTTATGAATGCCTAGACATTGAGAAGATTTTCTTTACAGATATAATCCAACATATTAAAAAGGCTTCAGACTTTTTATACAGGCTCCCTACAGCTTCAATAAACTCTATAAAAGAAGAGCCTATTTTGCTTCAGTCAAGCTATGCATGGGAGCTAAAATCCACCTGTACACCATCTGTTCAAGGATTGAGAACACGAAGTAATGAAGAACATTTATATGAGCAGGATAATGATTCAAAACACCACAAAGAGAGCATCACAGTATCCATCTAGGTCTATAATGATCATTTCCTAATACAGAGACCTAAATCTAGTCAGTGATGCATGGTAATGTATGAAAACACAGTGTTTAACACCTGCAGCAATACATCTCACCTGTGATATGCTACAGGTATTAGACTCCCGAGTCCTATAAAATTAATCACATTCTGCTTATTTAAATATTCCCCACTGTTCATATAGAGTATTTCTTCTAGGTCAAAAACTTTACTTAAGTAAAGAATTTTTGCCATTTGCTTCTGCTGAACAAATTTCACTGTAAATTGTTATGTAATGTACATGTTAAGGTAGAAAATTAAATGATCTTTTTCAGAATTGCTCTGTATCATGGTAAGAAAATAATCTTTAGCAATGTATTTTAACTTTAAAGTTCTTTGAGTCTAATAGCACAATAGAAATAACGAAATCAAATTTGAACTTAGGACATATTATACTAAATTCATATTTTCTAATATTTCTTTTATTTAAAAAAAAAATCCTGGAGTAAATATTTTTAAATATAAAGAAATATGTATCAAATGACTCTTCATACCAGAACTTAAAAAATAGATTTAAACAAAAGTATTTTTCTTTAAAAAAACATCAACCAAAAATCTTTTTCAATGAAGTAAGGGTTTTCACCGAAAATTTTCAATTTTTTTTTGCAGTAAAATTCTAAGAGGCTTTTGAATTAAAGAAAACAAGTGGTTTTTAAAGAAAACAAGTGGTTTTTAAAGAAAACAACAATTCATATAAAATGATGTATATTTAAAGAGAAAGAAATCGAGCACTGCATTAAAAAAAACCCACAAAACCAAACCAAAACAAAAGGGAAAAAACCAACAAAAAGTCCCACAAAGGATGCTAACTGTTCCATTCTACAGCAGTAAGATACTTCATTGTAAGGTTTTGTTCACAATAAAGCAGAATTGTTGAAAACCTCAGGAAAAAAGGAAACAAACCACATCCTTACATGCTTGAGATTTCTGGACCAAACCACAGAGCAAAAGGTTGAGCTAACCTTGGAGTAAGCAGAATAAACTTTGTAAGCTTTTTTGAACACCCATCATCTAAAACTTCAGCAATTTACTTATTACCAATTTTAGCACTTTTTTTACCAGTTTTTACCAATTTTTGCAAATTAGGCAATTTGTGTAAAATTTTTTCAGAAATTGGTACACATTGGTTTTCAGAGGCATGAAATTCCATTTACGTGGCCTCCTAATTGCGCCCAAGGAATGTATAATTGAACTGTGAAAGCTGTTTGTTATGACCTATTACAGTAACCCACTCCATATTAGTAAGTATGTCACATGTACCACATCTCTGCAAGAAGTAAAAAGAAATGAAGGAATTTTAACTGTCCTTGTGTTGTGCAGTATAACAGAAGTGGCTCAAACAAATCCTTTTTCATTTCAATACAGCATAAAAAGGACATGGACCTGTTGGAGTGAGTCAAGAGGAGTGCCATGGGGATGATCAGAGGGATGGAGCACCTCTCCTATGAAGACAGTCTGAAGAAGTTGTTCAGCCTGGAGAAGAGAAGGCTCCAGGGATGTCTAGTTGGGGCCTTCAAGTACCTAAAGGAGCCTTCAAGAGAGCTGGAAAGGGACTTTTTACAAGGGCGTGTAATGACAGGGGGAAGTAGTGAAGGGGGAATGGCTTTAAACTGAAAGTGGATAGGTTTAGACATTAGGAAGAAACTCTTCCCTGTGATGCTGGTGAGGCACTGAAACAGGTTGTCCAGAGAAGTTGTGGTTCCCCCATCCCTGGAAGTGTTCAAGGCCAGCTTGGATGGGGCTCTGAGCAACCTGTTCTAGTGGCAAGAGTCCCTGCCCATGGCAGGGGGGCTGAAACCATTTGATCTTTAAAGTCCTTTCCAGAACATTCTATGATTCTATGAAAAATTCATATTATTCTTAATTGAGAAATCCAAGGGTCTGGTTTTCATGGTGTTTTAGTGTTTGGTTTATATGCAGTGGATTATCAAATGGAGAAAATATATAATCAAAATAAACAAATTAAAAAATCATTATCATTTTCAGATATAATTTTTCAAGTACAAATAAAAAAAGCCCCTTTCCCTGTTATTATTTTTTAATGTTACATATTTAATTCTAAATTGCAGAAATAGGCACATAAAAATCTGCGTAATAGTCACAGAAAGGCCAATAAACTAAATCTTAGTTAGATAGGCTTCAAAATTCAAAATGATGGTTTGATAAAATTTACTGCGTATTTCCTCTCTACAAAGGGATACTGTTGGCATAGCTGTACAAAGACATCCTTTTGGTTATTGAGCACAGTTTCAAAGACATGCTGTGGACTTTATTATTATAAGGGACACAGTGACACTCTTTAGACTGTGCTTTCCAGGGCTTGCCAAATAAGCTAATGATTTTCTTTTTCTAGTAATGTCGATAGCAGGCAAAAGAACACACATGCTTGCCTGGAGCTTTAAAAGACAAAGAGCTTTATACTGAGACTAGAATGCACATTGGGTTTGATGCAGAGAAGACGAAAGTGAATCCATGTACATGGAAATGACCCATTTTTATATGCAGTGTATGCCATGCTGACTAACATCCCTGTTCATTGACCTGTACATATTTTGACAGATGAAAGATATCTTTAGACCATAGCTGGCTGAACCAGATGCATTGTAAACAGTAACACAGGGACTAGATAAACTATCAAAAAATTCACTATGATATAACATGTGCAGTAGATTTTGGAATAGTTTTATTTTCCCAAAAATTGTTCTAATGGATAAATAAAACTGATAAAGCCATTATCTTCCATCAGAAGTTTGTCTGAATACAGATATTGGGATAAAAGAGTTCCTAATAAGGAGCTGTTTCTCATTTGGCAGTGTAGACTCTATCACACAATAGCAAAACCTGATTGTTGTAACCAGCTCCAATCTGTGGACAGTGCCAAGTTCACTGACACAGAAAAGTCAGATACAGCTATTTTTTTGCCTCTAGCTCTCCATATCTAATATGTTATCAGAAGACGAAGTTTATGAAGATAAAAGGATTCTTCATTTTTTTTACCAGCATTTCTTTTCTAGGAACAGTCATGTCTGCTATTTAAAAATGAAAGCCATGATTTTTGGTGAGCATTTTTTGTGTGCTTTCAAGGGAAGGTAAATTAAAAATATTTGCCACAGACCAAAAAAGAAGTAAAGGAACATTGCCTGTTTTACAGTAAAGTTTGAAGTAACTTTAAAAGTAAGGACAAGAAGAAGGGTAGAAAAATTCACAATACATTTAAGGTAATATTAATTGCTGGAAAAAATGCTTAAAGACAAATACTTCAAATTGTACTGGGTACCTCCACATTTTTGTAGTCATTTTGGATTCACATTGACTTTTATCTCAGACAAACAAATTGTCTCAATTCTTAAATGGAAAACTGTAGAAATGGGAACAGATTTGTACAACATTTTTTCCATTCTTAATGCCTTCTGTACAAAAATTTATGTTGCAAATGACAAATCATGAGACTGAAGCCAAAAGTCTTTGAATGGAAGGGAAGAGAGAAGGCTGCAGTAAAGAATATTGCCAATAAGCTTCTTCTCTGAGTCTTTTAAACACTTTCATTGTTTTATTTGCTCTGCCATCTTTTATTTTAGCCTAACATCTGGATGTTTACACATCTACAGTATTGAAATTCTTAGTTCAGTGTAGTTAACTCCCGAAATTTTTTTCAATTTTTTTTTCTTTCATTACAGAATAGGAAAGATGTTGTTTCACTACCACATAAATATATGCAGTAATTATAGTTTTTAATGAGTAATTTTAAGAACAAAGTTAAAATTTAAGATGGAAAATGGAGGAGCGTTGTTTAATCATTCTCTCATATACATAATATTATCTAGAACTGTTTAAAGTTTAGCTAATATATCAAAGTTATTTTCCTACATATTGAACAGATAGGAGATGCAGTTCATGACAGTTCTTGAAAGACTCTTGCTCAATATCAGGCAGCTCAGGATGAGAAGTGTCGTGATTTTATTTATAAAACCTAAAATTGGACATTTTAAATTAAGGAATTTTTTTAAGTCCCAAGTTTCTCACTTGTATCCACTATTCATATGCAACATATGAATCATCTTTTTATTTATCATGACTATATTCTAGAAACAGTCAAACATCTTGGCCATAAATAAATTTTACATTTAGAATAAAGTGTAACCTGCTGTACAAGACTGTTGTTGACATAATTCAAAGTACAGGTCAGACACTAACCCGACAAATCATTAACATACAAAACCTTAGCTAATAAATTTATTTTAAGCTGTCCTCCTGTTAATCTCCTGAAAGAAATATTAATTGTTTTGGGGGTTTTTTACCCATGCTTATCCCCTACTTACTTATCACATGGTAAATACTCAAATTTCAGAAGTACAAGACATTTAACTGTGGTGCTTTAATATATTACTGAAAATAATTTTTACCCTAGAAAGTACCTATAAATGAGGCAGAGAGAAAGTAGCAGGAGAGGTACTAGCATATACTTTCCTTTGTTCTTGGTGAACATGATAGGGTACTTTGCTTTCTTTTATGTCTTACATTAAAACAGGTGGCCCACAAGTTTTACCATGCAAATTGGTAAGTTTTTAACACACCCAGACTTCTACCCAAGGAAGTCAGATAATCACCAACTTCCCACATTTCTGTCATCTCTCTGGCCATTCTGCAAGGTACAGAACCTATGCCATGAAAAAGTAACATTAAGGGATTACACCTATCAGTTTAGACTGAATATTTTTGAGTGTGAAATACCATTTTCAGAGAATATTCAGGTGACAAAAGATAAGCCCACTGAAAGGAGGGATTTGGTTTATCTAACTTATTTAAAGCACGAAAGACCTAAAGTTACCCTCTGGTATCTCAAGGCAAGATGCAGGAAGACAGTTCATTGTGCTCACATTTTCTGTACATGGAGGTAAATTCCAAGCCTAAACTTTGATTTTTCTTTCCTTGCCTTAAAAAAAAAAAAAAAAAAAAAAGAAAAAAAAAAGAAAAAAAAAGAAATTGAAGAACAAAAAAATAAAATGGTACTGAATTTCTCTTACGCACAGCAAACTTCCTGTGGACTTAAGTCAACTGCTGATGAATGGAAATGAACAAATGGATGCCTAAGCCATTCTTAATCTGCTCATAATTGAATTAATCTAGTTAAGTTAATTCACTTTTAATTTATAGCAATGGAATTCTATTTCCTAGCTGGAACACAGCTATTGAAATGATTTACCGAGCTTGAGGTGTAACATCATAGGATGCACTCCATCCTTCTCTTTTAGCTAAAGATATTGTGCTGAAAACATGTCTAAAAACAAAAGCAGTGAAAACCTAGCAATTTAAAATATCATTGTCTTCCACCAGAGCAACTTTCCACTGAACATTTTGGGAACATTTTGTAAGCATCTATAACAAAAATTTCTTAAGAATTACACACATAGAATGCAGGAAGAGCCATGAACATTCATTCAGCATACGAACACAGTGCACTAAACTCAGATATTCTGACAGAAACCCTGATAATCCCAAGTACCAAAAGAGGGTTGACATCCTGCCTGCCAAATACGAGAGTACCTGAACATGTGACTCCTGCCTCAAATCAATAGCTATGGATTGGAGCACCTCCCTTAGGCAGAAACCTGATTTTGGTCAAGGAATTTAAGTGGTGGGGAAATGCCCCTGCTCTCCCAGCCTTGTCCAACCAAGCAGAGAAAGATGCACCTTCTCTCCTATTAGGCAGAAAAGTCCTTTTCAGTCTACCCCTCCTGTCTCCATGTGTCTTATCTACCAGTTTCTGGCAAATTCTGCTGACATCTCCTCAAGATCAGTTCCTCTCCACACTTTCAAACCTGTGGAGACATTCCCTTTTGTTTTCCTGTTCTTTCAGCCTTGATCATCAGTGAGACACTGCAAGAGGTTACACAATTAGGCTATGGACACATCATTTTCAGCTTTTATCTGATGGCTTCCCAGGTTAACCATTTACTTGCCACTAGGGACACCTAAGCTCTAAAAATATAACTATTTCTAGTTTCAGTTTGTCTAGTTTCAAACCATGCAATGCTTGCAAAATTACAATAAAATTAGGTTCTTTGTCGGAGTATATTTCTTCATAAGACAAGAAAGAATACAAAAGACCTCTTTAATTACATAAAGATTCTCAAGCTTTTCATTATAAAAAAAATGCTTGCTAAAATCTTGTAACACCTTTTATAATCTCTGCAATATGCAAGCACCATATTTAAATGGTGAATCCTAGAAATGGATAATGAATTCCAGTGATAATACCACAAATGCCCAAGGCATTAATTTTAATTACACTTTTCATTCTGCTATTTATACGCTCAAAATCATATTTGTTTCCTTTCCAAAATTCTCTCAATGAACTGATGTTCAGATGATTGTCTGTCCTGAGTATTAAATTATTTTCTGGTTCCTCACTCATTAGGACAAAATTCAATGTTCATTAATTGTATGGGGCTTTTTGTTTATTTAAAAAAAAAAAATCCAGACTATAAATTCACAGAAAAGAACATCCGTTAAATTGGGCTAATTTGCTTATTTTTTGCATATTTTTTCTTAAGCCTACAAAAGTTGATAAATCACTAAGCAATGTCAGCAGTGAAGCAAAATTACTAATTGGTTAGTAAAGTAAATCTGTAAAGTTTACCCTGGTAAAGTGAGATAAAAAGATGTATAAGAAGCATACTGCAAAAATGTTGATGAAATCAGTAGTTTGTTTTCTTGAGCAGTACTATTATCGACATGAACACGCAGTGTAATAATTACACTGATGCATAATACAAGAGCAAAAACTGAAAGGCAGCAAATATGCCTGTACAATGCCAAAAGTGACCACTTAAATACTTTTGATTCTATTAGAGCATAACCAAAAATTCCCTCAAGCATGATCAGATTTGCCCTCATTTTTGCATTTTCCTGTGAAATATAAACTAACTTTGCTTTACATGCTTTATTTGCATGAGGGAAGTGTCAGTATAATAACACCTTTTCTTTAACCAGGTAGTATAAAGTATAAATAAAATTAAACTAGTAGGAAACATAAAATACAATCTACTGATTCATATGAAAGCTATCCAGGAAAAGTGAACAGGATCAAAGATGATCAATCAGAAAAGGTCAAATACACTACCACCTAGGTCAGAAATATCAAGGGAAAGCCCAGTTTGAAGAAACCTGCCTCACATATGTGTCTGCTGGGGTCTAGAATAGACATTTTTAATTGTATGTCATGTGATGAATTAGTTAAGGGAACATGGATGAAGTCAGCATGGGTAGGATTTATCACACTTCACTTAGCTATTTTTAATTATTATATAACCAGGAAAGAGGTAGCCAATGTGATTATGTTATTCTAAAGTTAGTTTTAAAACAAGTGGGCGAATCACCCCTTTGAAATTTCCTAAATTTTTGATAAACTGTTGAAAGTGTCTAAATGGCTAAAATAAACTAAATGCCTGGTTTTGCAGTTAAATTTAGGTGAAAAAAACCATAATGCCTTAAATATTTAGGATATATAATGAAAAGTTAAAAAAAAAAAAAAAAACTCCTTAGATTTACATCATGGCTAATGTTCTCTAGACAAAAAAAAAAACAAACAAAAACCCTAATAGAAAATAGTAAAAATTAATCTTAATTCTACCTTTGAAATAAACGGCTAACTTGAATTAATCAAATTCATTTTCTTTTCTGTAGGAAAAAAAAAAAAAGATATTGCATTTGGGAAGATAAGTTTCAGGCATATTATATCTTCTGATTTCTTTTTATAGGATTTAATTTCAAGAGTGTATTTTGAATTGAACAAATTCCTTATCATTTAAAGACTTTTCTTCATTATATATAGCAGTAAGTATCACAATGAGACAAATTCAAATCTTGGTAATCATTAATGGCAAATCACAATTTCGTGGTTCCTATCCATTTTTCTTTTTTAACTTAGTGGATTCCCCCAAGACATTTACTTTTCTTCTGAAAACCAAAGCTATTTTTCAATGTTAGAAGAGACATTTTGGCCTAAGAACATTTCTTTGTGTCAAAAGGCAAACTTTTTAATGACAAAGCTAATAGTAGCTAAAGCCAATTGGTGCTGCATATGCAAAAGCTGCAGATGCTAAAAGGAAAAAGAACAGGATACTCAAATATAGTGCTGCATGTCCAGCTTTCTTATGCAGTTTCATTTTTTATAGGAAATGTATTATCTCTGCAATGCAACCCTGCCAGCAAATCACCAGATAGTTGTTATTGCCAAAACAACTGACAATTTAAGTTATGTCCAACAGCAGCTGCTTGACTCAAGTGCCCTAGTTTTGTTTCATTCAACTGGACCAGTGGTCACAAGTCTATTTTTCAGCACCCCTGTATTTCCACTGTACACATCTGTAGAATAAAATCAGGTTCCACTTTGAGATTGTATAAAACCATGCAAGATCTGGTTTAGTCCATCATTAATTAAACAGCCAAGTAGCTCTTTGCCCTTTTTTTTTTCTTTTTCCTACAGTGTTTCTTACTGTTTAAGAATTATGGCTTTCCTGGAAAAAAAACAGTAACAAATATAAAAGACAGATCCACTGAACATGAAAGTCAGGACTGGGGTACTGCTCTAATAGATCTCACTTTATCTGTTTTCTCCAGATGCACTGAAAATGTCTTCCCTAAGAAGGCAATAACTTAAATGTTTGTAATAACTTATTAAGAAGGCACAGCATCCTAATTCCTTTAGGATCCAAGCAAAGTTTATTTCCCAGGCTACTTTTAAAACGAAAGCTTACATTACAGTATTTCAGGAGTGTATGTTTTCTGAACTGTTTTAACAGCAAATAACTATCCCAAACCTAGTCATTCTGCCAGTCAGCAGAATGACAAGATACTTTGCCTTGTGTGTTTAAGAAAAAAGTTTTGGGTAATATTCTCACAAAATTTCCAAACTTTAAAAAATAAACTAAAGACAAAAGTTTCAAAGCTAGTTAATGGAATCCAGGTTCCCAATCTGTGCAAGAAATTTAAAAAAATTGTTTGATAAAGGTCTGAAATTACAGACGGGTGAAGTACTATGTTTTTTATATATATATATACACATATATATACTTACATACATGTGTGTATATATATGTTAAGTATAATAAAATGTTATATATGTATTTGTTTATAAAATATGGTGAGTGGGTGTGTACAGACACAAAGAAATCAGTATGAAACATAGGCTAAGCACAAGTGAGTAAATAAGTATGCTTCATTAGTTGCTGTAAGAAATATTACGCCAAGTAGGCACTATTGACATTGATTTAGCTGGAAGGTGTTATTGCCAAAGACTTTTATGAGATTTTTTTCCCCACTGGAAGTAATTTTTACAAAAAAGAGTTATGAAATTGAGTACTTCATTGAACTGTGATTGTAGGAGCATAACTACATAATTAGGTCTTAAATCATTACAGCATCTTAGATGAACAAGTATTTTATATCAGCCATTTAGCAGGCCTGGAAAAATATAAGCATAACATAATAATATATATTTCTTAAACAAGATGTGGTATCAAATTTAATTCTATTAAAAAAAACATGTTTACGCAAGCAGTGAAATAATGTCAACAGAACTCTATGCTGTTGCTCCCTCTGTTTCCCTGGAGGCCTGTCTTATTGTCTTCTGCATCATCTAATTCTGCAAATGCATGTGGTGGCCCTGGCTAAAGCAGGAGAGAGACCAAGAGCCTCTCCAAGAGCACAGAAGGTTCTTGGGACAGAATTCCATTAACCTTGACATGAGCTTCCCAGAAGGGAGCCTGTGCAGCTTTAAGAAAGAGCAATGCTTTAGTTTTGATATCTGCTCAATCAATCTATCAGAACATATATTTACTTCTGTTTGTCTTTTTGTTCTCCAGAATGTTTTGTTGTTGTTGTTTAATTTTGTAAAACTAGTGGCATGTAAGAGAATTGTTTTCATATTTATACCTGAATTTTTAACTGAATGGCTAGTATAACACAACATAACCTCAATCTGAAAAAGGAGTACCTCACTTAACTAGAGAAATTTGTAACAAGGTTAAATTTCAGTCTAAAATAAAAATTTCAGTTCATTTCAACGACATGTTGCACTGAGTTATACAAGAAAATAAATCAAGATCTCCCAAAGTTAAAAATTTATTTCTGTTGTCAGTTCTTGTTTCTTTCTTAAACTTCTATCTTCCCCTCTTGGCTCATTCTGATTAGTATTTCTATATTCAAAAATCTCTCATAATTTCTCTACTAGCAAACTAATTCTGGCTCAAGGCAAATGCCATGCAAAAGCAAATTTTCAAGGTTCTGTCTTGAGCTTGTCTCTAACATGCTTCTCCTGGCTGGTAGTGAGGAAAGGTTTGACATCCAAATGACATTAATGGCCCAGTAGGCTTGTGAAACAAGGTCAAAGAGTTAATTATTCAATAAAAGAATATTTCCATAATTTTCAGGGGAAGCAATTTAAATATATTTATTAAAAAACCTAACACATAACCTAAGTCTTGCCAGAGTAATACCTGGGTTTCAGGTATTAGTTCTGACTCAAGTAGTAAAAGGTTGTCAAGCCAGGTTGAAAGAAAAGAGAAGGGTAGTTTATAAATATGTTTGGACATATGTTAATTAAAAAAATATAACTGTTTGGGAAAGGTTGTGGGATTGCCAGACTTTTAAACCATTTTCCCTGCACAGTAAGAGAAGAATGGAGTAAAACACCTCTTAAGGATTCACCTCACTCTATTTAGAACATGATAAAGGAATAAGTCAATGTACCATAAACATTACCCATAAAATTTAGTGTTTCAATTTCATTTCACATTTAGATCACAGAGGCAAACAGCCACTGCTTAGATATATTATCCACATACTGATTTTTTTCATAACACTCAAAATTTCACTCCTCTGTATTTGATACTGCCTTGAGCAACAGTAGATGAATGAACCAAAGCAGAATAGCAACCCATAAAGAAACTATCACAATTGTTAGTGTAAATACCATCTCTGTTAACCTTGTATTATTTAAAATTTCCTAGGATGTCTAATTGTCAGCATTTAGGACAGCAGAGTAGCCCATAATATGCATTAGTTTGTTACCGGGAGATAAAGTTCAGTTAAAGAGACCATTATATTAGAAGACAGAAAGAAAACACAATTGCAAGTATTGATCCTGATTTTGATGCTGTTTTAGGTATTATTTGGGCAGGGAAGCAGCTTTCAGAAAACAGAAGGATTCTTAATAGGAGTCAGGAAGAAACAGAACTGAAATAAGAGGGTTCTTCCTCATATTGTCATAGTTTTAAACTCGCTGTGATGCCCAGAAAAGTATATCAAACCCCACATTTTCAGTGGAAGTGTCATAACTTCAGAAGAACTAAGTATGATTTGTAAGTAATTTTCCACATTTTCAATGAGTCTAAAACAGTGAAAGAAATTAACCACATGGCAACAACTTTGTCCGAAGGAATGCAAGAATTTAAACCACTATAAATTCCTTGAGTTGGTGTTCAAAAGAGTATCTTAGGTCATTAAAATGGTTATCACTATGAGCAAAAAAATGTATCTGTCAAAACTGTCCTTAATTTGCATATCAGAGACCATAGCAAATTTACACTGATGGCATAACAGTTGAGGCATTTCTGTATCCAAGCTGTACATGGCCATGAAAAAAAATTTAACCATCTCTTTTGTGTGCTTTACTGACATCATATAGATGAGGAAGGTAAATTAATTATCATATCTTCTCATAAATTTGTCCACAGAACTCTGTATCTTGGAGGCCTTGGCAGTCTTTAATAAAATGTAGCCACATAAACAGTATATAAATAGGTCATACAGAAAGCAAGTAAATTTGGTTTGTGCAGGCATTGTTCTCACTGAAATTGTAGATAGAAATACGACAAGGTCAAGCCTTACAATTCTTTAACAAGCAACACTGACAATATGTTGCTATAACCATATTGATTTCAATAACTGTATTTTTGTTTTATGCTGGTGTCAGCTCAGATGCAAGTCTACACACATTTTCATGTCCACCTCAGTTTAAACAAAGCCCGCTGATGGAATCGTCAGCACCAGCAGCTATTTCACACCTCTGCTCTGGACTGCTCACTGCAAGAGTGAACTCACCAAGCCACCAGCAAGACTTTGTACTAACATATTATCATACCAACATATGTTAGTAAAAAGTGGGTGTAGCTTTTCAGCAAGCAGATGCTGAGGTAAAAGACAGTCTCATGCCTGAAAAAAAATCAAGTAAAATGTGTGATGACAGAGTTGTCTTCAGAGATTTCTAATTTGGAGAATTTAAACCTCAGTCTCTGATGGTGAATCATTCATAAAATTATCTTCATTGACATCCTTAACATTAGTTTATAATATCTGTTTCTTCATTACTTATGCTATCCATACAATCAATTGCTAGTACAAATTTCAGATTGGTTTCTTAAATACTTATTAATGACACTCGTGACATCCCTTTTCCTATCTGTGACACCAGGCTTTTACTTACTGTATGCTGAATTAATGACAGTAATTAGCCCTATGCCTTGACTATGCACAATTTCTGCCCAAGGGTTTCTTCAAACATAAAGGCGAACAAGATTGATTGAAACAAATGCAATAAACTTAATGTCTCTTGAAGATAAATGGCCAGATGTAATGCATATGGCATCCTGAAGATCTAGATCGCCCTCTTGACTTCAATAATATCACTTCAAGTTTAGAGCTGCATGATCAGAATTAGGCCAGGAGTATACTTTTAGGCTCAGGACAAAATTTGGGTGAAATTGCATATTTTGTTGAGAAACAGATCTGTTAAATGAACAATCAAAACTTCATTTCTTCACTACCAAACCTACTAATGCTCATAATCCATAATGATTATGGGGGAAATCTCTGGATTTCCCACTTTGGAAGTGCAGTTACCCATCTGTTGCTAAATGTCTCTAAAGAAAGTGGATGCTCAAAAATCAGTCTCTATGTTTAAAAGCACAGATCTTGGGGGATGCATATATACAAACATAAAGTATTTACAAGCACCTGCAAACTTGTGTGTGCGTCATTCCCCCTGAGCAACACACATCAATTTCAAGTGTGAATTCTGCAAATGCAAAAAAGCCAGATAGGCTTTTCTAAGCAAAAAGAGGCAGCTTCAGAAAAACAAAGTGAAGAGACAGCCCATGAAAATCAAGCACAAATGACTACACAATGCAAGAAATGATTTCATAAATTACTACTAAAACTGTGTTCTGTTAGATCTGCAAATACCACTTGCAGCCTGAGAAGCCAACTGAGTCTTCCAGGTATTAATACCATTGCACAAATGGAGATTTCTAGTATGCAAATCATGCACAATGCAAAACCCCGTGCAGATGGAGATGAATTTGGATCTAAATGTTCAGACAACAGAAAAAATTGTAAGTATGTTATGAAAAGTACATAACTGTGATAACATTACATTAGTCACATATAAGCATTAAAATGTTAATGGAGTACTTGGGCAAGCCACATACCTCATACAAAATCAGAAAAGCTGCTTTTTAAATTGGAGCAAAATAACTGAGTCCCCCCGCCCCAAAATTATTTTAGACATTTTCTGTCACGTTGAATTTCTGAACTGAAGAGAATGATGATTTCCAGTTATATTGTTGTTCTTTTATGCAGTGTGACATAAATGATATGAGGCATCACAAAAAGATAGAGCAGACCAGAAAACTGTACCAGGGGTTTCACATGAACTCAATCTCAGCTCCTCAGCAAAAAAATATATTTTGTACTTTCTTTCAAAATTTTTATATAATGAAGAAGAAATAAATTACTGGTTTTGTTCCACAAACACAATTAAGTGTTGCACATCTTTAGCAATTAATTTTTCATTAGAACTTGATTTTCTGTAAAACTCAGAAGGTAAACAAAGGCATTCTGTATTTACTAATTTAAATTGGATGGAGTGGCTGGGGGGGAGGGAGAGAGATTTACCCCATCAATGCGACCATTAGCCCTGTTCAAACTGCATACATAGAGAGCTTTGATCACCTTCAAAATTAGGACTTCAAATATAACATTAATGCAATGTTACAGTATTTTGAGGAGTAAAAACCCTTCTGTCAATACTGGTAAATGGCTACTTAGATCGAGGTTGTTCTGATGCTGTACTGACTTGAACATGGTTTTTACTGTAGCATTGAGGAGTGACACCTCTGACAGTAAGCCTGGCTATAACTTTATGAATTTTATGAATATTTTATGGAAGTATTTTAGATTTCAGCATATATCTATCACAAAATGGAAACCATTTTAAGGGGTTGTGGATTCTCTAGAAAAGCAAGATAGACAGGCTAAGTCTTATGGGATCACAATTCATCACCAGTTCAAGTCCTTTCTCTGAACCAGGGTCTTGCACATTCCAGTCAAAGAGTTACTGTCTATCTGTTCATCATGATTTTTCCCACCCCACCCCATTCTATTACTTTTATCCATCTCCATTCACTGGGAAGTGTTCACATGAAGTTTTGATGATGAAAGTGTGGTCAAAACTACCACATTTCTGCAAGAATTTAAGCTTCCAGAAATTAACATTTTGAAGTTGAAAAGGGTTTTGTCAGTGTTTTCTGAGCCTCCCCTATATATGCCACTTGAGAATCATGACTATCCCAAAAGATCCTGGGGAAATGGAACTTTATTTTCATAGTAAGGTTAGGCAAGGGCTGATGTTGCAGCGCTAAAAACCGAAAGGTCTCATAAAAGGAAGAAAAACACTGTTCTAAGACAGGAGCCTAAGGGTTCTTATTCATCTCTGTCTATTTGAGACTCTGTATTGAACCAGTCACATCTAATTAATGAGTTATTTTTAAAAGGTGTAAGCTACAATGATAGCTTAATACCCTAACAGCTTTGGCCTCTCTAAGCCCGCTACCTTTCCTTCTTCTCAGGAAAATAGTAAAGCAGCATAGACTGAAAGTTTTTAGGTTGTTTATTCTTCTGATAAAACACTACCAAAGAGCCAAAGAAGAGGGATCAGCAGAAATGTTGTGGTGTCAATACAGCCCTATTTATGTGGTACATAATTGGTGTATTAGGGTTTACAATTTTTTTTTGCCTCTCAAAAGATACAGCTGTTTCAGATAGCTTTTAAATGGAGAAACCTATTTTCAAAGGAGAAGCCTATTTTGACTAGCCAGAAAGAAAGAAACAAGAGAAAAAACTGTTTTGGTGAAGAAGCATAAGGAGACCAGAAAATTTATTGAGAAATTATTTTCATGGCAATGAAAGAACAAGACGCATTAATGTGAGCAGACTGAAATCAACTTTTAAAAAAAGGTCTGATGCTAACTCAGTGGTGAGAGTGCTCTTTTTCTCTGCTTATATTTACAAGAGCCTGCCATTTAATAAGAATTAGGTAGGAAAAAATACTTCAGTCCTTGCCTCTCTAGGGTGAGTCTGACAGGGGCTGCACTAGAATTAGGAACCTCCTGCAATGCTAAAACACAAATTGATGCTAATCCCTCCTCACCTCCAGCAGGCTAGCTGGTCTTCATATGAGTATGCAAAGCCATTTATTATTGGAAAAGATAGGGTTATTCCTCCTCTTGATATATTCCCTCTTGCTTATTTGTTAGCTTTAGCAGAAAGTGGATTTGGCTTTTATCACTGTTCTTTAAGCCTTTAGGGAGATTAAGCCTGGCATACACACTGACCACGAGCTCCTAATCCCTACTTGATTTTGGCACCACTCTTATATGTGCTACATAGGAAAGAAACAAAAGTTAAACCATTAGAGTAAAGGATTGTTTTTTACTACTTTAAGACATGTAAAAATCCAGCAGGCATACCTCACATTTGTGATTTTGGTGATGAGTACAAGTATATGTAAAAACCTAATTTTAATTTTTGCTTGAGACAAAAGCCCTAAAAATCCAACCTATCTACATTTTCAGCAAACTGACATTTTTAGAAGTACAAATGCAGTAAATCCTGTGAAAATGCACATCATAAAAAGGCAGTTAAGAAAATTATTGATGGTGATAGCAGCCCAATAGTAAATGTGCACCTATTCTAAAGTACTTCCTACAGAAATCCAATATGTTACTTTATTTTAATAAGTTCTGCCAAAAAGTCTGACAGTGTACAGGCAAACTCCCTTAAAAAATCCACCTAAGAATAATTTGCAGCTCCAAAAACTATCTGAAGCAATCTTCAGCCCTGAAATTAAACCAGGTTTCATTTCCTTTCTGTTTTCTTTCTTAATCCTCCCTTTGCAGAGATAGAAGGTTTATAACTTTTAGAGAAAACTGGCAGGATGAAAATGAGATACAGAAATAAAGAGTATTTAAAGACAATGTATTGTACATTGCAATGGTCCTTAATTTTAGTTGCTAGTGCATCAGTAATATCAGGGTGACAGCTTAGCAAACATTTCACATGGATGGTTTCACAAAGAACTCAGTCATACTAATTCACATCACAAGCTCTCCAAAAGCTCAGATGTTATATGCTTACATGAAATTCTAGTCAAACATGATCTAGATAGATAGAAATCTTCAGTTACCTTGAATTTTGTTAATATGATGTATTAATGCTACTTCACTTCCCCCCCACCCTTCCTCACACATATTCATGCACAATTAGGGTCTGATCTTCTATATTAAAATTCCCATGTCAGAAAGGTTCTGAATATGTAATGCAAAGTCGTTCTGAAAAAGGTGTTATTTTAATTATTTTATCTCACAAACTGATTATAACAATGAATATAATAATTGTTTTTTCTCTTCACATTTAATTATCTCTTTTCCAACCACAAGAAACAAAAAAGAAGTTACCAACACAGGATTTACAACAGTAAAGAGCAACCAATAAGGAAATTTACAATAAAATGAAGTTTAGAATAAATAGCTCTTTACTATGTAGATCTGGGGTTTTCTTAAAAAAACTAGACAGTTTTATAATGGAATGCATTCATAAAATCATTTAGCATTATCAGTTTGCTTCCAAGTATTATTGAACATCACAGCTGAAAAGGAGTTACATTCCACAGCAAAGAAAGAAAATGGTGGTTGAAATACCATATCTCATTTCTAGTAACTTCCACTTGAAAGATTCTAGTGAATACGTTTTCAAAAGTTACCTGACATGTACAGATGCAGTAAGACAGCACTGGAAAGGTGTTAGTCATTTCACCCATTTGCTAACTCAGTGTACTCTCAGCATATCTGTTAAAAACCTTGCTTTTTTTTATGTTTTAATTATTGATGAATAACTTTACCATTTTCATTTTTTTTTCTTATGTTCTCTAAAGACTGAATTTTAGACTACTACCTCCATAAAATACTACAGTTTATTCAACAAATATTCATTTTTTTTCACTCGCTGCCATAACAAAATAGGGACCAGCTGGCCATTGCTGGGCCTGTGATTATTCTGTGTTATCCCCTTACTGGCTCTAAATATGAATATTCCGGAAGTTCTCAGTAGGGAAGCTGAAAAGCAAATCAGCACTGACATTTTCTAGGAAGGACCAAGAAAAAAAGGTTTTCTCATGGAACAGTTTCAAAACTGTTGGTAAGAAGGAGCAAAGTGATGTCAGTTTTAGGAGAACAGTGTTTCAGACGTTTCTGCCCTTTTAAAAATCACACCCGAAATGTCACTCTTAAGAGTGCAAGTTTTGAGCTCTTCTGTGTTTACTTTGTCTTCCATGATTCTTAAACCTCTCCTAAATATTATATTGTTCTAAAACAGTTTGAAGATTTTCAAAATAATTTATCATATATATTGCTATATATCACATATAGCAATGTGATATATAGAATAGAGGCACTAGTTCGTACCTCCAAGTTTCACTCACATTTTTAAAGGACACATACATTTCTTCATACAAAGGAATTATGAATTTTAGTGTAATTAATATCTGTCCTCACAGATTATAATGATCTCAACAGATATCAATAAATGACACTTTTCCTCATTAAAAGAGAGTCTTCTGAACAAGGACTGAGGGAAGATAAAATTCAAGGAAAGTGGAATTAAATAAACATGATTCTTGTCTTAAAATAGGAGAAGTAAGGAAAAGTCCATTCCAATTGGCTCAGTTTCAGTTCCAAAAAAGCTGTAATCAAACACTGTCTGAGCACTTATAAATCAGAAAGATGTGAGGATGAGTAACAGTAACAGTGGATCACCAAGAACAAGTCATGTCAAAATAATATTTTTTTTCCCATGATAGTATAATAGACCTTTTGGGTAGAGGAAAAGCAGTCACATTATCATCCTGCTTCCCTTTAGAAGGCCACACAATGCTCTCTCTCATGACCTTTTGATAAGCAAACTAGGGAAACACTTCCCTGTGTGGAATTAGTGAGTGTTGTTATTAATAGTTTACTGTCAGGCTGGACAAAGGTTTGCAGTACTGTTCCACAGGGGTCTTGAGCTACTTTCTTTAACAGTTTAAATAAAGAAATAAAAAATAGGGTTATTACATCTGGAAGTTAACACCATGCTGAGAGAGCTGCAAATGCATTGCATCAAAATGATTGCAACAGGTTGAAGTCTGAAGACAATGTAGTACAAATAAGGGCAAGATCTGCATTTCATGATAGAAAAGTTCATTGCAGAATGGAAACAACTGGTGGAGAGCAATAGAATCTGTTTAATACTGGTGGCTCTGTCAGAAGCTGAACGTGACAATATTTTATGCAAAAATGGCATTTTGAGATGTATAAAAATTATTTTTAAACACTCTTCCATCCTATTCAATGCCAGCAAGACCATTGCTGGAACATTATATCCAATTTTGAGAACAGCATTCTGGGAAATGTTTATGGAACAAGAGGATAAGCCCCAGAAGAGAGACTAAGGAAACAAAACCTTCAGTAAGTGGTTAAAGGAAGCAGGTTGGTTAGGTCTAAAGAACAACAGACTGAGGGGCAATATGATCGTATCTAAAATGTTAAAAAATAGGAATAATAAGAAAGCAAAAGTTCTTATTTTAATCACCCTGTGGATTTGAGTTTAAAATAAACTAAAAAAATAAAGGTCACTATTCCAAGACAAGGAATACCAACTTGGATTTGCAAGAATGAAGACTGAAGTCAACACTAAGGAAAAACTCTAGCAGAAGGCAGTGAAGCAGTGGATTGCCTGCAAGGGCTGTGAAGTCTCCCTAGCAGACATTTTTCACGAACAAGCTGGACAAGTATCTGTTAGCAGCGAAAATCATACACTTAATCCTGATTTTGGTAGTAGGCTAGAACCAATAATTCTTAAAAGTCACTTCAAAAGTTCTTTTATTCTATTTTTATGATTCTACACTGATTGCTGATTATGTCACTGCACAAGTAGAAGCTTATGGACTAAGTCGCAGTGTCAATGTAGTAATATATAAGTAACTTTTAAGAACATAGTAACTTTTAAGAACTATCTGTAAAAATAACAAGTGACTTGTGGTGAAACTTGACCAGAGCATTTACTCAATGTCTGGAATTGTCAAAATCAAGAAAAGAGAGTCTGAATTTTAAATATGGATATGAAGAGTAACAATGTGAATTCAAAACTACATATATAACAGGCTTCTGGTAAAGCAGTTAAAAAATGTCCTTCTTCTTTAGACTGACATTCACACATTACTTCTTTATGTACTGTAATACTGACTCCATTAAAAACAAACAAACAAACAAAAAAAATCAAAGAAAAATGTATCCCCAAAACAACCAACCAATGAATATAAAACCAAAAAAACTCAACCAACCATAACCCAAACTCTCTTTTTTCTTTCAATTTTAAATACTTGGAGCCTCAAAATATTGTGTCTGGAATGGAAACAGAAATGTTCCAATTTTCATATCATAACCTGCAGAAACCCATCCGACAAGTTTTAAAAGTTATTGTGAATCAGATTTCAGTCACAACCAGACTGCTAACTCAAACACCTCTATGTCTGAGATGAGCCCAGGGGAAATATGTAAGTCTGCATAAGAAGTGATTTAGTTATGGGTTAGAACTTGAGGCTAAAAAAGCATACATCTGAGATCAATAGGAACTTTAAATTTAATTATGTTACATTTTTTGTCATCTTTCTATTTTTTAAAGGGTTTAAGTGACTTTCTCCTTTAACATTGTTATTCACTATTTATATAACTAGAGCAAATATTGAGCCTTATGGAGAAGATACAAGTTTGATGTTCTCCCTTTCAACAACACAGCCCATGAACTCTTCCAGAAGATGAACTCCTCAAGTATGCAGATAACAGTGACTGACAAAATATCCAAGAACATCTGAAACTGTCATGTCTTCACCGCACTGCTAGTGCTGGATCTGCAGTGGGTAAGGAGCCATAAACCAGGCTGTTAAAGCAGGAAAAGGGATTTATAGCTGCTGCTACCCCTCCT
The DNA here is from genome assembly GCA_013399855.1 of Oxyruncus cristatus. NCBI lineage: Eukaryota > Metazoa > Chordata > Aves > Passeriformes > Cotingidae > Oxyruncus > Oxyruncus cristatus. The sequence goes on from VXAY01002649.1 coordinate 560,315, forward strand.
TCCTTTCATTGGGGTCTCTACTCATGCTTCGTTCTCTCAATGGTTCTGACTATGGAAATTTAATTTTCCTTTAACAGCAAATGATTATGATTCTGTTCAGTGATCAGTATCTGTCACTTCAGAACCCCAAGCAAGTTTAATAAAAGGGCGTATCTTTGAGTAAAGTCCTTTAGTGGTAAATATGGAGCAGATAACAAATTTAAAAAAGAAATTTATGTGTTTGTCAACTAAAATTGTATAATGATTTCTAGCACTTATATGTCATCTTTATTGTTTATACATTCACCCTTTGTTACTTAAAACTTCCTGAAAGAAAAGATATTCAGATCATTGCCATCAGGAATCTTCTTATATTGTCAAATTTATTTCTATTTGTTGTCAAGAGTAGTTATTAACATGTTTAAAATGTATCTTTATCACATTTGTGCCATCTGAATGCTACTTAAAAGTCTATTAAAGGTGACCACTAACAAAACAGTTAGGCACATGCATAACTTTACCCAGAAAGTTAACTGCAATTTTATGCCTTAAGAAGATTCTTAAGCGTTTGCCTAAACGAAAGGTTATTACCTGGATTTTTAAATCTTTTAAATCTTTTAAATCAGAACAGGGTCAGTGTGCTGATAGCAGATGAGGCGATGAGTCTAAGCAGGAGGTTGAGGAGGTGATCCTTCCCCTGTCCCGAGCGCTAGTGGAACCACAGCTGTGTCCAGTTCTGGGCTCACCAGTAAAAGAGATATGGACATACTGGAGTGAGTACTACAAATGGCCACAAAGATGGTAAAGGGCTTGGAACATCTCTCATGGAAGAAGATTTTAAGAGAGCAGACACTTTTCAGCTTGGAGAAGTGAATGCATCTAAGAGGAATCTTATATCAGTGTGTATAAATATCTTATGGGATGGAGACAGACTTGTCTCATTTACATCCAGGACAAAAGGCAATGGGCACATACTAAACCAGAGAAAAGTGCATTTATGCATAAAAAAAAATAAAAGCTTTTTCAGTGTGCAAGCAGTCAAACAGTGGAATAGGATTGCCCTGAGAGGTTGAGGAGTCTCCATCTCTGGAGATATTCCACGTTCTACTGGATGCAGACCTGAGCAGCCTGCTGCTGTAGCTCAGTCTACTCTGAGCAGAGAGGGCTGGACTAGACATCTCCAGAGGACACACTGGTTTTCTGAGCAGTAACTCCCTTTCTGATGTCTAATGATCCCAGACTTTCAGAAAGTTGCAAATGATCAATGACAATGACATGAATATTTGCAATCATTTGGCTGCCTCAGCAAGCCAGAAGAGGCGTCAAACAGCCACAGGGAGCAACCTTTGCTGTTTCATTTCCCACTATTAAATACCAAATGGGGAGTATCTGAAAAATTAAGCTAATGTGTTTCGTAAGCCTCATCTTTAAAAGCAAAGGGATGGTAATTCTATGCATGTATTGTATTATGTGTGAACCTATGCAATGCAGACTATACAATCGTGAATGAAAAGGGAGATGGCCCATGAAACACCCACATTATTAATTGTCAAACTGGTGGAAAGGCTTCAGGAGCTCAGCCCTCAACAGCTTTGTGTTGGAGGAGCTAATAAAGGCTCAGGCATGTAAGAAATTGCACTTGTAGTCAAGGCACTGTTCTGACATGTATGATTCTTATACTTGTTCTGGCATGCACTTTTCCTTAGAAGTAAGAAAGACTGAATAATAAACTAAATACCTGCAGATACATGTAAATGGAAACAAGTCTTTTCACTTTAAAAATGCAGCTCTAGATTGTAATTAGAAATTAATAAGTAATTTTCTTCCAATTTTGAAAGCATATGAAAAGTAGATATTATCACAGCCAAATGAAGTTTACAATGTCTCTTATCATTTCAGCTGAGGCAACAGAGAAAGATGCAGACAATATAACACATGTAACAGATCCAATGAAATTATGAAAGAAACATATTATCACACAGAGAGAGTGAAAACCTTTGTTGTACTTCCACAGATCTTGTATGTTACAGATGGATGTCTTTTACAGCTTTAAGGAGTCTATGATTCTATGATAATGCACCAAATATTACCAGACATTAACATGAGTATAATTTTTTTTTGAAGTGTTACTTTTTAGGAGACCTGCTACCAGGAATGAGAGTGGACAGGTAAGTGTAGAAAATTGCACACAAATTTTTATAACCTTATTTACACAATGGAATGGCTGTAAAAATCTTCTGTTACAGTCATTTTTTCATTCCCGTGAAATGCTCTTTTAGGAACCATTTAACAATTAATTGCAGTTCTTACTAGATGCAACAAAAATCTACAGAATGAATTGTGCCAGTGCAAATGAGGCAGTGATTGGCAGGTCTTTCTTAATTATGGAATTAGGCTTAGCACTTGTGTTAATCTGAAATTCATTAACATGTCTCCAGATACCACTAGTTAAATCCAGTTTGCCAACAGGCAGATTCAGCTCTGAAATTAGTGCTTCAGAAAACCTTTTTTATTGCCTGCTGTCCTCTGAAAAAAATTCACTGAGGTCAGGTTTCCTGACATATTGTTTGTCTGGATTCCCAAAACAATTCCATGATATTCTCAAGGGGCAACTCTGAACCCACAAAAGCTATAATGAGGTTTGTGCAAGGATCACTTATCTACAAAATAAATCTCTTATTTCTTCAAACGGATTCTTAATTCCTCTTTTTTATATTTTATTGATGCAGTCTTTCAGGCTGCATTTTCATGATCAATAGTTATTCTACCCATATAGAAATCTCTGTAGATGATACAGACAGAAATGCAAATGAGGATAAAGGCTACATAAATTTTTCAGAAATGGATCATGCCAGTGATCCTGGTATGTTTCTTTGATAGAGAAGTTATTTACTTATTTACAAGGAAAGCACAACAGATACAATCTCTCTGGATTTCACAGTTTTATTCTATGGGAGATGACTGATTAAAATTGATAAGCTGGGCATCAGAAGCTGGACTGTAAAGTGGATCAAAAAGGAGATCAAACCAGCTGTGCTGAAAGTGTCTTGGTATTGGTAGGTTCCCTGTGAATTTCTTCAGAGTCTACTTCAGAAAATTTGGTCTATGCCCTCAAAGGGAAAAAAAAAATTGCTCTCTGGGGACATAGATGTCCTAATGAAATGTAACAACATCATGAAGATGGATGGGATACATTGGTAACGTGAAATAAGTTCAAACAACACACAGCAGAGTTTGGGTAATCTTAGGGACTAAGGCAATAAAAATAAAAGCATATGTGTATTCTGATGCATTTACAGGCTAAAAACAGGAACTTTTTTAAGAGTACAGAGTACCTGTGATTCTAGATACAAGAGAAGAGAAAACGTATAGCAGTTCAGACAAATGTCACACTAGACTCCTGTCTTTCTCTTCAGTTTCTTTCTTCAGGCACATTAAGGATTTATATCTACTTTTCTAATGTTGTAAAATTATTTTTATTTCATATTTTTATCTCTAATATAATTAAATTGGTGTTCACTATATTATCCAAACTTTTCCCCAATCTTATTTTGTAGACCTTCCTTATTATAATCTCAGAGCAGTAAATCTTGCAATTATTTTATAGAGCTCTTCTCAGATCCATAAATAGGCCATCATATAATTAATGAAAGACAATCTGTTATTAAACTTATGAATTCAACTCTTCTAAATAGCTTCCAGCTTTCTGTATAAGTTTTCATTCTTGTTTCTTTTCATTCTCTCACATATCAAATGATTTTGCATACATTTCTTAGAATATGCTGCATTCTTCCTTGGAAATGCTTGGTCATTTTGCACTGGATGGACAGATGCCATAAGGATGGACAGGGTGAATGCTACAGAACAATGAATTATATAACTCTTTTCCCAGTCTCATTTCTATAGCCACGATTGTCAAAGTTGCTTCCTTTTTTCTCAGTGTTGACAAATGACAACTGAAAAATAGCACTCTCTCGTTGGGCTCGCCAGAGTCTCCAGAATTAAATAGAAGATTCTTCTACCACACTTAATTCTTTTCCCTGGGTAACTTCTCCAGTTTGCTTGAGTTCAAATAATAAATAACTGTATGTACTGCTGCTTGCTCCCATGCACAATTTTTTTGTTTAATGTTCAGTTCCCCAGCTTTGTCAACCCCTGTCTTATTGTCAGAATTACTTGTCTAAATGTTGTACAGACACACACAATATGATATCATCTGCATTTACATGTTTTTATCCACTATTTTTTCCCACAGGTTTTAGGAGGGTTTTGTGACCAATTTTATTTTTATTTTTCCTGAGCTGCTTTCTCCTCTTCTTTTCCCTTTGTCAGCTTTGTAACCTGCAGATTTATTTTCAGTTTTAAAGGTTTTTTCATATTGGTATAGTATAAAATCTTGTTTGACAAGATGCATTTTAACTGTTAAAAGTTTTGTCTGTAAGGAGATTTTATCATTTGGATGCGTCTTAATAGTCTATACAACCTTTGTGCATACAAGGAAGAATTTCATGTGGATTGCTTCTCCTTTCACTGCTTTCAAAGTTGACACGAAATAGTAGTCTAATTTTATTATTAAATAATTTATGGTTATTATTACTGGATTTGTTACTGATAATTAGATTAATATCTCTTTGCAAAGTAGTGTTATCACATGGCTTTTGCACCTCCTCTAAGTTTCTGCCATTTCTTCTTTCATTTGGTAGACAGTGATTTACAATAGTAACTCATCACTTTACCTTTACCTTTACCTGAAATAGATCTGTATTGTTATTGTCATATATGAGTCTCAGTAATAGATCTGTATGTAGTCTCTTAAGACATTGAACCTCATGAAAATTATTCCCTTTTATGACTACCTCCCATTTAATCACTGTACATCTACATTTAAAAGGCCTATGTTATCACAGACTCCAAGGACTTCACAATCTGAAAATCACCCATATGAAACAGGAAAACCATTTTATAGGAAAAGGAACAACAGGAAGGGTCAGATTTCAGATGCCTGTTTTAGTGACCGAGACCTGAGTTGAATTTAATTATCTAAGAATGGTCCAAGTGTCACTGATTTGCACTTGTGAATTACTGTAGGACCAGCATTTGCACTTCCTTTTTCAGAGGCTCCTTAGCCCAACCAATGAGGCACACAGCTCTTTCTTCACCCCCCTTGCAGCTCAGATCCAAGAGGGAGAGGCACACTTCTTTTTTATCTATTACTCTGGTCTGAGTTGTTCACTCTGGACAGAAATCAAGAGAATTGCAGCTACAAACTCACACGGATCCCGGATACTAAGGGAGGCAACTCTCAGCTCTGCTGACATGGCACTACCTTGGCATAAGGAAGCCCAGCCCAAACTTCACATAGGCTTGCCCTGAAGGTTAGCAATATTGGAAGCTGAGAGACTTCATTCCTGGAACTGATTTCCCAAAGGATTTTACTCAAGGACCAGAGCCACAAAAAGAGTTTCTTGAAATTGTTCAATGAAATCAACATCCTTGTCCGGAATGTCAATTAATTGCTGATTTTCATTAGTGATTGAACTGATAAGAATATCACTCAACAGTACAGCTGTAGGGCCTGAAGAGATCCTGTTTCTTCATAAAATTAATTTTACTTTAATTCAGACCAAAATCAAACAACCAAACAGTAAGACAGAAGATAAAAAGAAAAATCCTTAAATCGGTTTTGTGTTGTTTTGTTTTGTTTGTGGTTTTTTCTGTCAAATGACACAGAATAAACAAATTTCTTTCTAAAGGCCATTTATGGTTTGTATTATTATTTCAATCCAGTGTAAGAATTGAACTATTTTATGAGGTTTTGGTTTTGTGGGTATTTTTTTAGAATTTAATTATTTCAGAATTAGAATACACTATACTATTCCATGAACTACTGAACAATAGTCCATACATTAGGAAAACACCTATAATGTGTTTGATGTTGAAAACTCTGACTTCAACACACTTTTTTAGGAGTACATAACAACCTCTTCACTATACAAATTCACAGACATCTATTTGCATGACATGGCATGCACTCAGATAGGTGATTAGATCCTGGCCACAGAGCTTACATGGTATGTCTTTACAGGTATTAGTGAGCCACTTCTTTAAAAACAAATTGCCACCTCTTTTCCACAAGTGGAAAAAATAGTATGTGCTTCTCAAGTGATATTGGTATTATTCAGTGTTTGATATATACAATCAATGTCTATTAGCAGCTTATCTTCATAGGAAATCTTTAATCTAATTATAAATTAATACAGAACGGACAAAACTCTCTTTCTGGGTATTTGAACTCCTCAGCTGCCGTTTGCTACCTTATTTGTCTTCCCCTCTTCACCTTATTTGTTTTCAGCAGCTACAGCCTCTCATCTCCATAGGAGGGGCAAGTTCCTGTTATTCAAAACAAAATAATTTAGCTTTAATTACCTCTGAATATGGATTCAGAGTCTTTATTTAGAGAGAGTGGTTCATGTCTTTATTTCAAAAATTTTGTGGACTGAGATAACAGCCAGTTGTGTCTATGTACCATGCAATAAATAATTCATTAAAACATTATATTTGAACCACATCTACACTTATGCCTTCACATTTGCTGTGCAAATTGATGTAAGCACTAAGAACTTGAAAGAGCAACTTGGCTTTGGGAACAACTGCTTGAACGTTAATTATTTTTTACTTTAAACACTCCAAATTTTCTGTTTCACTATACAAAAGCTTAGGAGAACTCACTTATTACAACAAGAACAAAACTATGTGCATATTAAGCTCAGGTAAGAAAGAAACCTGCCTAAGCCTGTTCTGCATGAGCAATATCCTTTGCTGGTAAGAAATGGTGAGAGTGAAAAACAGAGAAAAAATTATCAGTGTATGAGCTGCAGTTAGTCCATGTACAAGGGAGGATCAATACAACAATTTGTAACTATCAAGAACAGGAGCCTTCAAATGCCAGCTGGCTTGGCAGAAACCTTCCCACAGTGGCTGTATGTCAATATACGGATTATTTCCAAGCACCTTTAGTTGTTTTTCTCTAACATGATAAGCAGTGGACTCTAATGTCCTGAGGCTTTCTCTTCAGATCTCTGGGTAGGGACTTGGAAGAACCATGGCAGAGACTGCACTAAGCCTTTCAAGTTTGCACAATCTGGCATGTTTTGAGGAGTCTAACTGCCCTATAGCTGCATATCCTGCATGCAGATGATGACTTGAGGTTCATAAAAATATATCACTTTTATTTTCTTTTAAAATGCACAATAATCACCTCTAAAAAGTGGGACACAGCTACCATAACTGGCCATATTATGAGTTGTGACTTAACACTACCTAGGGATATATTTATAAAATGTGATTATGTGTGACACAGGAACAGTGCCAACGCATTTTTGTCTCTCAGCTCAGGATCAAGCTATACTGGAGCAAGGCCACGGTAGCCCTCGGGTAGCTGCAGAGTCAAACAGGAAAACCAAACATTGATCCAGCTGGAGCTCATAGCGAGCAATAATGTCTCTTCTGTGATTATATCTGTTTGCTTAGCCTTACAGTCAAAGGGTACCGAGGTCTCCATAAGATGCAACATACAGAATTTTTCACTTCTTCTTATTTTAAAGAGTTTGATGAGTATATGTATATGTAAGAAAAGAAATTCTGAGGAGGGAGCAGGATACAATGCAGGGGTAATATATAAGTACTTTCTTGCCACCAAGTCTGTACAAACTTGGTCCTCTGCCTACCATAAGCAAACACAAACTCCCTCGCCTTTCCACTGAAAAACATATAGCTCCCAGGGAAATATTAATTTAGTGAATGTCAAGTACTATCTCTAACTGTACGTCTCTTCTACTCCTGAAAATAAACATATGTGTTAGAGAGCATGTCTGTAATTTCAGGATGTTTTGTATTCCTCAGACAGCTCAGGTAACCACTATGTTCCTAAGATTCTTTTCAAGTTCTTGGGAACTATCTTCCAGTATAGAGCAAGTGCAACACCCACACTTGAAGCCACATCTAAGTTACTATATGATGCTCATAACAAAAATAAGTAGCTGTAAATGTATTTTTTTTTCTATATGTTTACTTGCCAACTGACCTGGATATTGCTTTCTCTTCTCTTTTCAGCACTTCTTTAAAACTGTCAGGGTGACTACCTTTTTACAGCTGGTTTCCAGTACAGTTGATGAACACCAGTATTCCAGATCCATTAAAACAAACACTATATTTTCTATTGAAACTTTACAAACCCAGTGTTGATAAACATAACATTTCTGAGAGTTCCTGACTGGAGGATGGATTTTTCCTTTTTCAACTAAATAATGAACAGGTAAAATTTAATATCTACTTTTCAAGAAATATTTGTGCAAACTGAATGAAATCGTTCCTTTTCAGAATGTGAAATAAAAAGGGTGAGCTAAATTAATTAAGAAAGCATTAGTTAATCCCAGGGCATGCAGGCTGGCTCAATAGCTTTTAATGCTTCCAAGCATTGGAAACATCTAGACTGCAGGAACCAGGATCAATTTGTAAAATGCTGTGATATTTGTGTGTTACTGTGTTTTCATAGATTTAAGATGAAAAATTTATTGCAATCATTTTTTCCTAGATCTAAATTTCTACTCCTTTATTGTTGGTTATATTTTTAAATTCTAATTAAAAATGTCTTTAGCAACTCTGAATCCTTATTGCTTTAAGTTAAAATGTGGAAAAATGTTACAAGGAGACATGTAGATAGCACAGACCTAGAACTGAAAATGCAAAAAAGTACTGCAGGAACAGGGAGATAGCAAAACTGTTGCTTAAAAAACTGCAAAAATTTTTAGGCTCTTGCAAGGATGAACTTAACTAACTTAACTCCCATTTCTGTGAAAATTCTTTTAATCAGGGTGCTATGAAATCAAGCTACATTTCACACATTGCAAGGATGTTACAAGAAACTTGAAAGATACTTATTTCATGATAGCCTAACATCTAACTTTTCACTGTTCATTGAAAGAAAATAAAAGTGATTGATAGAATAATCAAACATCATTAATACAAGGAAGTCTGTCGTTTTTTTTTTCCTAAAGCTAAATTTTCTCCTTTATATTAAAACTATGGTAATATCTTGATAGTTTCTTTCTCTATCCAAAGTTGGTTGATTTTGATTTGGTTTCATTTTCTTATAGGACAATAAGAAAACAAGGTTATTAGTAAAAAATAATATTTTAAAATTATGCCAACTTCTCTAACTCCTTGGATGTAATACAGATATAGTGCTTTAATACCAAAAGGTAACTTGTAATTCTTCTTTTTTAAAACAGATAATTTTCATCTGAGTGAAAATGAAAAATTACCCAGATGCTGATGATAGGTCTTCTTTGTGTATGCTGTTCAATAAATAAAAAATTCCAACAACTGCATAAGATTTCTTGTTTCATTTCTGGCTCGGTAGAAATAAGGAGTCATGCTTTTATAGCTGTTTCAATCCTACTTTCACTAGAATAAAAATACAATAAAAATTATGACTTTATATAAACTAAGAGCCAGTTCTAATGAGCTAGAATATTGAGAGTCCATTTGGATAAGACTTCCAGGAAGTCTTGCAGAATATTCTGCTAGTCATGCCCTGTGCTTGTTTAAGGCTAGCTCCTGAGAAATGGCTTCATACTCCTTTGGATTAAAGGCTTAGAAGTCAATTACTTTATTTGTCTAATGAACATTTGAATTCCAAAATAATATAAAAATTTTTGGGGAAGAACAAAGCTCCAGGGTTTCTACCATCTTCATCCAAAGCAGAGTTAGCAATGCTGCACTAAATATTTCTGATTGCCTTCTAGAACTGTTCAGAGGCATAAACCTCTTTATCCTGACAATGCTGAGAGTTGTAGCACATCCTTTCAGCCCCCAGCTGAACTCCTAAAATTTAGGCAAGTCAGAATCAAAGTTAATCACACCAGATAATAAAACCTCACCCACTGTAACTGGTGGGTTTAAAGATGAAGCTGTGATTGGTGTGTAAATTTCGATACAGTAGTTAAAAACCCATACTCTGAAATGTGGATGAATACCCTCTAAAAATCTTATCTTTACTAAAATAGCTCAACTACCAGCAAATAAAACTGTATTTAAGTAGAATACCAGTCAAGTTGACTGTAACAGAGATGTAAGTAATAGAGAGAAGCACTACTTTCAAAGCCTTGTGTCTGTGTCAAATGCTATGACTTGGCTTAAAAGAATTCAGGCTTGCAAATCCAACTAATAATAATGAGTATTCTGTATTCCCTATACTCCAAACTACTTTTTTTAATAAATTCTGATGTAATTCTAAAAGTTGATAACCTAAAGAAATTGGCACAAATTGAAAAATGTTAATATGGAAGCCTCACTAATGCATTATCACTTTGAATGCATAGAATCCACAGAATTGCAACTAAAATCTTTACAACAAGTTATTTCCCCTTTAATTATCAAATGCTCAATATCGATGATAGAGATAACAGGAGAATTGAGAGAAACAGTCTCTATTTAAATTAGAACACCTCAGGAATTTGTACATCAAATCTATTTTGTTTCAGGCTTACAAGGGAGAGATTTGTGTAGGACTATGGGGAGCAACATTTTGGGTCCAATCTCTTCAGCATAAAACATAACCTGGTGTGTGGCTAAAATTATTGGGTACCTTAATCCTCAGAAATAATAGGAAATGTTTCCTTTGCTGAAGTGGAGAAGCTTCTAAGACAAACTATCTTCCACATACTTAATAATTCATGCTATTAGAAATTCTTTAACCAGTCTCTGAAAAACTCTCTGACTCTTAGCTGACTGCTGAAGAACAAGACAGTGACTTCATCGGATACTGAAACTGAGGGAAACCTATTGGCTTGTAAGGGATGAAATGAATCCCACCAGCTTCCTCCTGAATGACTTGCTTAGTTTGCTCAGATTCTCCCTGTATTTGCTTAAGGTCACATTTGGTAATAAGGTCTAACACGTCTAATTTGCTCTTGAATCCAGTACTGCTTTGACTATAGATCTGAACTTGGTTGATTACTGCTGGGTACGTCTCCCTATAGAGTCGAAAAACTAAACAGTGCTGTCTGATGATGTCAGCGATGTCTATTAATTATAGATTTATTCTCTCCTCACTATAATTCCTATCTCACAGTATTTAGCTGACCTGATTTCACTGCTGTTCCCTTTAACATGAAGACATTGTTGTTGTCACCTTATATTAGAATGTCAGAATTTTTAAGATAATTTCACTGAGAGTGATATCCCTGAAGAATTGCTCTACTTTTTGAGTTTTTCACGTATTGGGTGCTACCAGATAGACCACTTTTTACGTGAATAAATTATGCAGTTTATTTATACAATCAAATAACAAAATCCTTCTTGTCTTTTTTACCTTGATATTCTCTCTAATGTGTTCTATTTCATTTTGTAAGTAAAAGGTGTTGTAGGAAAATGGAAAAGACTCACATTATTCAGTTACAGAGGTACTAAAAACCAATCCATTTCCCCTCACGACTGTCTTGATGGCTTGCAGAACTGTTGTCTTATCAAACGGTTCATAAACCACCATAAAAGAAAATTCAAAACTTTCTTGTTACAAACATTCTTACTTGATTTGATAGATTTAAGAGGTGATTTTAAATTTAAACATTCAAGTTAGGAAGCTTGTCAAGGTGTTCTTTTCCTCAAAATATGAACTAGGCCTTCTTCCTGTTAATAAACGTAAGGATATCTAAAGGGCTTAAAACACTGTAGAACTGAAACTGTGATATGTCCTACACTGACTAAAAGGTAAAAAATTACATGCAATATGGATCCAGTTTCTTTGTAGTCCGATACTGTTTCACTGCATTGGTTTTTATTACAGCTTGAGTTTTTTGTTTGATCATATTAGAAAACTGTAGTCTAATATATCTGAATAAACTTACCTATCAAGAGGTGCAAATCAATTTTCATTGGGTAATGAGAGTACATCCTTTATCACCTTCCTTTACATATTAATTATTAAAATACCCTATGAATTAGACCTTGTTCCTCAAACAGAATTGACCTCAGTCAAGTTCTACATCATGAATTTTGTATGTGGAGCATATATATTGCTCAATTAATCAGTACTTATCTGTACATAAGCAAGAGCACAGCTATAAATTGAACTCGCTTTTAGGTTCTACCTTCTAATTTCACACCCAGCATTTTCATAATCACTGATTTTAATCACATGAAATCGCGAGTTACCTCAGAATCACAGCAGCTTGAAGCTTTGCCTGCTGTGCTTGTTTATATTATGGCCATACATTACTTAAATCCATTAAGAGTGATTCAGATCACTGTGCAATTTTAGTTTCTTGTACAGCCACTTGGATTAATTCCATTGAAATAATTAGCATGCCAAAGCAGAATTTATTTGAAATCATTCCCTGCTTATCCCCAATAATAAATTAACAGTGGTAACAATTCCTTTATTCATTTAACATAAGGGCTAGGGAAACTAGACATCAGGAATCTTTGTTACAAATGGTCTACCGTAGTCCCCAGTGCATTCACAAGCCAAGTCAGACCCTCTGACTTCATATGACAAGAGCATATGAAAATAATTTTGAAATCTGGGGTTTTATGACTGTAGCTCTATGTATATTTAAGCTTTAGCCATGTTTTCAAACGTTCCTCTGTACCACCAAGACTTACCAAAAAAAATTACATAGAATCATGACGTGATTTAATTATGACAGAACAAACATCACAGATCTTAATAAAACTGCAGCATTCCCCCTGCCACTCCCACTTCTGCAACTGAAATTAGTATCTATTTTTTCCGCATAGTACAGATTAGTGAAACTGGGTTTGCTACCACAGTTAATCCTAGCTAGGTCAGCAGAGTTCAGCCCTTCCCAACTCATTGTTAATCTTATTTGTGCCTATCTGATCTACTCTTCTGCTATTATCTCACATTATACTTAGATAGTTTTTAACCCTATCAGAATGTGCTAGCACTGGTATCATATGATGCTAAAATGTTTCTTAGTAAAGTACAAACCCCTAAATTATCAACTGCCTATAAGAAGTCATAAATTGTAAAAATTGCAAGGTATGCCCAACTTCAACTATTTTAAAATGGGTTGGGTTTTTTTTTCTCTGTGGGTAGTTATAGACTTGAGAGTAGGATTTTTAAAAATTTGAGAGAAAAGCATAGCACCAGTACATTTTATGTGGGACATTTAGTTTATTGTGCTTTATGCCTCAAAAAATGTCAAAACTTATCAGCCTGTAAGTGCACCATTTTAAAGCTTCTGTTTTAACGATAAATAATGACTTGAGAATGCAAATTTTGTACTCAGTGAAAGAATAGAGAGGTTTCAGCTTTCTTCTGGAAAACATTTCAAACAGTCTGAGCTGAATATTAAGTCAGTAGAGTTTTGCATAGATTGATCTCTTAGCAACTTCAAAAGATAGCAGGAGAAGATTAATTTTGTAAACAGATGATTCTACAATAATGATTCTCTGTAGGGTTCAAAATTCTCCATGAGAAATCTCATTATTTTTTTTTTTTAAGTCCTGTATAGACACTCTTTTCTCAGAAAAAAAAATTACAATGTAAAGTGATCATTAATTTTTAGTTAACAAGTGTTGACACCTTATTTTGAGTTAACCTGCTAGTTTGTGTGCTTTTATTTTCATTCTCTAGTATTATTCTGCCCTTACGGGATGAATTCTTTGCATGTTTCCTTTTTAAACAGGGTTAACTCTGCATGCATGAGTGTGTCTCTGTGTGCAGCCAAAATAAATCTTTTCTCAAAGGCATTAAATTAACATATCTAAAAACTAAGTAACAGCAAGGCTTACAAGTCCACTTAGATTATGAAATTAGTTCAAGAAAAATGGAGTAAAGTATTGTAAAGTAGGGTTAAGTGATATACTTTTCTTTCTTTGAAGTCCAGTTAATGTTACAGAATCACAGGTGGGCAGGGACCTCTGGAAATCACCTTGACCAACACCTCTGCTAGAGCAAGTTGCCCATGTCGAGTCAGGTTTTGAGTGTCTCCAAGGATGGGACAACACAACTTTTTCAGGCAAATTGTTCCAATGTTATTGCCTGTATGTCACAAAATCCCAGCAAGCAACACAGCTGCTTTACTTTGTCTAGAGAAGACCAAACAAAAGGTTGCACAGGTTTAAAGTACAGCTTGTCTTTTCTTCACCAGGAGAAGGAAGTGCTGTTGCCGTGACCTCCTGAAGAAGCAGACATTTACCTAGGCATTGATGTCAGGGAGAGACAGTGCTTCCATCTATTCTCTGCTTCCTTCTCAATTATCACTGTTCATGTGAAAACTGTCAAAGTAACAAGTATGTCTGTTAATCCCCAGGATAAATAGCCCACCAAAGCAAATAAGATGTCTGCTTATATGTATGAGAGAACAGGTCAAATGCTGCCCTTACATTATGATTCAGTGTAAGATTCGTAACATCTGTAAATATATTGGGTTGAAATGTGGAAAGTTTTCTTGACATTTATCCCTGGAAATACTAAAATGTGTTAATGTAAATATAAATACAAATAGATTACTAAAGGTAGGCAAAAAAACAGCTACCCTATACTGTCTATAAAGAGAGGGAGGGAGTGGGGGAGGGAAGAGAAAGAGAGAGAGAGAGAGAGATACAGAGAGAGAGAGAGAGAGAAAGTGTGTTATTCTTGCTCAAGAAATAGCACTGTATCCGTGCTGTTATTCTTTGTCTAGAAGAAAATGCAAAGATAAATCTTTTTCTTAAAATCAAAACAAAACCACCTTTGAAACACTTCCATCCATCACAAATGCACACTCAAGTCCTGTTTCTGTTAAATGATGAGCACTTGTGTTAGATTCAGCAGAGCACTTCTCACTTGATACATGCCAGGGTAAAAACTCTTGTAAAACAGCTGCTTGTTTTGTAGACAGACTAATGAAATTAACTAGAAAGAGAACACTAAATTAATGTGATAGGAGAACGTATTGAATCATGCCACAATTACTATTGTGTATATCATCATTTATAAACCTAATTAACAGAAAAACTCTTCACCTTGCATAGCTTTAAATACAAAAAATCGGTTTCACATATATATCTTTCGGATATAAAGAGTGGTAGGAAAAAATCTTTCAAATGTGGCACATTTTTAAAATAAGAACAACATAAAGTGATAGCATTCACTTTTTGCCTGGGAAAAAGAAAGATAAGTAGGACCATGAAACATTTGAAAGGTCTAAGTATTCTTTGGTCAAAGAAACATAATGGGCTGGTTACGGTCTGCTAACAGTGACCATCAAGAACCCAAGGAACTAAGTATAGCATACCTCACCACACTGCTTTTATATCTCCTATTGTTTAAAAACTCTTTAGATGTACACAGCAGTTTCTTATACTATGAAATTAAGTTAATTATTAAACATTGTAAATGGAAAGGAATAGGTTTTAGACACATACTTTCCTAGCTGTTCTATGAAAAACACAGGTAATAGTAAAACAGGAGTCTACAGTCACTCGCATCTTGTGTACAAAAAAAATTCTTTATAATTATTACAAATTAAGAAGTTCTATTCACTTTAAAATCATGATGAACTGTGAGGTTTTCTGCATTTAGCACACAACTGAAAGAATATCTAAGCAGAAACAAATGTCATATCAATCACATCAGTGCACTGTGCACTGGCAGTTATGATCACCCTTCAGTCATGAAGGTGTCATGGAATATTACAAAGATGAATCCTTCAGGGGAGCAAATCTTCATAATTTTTAAATTAAAATAAACCAAATAAACAAAAACAAACACAGTTCAAAGTAATTTCTTGCAATCTAAAGCAAAACAGTTACTCCCATAAACAGAAACACATATGTTTTCTTACCCTTGAAAATATCCTCCATAAGGCAGACAGATGTCCTTCATAATACAGGTCACACTTTGTGAGGTGAAACCCACTAAGCTGAATGTGACAGCATATTAATTGGACTTGCACCCACTTATTACCACATTGGTTAAGAGGGATAGACTGAATAAAGAGAGGTGAGAAGTTGGTTTATTATGCATAAGGGTAAGATCATGGGGGGAAACGGTTACATTGAATAAAAAGAAAAACTGCCTGTCTCAAAAATGCCAGTTACTTTTTGATATTAGAAATTACTATCACCTTGAAGAGCAGATGCTTAATTCTAAAACACAGGAAAAATTATTTAATCAGAAGAAATTATTTTTTTTACTGTGAAGATGACCAAATATTGGAATTGATTACTCAGAGATAATTCTGGAGGATATTCCATCCTTGTAGATATTTAACACCTGTTGGGCATGGTCCTAAGTAACCTGATTCGGCTGATCCTGAAGTAAGCAGAGGGTTGGAGTAGGGGATCACCAGAGGTCCCTGCCAACTTCAGCAGTGCTATGATCCTGTGATTATTAGGGTGGAAAAATGGTACCTTGGATGTCTGAGAAAGATGGGATTTTCTTATCATGTGACAGCTTATTTTTAATATAAGACATCATTAATGATTGAGCCTACGATGCACATGAAAATCGACACACAGCACTCCTGTCAAGTCCCAGCAAGGAGGTCTGGTAACCTATGTAAATATTCACCTCTGTCAGACACTGCAGTAGTGCTGTCCAGAGGAACAGGAATTTTGGATTAATAGAAAAAGGTAAAGTGTTTAAGACCATCCTCTGCTTATGCCTCCCAATGCATGACAGAGAAAATAAAATATTTGGGCATATAACACACCCCAAAAGTTGGTACACCAGTATATAATGTGGACCAGTCTAGTAGAGGGAACATTTAACACATCCATGGTTCAGAATATTAACCTCAAAGAAATGTTTCTTTTTATTTTCTCTTTTTTTTTTTTCTGTCTTTCAATAAATCACTATTTCAAAAACAGATACTTCTTCATTAGTGTCCAGGATAGTTTTTTCTCACCTTGTTGCAATACTTAGAGTCAGCAACAGGCATCATGACAGATATTGATGAAATACAATTATCTAGGGAGAGGAAGGTTTCATATAAAATGTACAGCTTATGTTTTTATGCTAAACCTTCAAGTTTATCAAATGAAAATAGATCACTATAGGCTTTAATAACATCAGAAGACCCAGAAGAACATCTACTGGCAATGTAGGTAATTATCACTGCAAACCTTACAATATGCTGCCTACCTTTGTCATCATCACATTTCCCATTTTCCAGTAACATATTATGTTCCAAGTGTTCTTCAAAATCACTAAAGTATCATTTAGACTCCTTACAACTTTATATTCCTGGAGAAAGGGATTCCCTTCCCATGAAAATTGCATAGGAAGTAAAAACTGTGAACTACAGTCAACATTTGTATCAACCAAATGGTCTGGTATATTACCTAAAGCAAAAAAAAGCTTCCAGTCAGAAGTTAAATTCAAAATGACCTTGTGCTTTTTTCAACAAGGCTGGCAGCTGAGGTCATTGGAATAAATTGTGATAGACAGTGCTTCTCTCTGCATAGTTAGAAGGCATGTGTAGTACATGAACTACCACCAAGGAAAAAAACCCAACCAAAACAGAGCAAATAACGTTGTACCATTTCTTTGTGAATAGTTGTAAATATAGTCTACAATAATTATGACTTCTAATGAAATAATTTAGGTTTTCAGCAACTTTAGTTCACTATCAAGTATGTTCTACAAATTTCAAATCTACATTCATAAATAAATACTGTTCTTTATTGGCTTCTGCTGTTAACAATTGTTACAAGTGTAACAATGTAACAATCTGTAACATTTCTCCAGCAGGCAAATCCCAGATGCACAGAATACTGTGTAACGTTGTTTAAAAATATATTGTAGTGTTGTTTAAAAGTATATATTGTAGTTGTGTTAAAGCTCTCTAAATTACTGAGTCAAAAATCAATGAACTGCAAAGAAACTGAAACTGCTAGAGAGTGTTTAATTGAGATTTAAATATGTACATTGAAAGCAAACTTCTGACTACTCGCTTCTGTAAGGAAATTGTTAACTAATTTCACAAGAAGGTAATTTTAAAAAAGGGTATTTTTTCAATTCATTCTCCTGCAAACACGTAAGAACCACTGTCAGATGATTTTAATCTGTCAATAGGACTGCATGAATCCTCAACTTGTTTCTATAATAACAGCTTTTCACCGGAATATTTTGATCGACAGATTCTTATTTTTATCATCTGCCTCTTTTGGGAGTAGCTTAATGTTAAGATGAAAAATACACTCAGGGTTTCAGAGGAGGTGGAAAAAATCACAGAACTGCTTCTAATCCTGTTTTCCACTGTGCCTTAAAGTATCCTATATAAAGAATAAAACACATCTTGTCACTTCTGAAACATTTAAAGAAGAGAGGGGCAAACACAGAGTGCATGTAACTTACCATTAAAGTTTACTGCCCGGATATAGCTAAGTAGTTCTTTACCATCCGTTGTGCTCATCCTTGGGCATAGACCAATATATCCAGGACAGAGATCTTTATGCATGTTGTGCAGTGCATAGGCCATGGAATAGACTGCATCAATGACAAACTGAACTTTTCCTTCTTGCTCATAGGCTGAATCTCTCGCAATTCTTTCTAAGCCTAAAGAAGAAAGAGAAAGAGTTTACTTCTATTTGCGTGTGCACGTGTGCATACTTGCATGAGGACTTGCATGTAAAAATTCACATTATGAAATAAATAATTACAGTTGGATTGACAGGTAAAGTCAGGATTCACCTATCTGACACCTAAATAAACAAAACAATGAAAAATATGGCCTTCTGCTTTTGCCTCTCATCATTTTACACAGGTATATAAACAGTACGCTGAGTTTTGGGCTAGAAAAGAGGACAGAACATTTCAATATAAGGAAAAGATATATAGATACATGCATTTCTACAGTCCAGTAGAAAAATTCTCTCTCCACCTTATTGACTTCCATTCAACAGTCGTTTGCTGTTATTTATAGTACATTTCTAGAGTAGCCTGCCATTCTGTTTTAAATAAATTTAAGGCTATCTTGATTTTTATCCCTGTCTATTGTTTGATAAACATTATTTAAACATCTCAGGGAAAAAAGCTGAATGCTTGCCAAGTGATGTGACCATCTGTCTCTATACTGAAAAGTGCTTATTCTATGACATTTTCCTGTATTTAGTAGTGAATTATGCTTCACATTGAGAACCATGTACTGTCTGCTATTTCCTACAGGGACATTTATCCTTCAGAGGGAATACAGAGGAAAACAACGGATTATATAATTTTTATTCTACAGGAATTGCCTGAATTAATCATTTATGTTCAAATCCAAAGAACTTTTTACATTAATAGGTGATATTACTAAGTGGAAAAGTTAATAAATAAAAACCAGGAAAATTATATTTTAAGTGGATAATCAACATGAAATCCCATGTCCTCTATAGTTTTTCAGATGCTGATTTCAAAGGCTCAAAATCTTAATTTTTCTGGGAAAAAGGGATCTGCAAATCTTGACATGAAATCTGCCCTACTGGAATTTACTGTCAAGTTCCTCTTGCCTCAGTGAAAACAAATATGAAAAGCTAGGTTATCTACAAGTTATCAACAGCTTGAAAAAAATCCAGTCATATTGTTTAAGATTATTTAGAAATGAGGAAAAATTATTATTTATAATGTTTCTCTTTTATATCCAAACACAGGATTATATCAGTTTAAAATTTCAATTTTGCTGAATCCAAGTTTCTAAAAGTATATTGTTTATGCCTGAAAATACACTGTACACAAGACCTTTCTTTAGACAAAGTATGCAAACCTATTTGACATGGAAAAAAAGCTAAGGAGTATACTCAGAAACCTTCCTTCTGTTTGCTGCACTTCAGTACCACCATCTCACATTACAGTGGTAACATATGAACAAATCTGTAATCTGACAAGCAGTAGTGGTTTGTGCTTTGAATACCCCTGAGCACTGGGAGCAATAGATAGCCTTGAAAAATCATGATATGCTTTTATTTCTCCTCAGGGATTAGTTAAAAAAAATAAAATCACTCCCTCTTGAAAAGCTGCCAACCATTTAGAGAAGGAAAAGAGCTCATTTTTGTGATTTGTACAAGTAACTTTGCAGACAGTTTTCAAGACATGGGACCTAATGAATTGAAAATAATTAATAAATAGTGCTACTCTACTACAAATAAATAAACAGGAAAAACTTTTCCTTTCACATGCTGAAAATTACAAAATTAGTTGCAATGCATTGCCCAGACATAAAAGAGGACATGAAGGATCGAAGACAAGAAGTTTAATTAGTTTTCAAATGTATTAACTTATTTCATTTAGGAACTACCTTCTAACAGTAAGTGATGGGTAGAGCTCATGATCTCCACTTTAACTGTTCCTGCCTTGTTAAGGACTGTGGGAGAACAAGTGAAGGACAGGGTTTACAGAACTACTGGTGACACCTGTATGTGTCCCCAGAGCTTCTACATCCTCTAAACAGGATGGTCAGGACCAGAGGAGTTTGACGGACATCCATTTTAATTTCCAAGATAAATATAATTCCCTTCATATATAAAATGGATAAATGTGTATGTTGAAGGGTGGGGGGTTGGTGAAAGACAGAGAGGAATCATTTTCTGTAATAAATTCTAAGTCATAAAACACTAAAAAGTTGCAAACACTTAAGCAAGTGCATTGACTGTTAGAGATTTTAAAGGGGAAAAAAACAATATTGTTCTCCCCTATGCTATACTGCAGTTTAAACACATATAAAACATTTTTACATAATTTATTTCATGGCACAACATTTTACCTTCACTCTTCACAGATATGTGACCATGTAGTAATTTACCCTATAAATTACAGAGGAAAAAACCCCAATTTTTGGGGACTGAATGTGTTTGCATACATATAAAGGGGTGAGGGACATCACAGAATTATTAAATCTGTCAAACCCAGAAGGCAATAGACAAGAGAAATCCCTGTGCTTTGCCTAACTAAAAAAACACAGAAAATTGGATTATGGGCTCTTTCTTCTTGAGGTTTCCTCTCATTTTCTCTTCCTAGATAAATAAACTTACATTTATAAAGATGACAAGAACTCATAAACTTAAATTTCACTGCACTGCTCTAAATAAATGTTAATGTATAGCAATAAAATGATGCGTATTGTCTAAGCCATAAATATGGTCAGTTCCTACAGATACAATATTACTCAATTGGAAGACGTGATTATGATTTTTCTTCAGACTTGTATATCAAGTAATGACAGTTTCATTTACAGCTTGACGTTCAGCTCTACGAGGCATGTTTCTACACACACTGGTGACTTAAAAGAACATAATTTGTATCTCATAAAATAAATGTTTTAATGCTTTCTTAGTGATCACTTCAATTTCTCATCCTACAGTTAAAATTGCTTCGGCTGTATCTTTATCACAAAGAATGAGAAGATGCTACCAGCTCCTGAAACTTCACTTGTCGGACCCGTGGTCTGACAGTCTGTCAAGAACTGAGACAGGAATGGGTCTCACACCATCCCTTCCTATTCTGACCTCCAAACAACAGAAATCCAGGGAAACGTGCCATGGTTTTTACCAGCAGGTCTTCCAATCAAGCTTTTGAGAAGTGCAAACTTGACATCAGCAATATGTCAAGATTTTCACCAACGAATAGAGAAAATACATAGACATTTACTAGAGAAGATCTACCAGAGTGGTGACACTAGCCCAGAAAATGTGTTAGCTGCTCCTGGATACAACCATTTGAAATCTCTTTTTGGAATCCTGAAGTGGGACACAGGACTGATCCTATAAGAGCCTGTAGAGGTGAAAGTGTTGCTACAGCAACTCTTGCGCTTCCTGAGCAAGAGTGACAAGCTGGACTGTTGCTGGATATATTACCTCCATACCTTCTCATCATTTCCTCTTTTCATCCTGTAGTTCCTATGCTGCAGGAATAATTATGTATCCTGATCAGCATGGTGTAACTCTGCTATGACATGGAAAGATAAGGAATATAACAGTAGGAAGGTAAGAAGTGGATTAGGTGGAAAAGGATGTGACTGGGACTATTTGTCTGAGGGTGGAAGAAAGTGGAGTAGGTGACATTGTCAATTCCATAGGTATCAACTGGGAATCAAGAGATTACAAGGAACATAACTAAGATAAATTAGGCTTTTAAAACAATAATTTAAAATGTACCTTCATTAAAAACTTAACAGCATACAGTAAGTAAACAAAAATTAATGCAAGACAGATAGGATAATGAATTCATACATGAGTGATGATATTGCCTGAGAGATAGAAACAACTGTCTCAAACAATCAAAACTTAAGTTGCTGACCTCTCCAACAGGGGACTAATCTGCTAGATGACAAATTTTGAGTAATTCCACTAAGCTTTAGAAAGCCTGTTCTTATTGATATTCTAAAAGCACATGTAGAAATAACTTCTGCACATATATAAGTCCATGACAATAGGAAAACTTCAGACCATTCTCTTAAGAATATAAAAAAATTTAAATAAGGCAATTAGATATACTTGGTTTGTAACTTGTGACATTGTGGAAATATGGCTGGGGGGAAAAATTAGAGGAAACTGAGGAGTTATATTCACATCCTAAAAGAATTTATAGCACTATGGAAATTATGGGGTAAGATGCAGCTGTTACTCCCTGGATGGAACGTGGTTGGCAGCTCCACGATGATTCCCCATACAACAGTAAGCACTTGCTGAGGGGGGAGGGAACGGAGGGTGGAGCAGAGGGGAGACACTGGGGCCAGGCTCTGTAGAAATCCCTGCAGGGAGGGGAAATAGATAGTTCTTTGCAGCTGATAAACCGCGCAACACTTGTCAGCCAAGAGAGATAGGAGAAGATGTTCTGCTGCTGCTGAGCCAACAACTGTGGTGAAATCTGTCCCCTCAGATGAGGAAGCCTAATTGAAATACTAACACACACCCGCTTCCAAGGTACGACCACCCCCCACTGGGCATATGCTCTGTGTTTTTTTGACTGTATCCTTAAATACAAAGCAAGAGAATTTTACACCAATAAGCAACAAAGGTATCTAAGACTAAAGTCACTCAAGCTCCACCTAAACATAAAAACAGTATAAAAGTAAGTCAAGAATGTGGGAACAATGAGGGAAGACTCCATCATAACTGCTGGGATAGCGGATGGGCTGGATTTTGGATACCTAGTAACACTTTTTCACTTCGTAGCTACAGTGTCCATTTTTTACTCACTGTTAAATTATTTTTCCCCATTACCTGGTTTGCAAAACAATTTTATTTAAGCTCCACTTGGAAGAAAATGAAATCAAAGATAAATATTGTGTTGCAATCGATCTTCTATGTGGGCCAATCCTAATCACAACTGAAACACAGTAATTTGTAAGTGGCCTCCCAGTCTTCAGCTCAGGCATGATAGTCCTCTGTTTGTCAGAATTGGTTAGAACTTCCCATCTTTGCGGCAACAATTTTTTCCACAGAAAGCTGGCATCTTGAACTGTAAGCCATTTCAGCAGGCTCAGCAGGAAGCACCAGGAGCATATGTTGCTCTCATTGAAGTCTTCCCAATTATTCAGCTGTTTTCCCCACACATTGCAGAGTTTGTTTCTCTGCAAAATAATGCACATCATCATCTCCTTTTACTCAAACTTAAGGCCATTATATGCTTTTATGGTGGGGGAGCTGAGTTTTCTGATAGCTGCATAGTAACAGTGATGCTTGCCTTGTGCATGAGTTAGTTTACAGAGAGCATCACAAAACCTGCAGCTCCTCTGTAATAGTGCAGTGCCAGTTTGGGAAGCAATTCAGAGAGGAAGCTAAGGATTATATCAATTTTCTCACCCATTACAAAAAGAAAATTGAGAATGTAGAAGCAGCAACAGTGAAATGTCTGTCTACTGTGCTCCAACAACTGATGGATATGGGTTTGCAATTTAGTCAACTGGTCCTTGATGTAATTATTTGGGGGTTGTGCCTCTTTACACCAACTCACAAACAAAAAAACCACCAAACAAAACAACAGCAAAACCAAACAAAACCAAAACCAAATACAAAAAAAACAAAACAAAACAAAATAAAAAAATTACATGACAGCAAGACCAATTAGCAAAAGTCTGAGAAAAAACAGTCTTTCAATCCCTAAAATAATAGAGAGATTTTTAAAAAAACCTTCCTACTCAGAATTGGACTGAAACCTCACATCTTTTAAACACTTTTTAAACAGAAAATAGTAAGATCATTTCACATTAAGTGAATATGCTTCAATAATTTTCACGTTAACACCACCATAAATAAAAAACTAACTTTTTTCTTTGCCTGGTTCTGTAACTGAAGCATCTTAAAAATTCTTGCCCTGCCCACAAACATTTTTCACTGGAAATACCACAACATTTTTCCTGATCTTCATAATAAATTGGACATTTGTGTCAGCAAAACACTTCTAAAAGTTCACAATAATATACATTAAAGTGGAATTAAACCACTATCCTAATTATATTGGGGTATTTTGTTCCTATTACTCTATGTGACATTTACTTAACTGTTTTGTCTCAGAAAAGCAAACAAAGATTGCATTGTTAATAGAAGATTTTTTTTCCCTATTTCTGTACTTCGAGATAGTCCCCAACAACAATTTGAATGGTGTTATCAGAGTGATAAACTTTCCTTATTCTAGTTAATGCCTTAACATTGCTTAATTTTAGCTCACTGAAAGAATGAAAAGAGTTAGAGAACACAGGCACTCAGAGCTCTCATACATTTAAAGCCCAAGTCTGCCACATCTAACAGTGACAATATTATGTAAAATATCATCTTGCTGAGCCAAGATTTGCTAACATGTATAGGTTAAACTAAACATTAATAACTGCATTAAAATAACAAGGAGACACAATAGTATATGGTTTCTGCCAACCACACTAAGAACCACACCATGCATTTAAAAGCAAAAGTGTATCCAAAAAATACAGTGGGATAAGCAATATTTCTTTCAGGCATATGACTGGTCAATATCAATAGAATTGCCCATGTAGGAATATAATATTCAGTGTGACCAAAACTTGAAGTGGATATTGGATTTTAAGAAGTTTTATGTTCTTGTTATAAACAGATTAAAGCTTTGAAACTGCAGGCAGACCATTACTAATCTTACTGTCAAAAGACTCTTGACCTCTAAAAGTGGTGTTCTGGTAGAGATCTATTCACCTTTGCCAGTTCACTTTCTCGCTACAATATTTCTGACAACCTGAGAGCACTTGCATGCAGAAAAAAAGAAAGACAATGCAGAAGTTCAAATAAAAGGGAAAGAGGCTACCACATTACTAAGGAAGGATTCACAGCAATTAATAAATCTAACATCACAATAGGTTTTGTTAGATTTTTCTCCAAGTTTTACACCTGAGAGCAAACCACACTTAACTTTTACAAAGATTTCTATATAATAATTCTATGTATTTTGCATGTTTCTTAAAAATGGCCATTTAAATATCGCTCAAGTCCCCTCTAGCTTCTTCTGGTTTTTATTTTAAAAAGACACTGAAATCAGAGATTTACATCTCATTTATGCTTGAGTCTTATACTTCTGCAAATTTTGTACCATATACCTTTTAGAAGTATTAGTGATCCACTGTCTCTTTCACTCCTATATATTTCTAGTTTTAGTACATATTAAAGTAAGGCAGTTGATTCCATATTATTATGGTATTGCACTTTTTTAAATCATCTAATTATATATATTTTTCTTTACTTGTAAAAATAAAAATCGAATGCACAATGTTAATTTATATATTTGTCAGATATAAGATTTTATTTTACATATATCAGTATGTAAAAACACATGAAATCCTGTTTCAAATGTAAAGCCATGAGTTTTACCATTAATTAACACTCCCTAAATTAAAAAAAAAAAATAGAGAATTTCAGCCTCAAAAGTTGTCAGTTTGATTTTTGAATAAGAAATATTGTTTTATAAATTTTTCACCAAATCAAAATGGTACGGGAAAAATGTTTTAATTATGTTCTAAAATGAGAAATGTTTGCCATAATTAAACCATGTCAAAAGTTTTGGATGATCATTCTGAACAAGATAACATGAAGATAAAGAAGAAAACTTGCTTAGTGTTTGCTAACACAGAGATCTAAGGACTACCTTAGCAAAAATATTTTAAAGGTTGTTTGAACTTTAGGTGCTTTATTTCTCTCTGAGAATAATGTCAGTATTCAGGTGAGTGTTAGCATGAATAGGCAACAAAATATTTTGCTGAATTTCTCAAGTTTAAAACAAATCATGTCTCAAGGTAAGTATGTAGATAGAACCTCCATTTTCTAACACAAATTACCCATGGGAATTTCTATCTATTGGAAAAAATTGCTAGTGTACCAGTCCAGGCACATAGGTGGAAATAACTGATACCATTTTAAAACCCCACAGGCTGCAAGCAATTCTAATGCAGGCTTCAGTGTATAACTCCAAAGCCTATGGCAATGGCTGTCTGCAAGAGGAAAGATTCACTACAAGCAACTGAATTTATTCATTGTCTGTTAGCGTTTAAACTCAGAGAACCTTCAGTGCATAACAGCAGTATGTATAAAAATACTTACCTCTGATTATTGACTGTGAGAGCTTTTAAGTTTAAGCTTCAAACCAGAAACTCAAGGGACTTTTTTCCTCAGGACTATTTATTTTCAGTTACAACTTGATTGACATCATGCTTAAGAAATGCCTTTCTTGCAATTGGAAAGCACTTGTTGGAAGTATAAACAGACAAAGAAGTATCCGAACAAATAAATTTCTGAAGTATTTGTAGCTACTTCGCCAAAATGGGGAGGGGAGGGGAGGGAAGGAGAGGGAGAAGAAAGGAAAGAGTCTTTTGCTTGTCTAAAGACAAGTCTAAAGTCTTTTGCTTGAGTCTAAATCTTGAATTTAAACAGAGTTTAATAACCAAAATATCCCTTTTCTCTAGCCTTGGATATTTTCACTGTGATGTTTAGCATTTCTTTGAAAAAATGGTTTCTCCTATTTAGCTTCTCTGTTCCCACATACTCCACTCGCTCCCAGGTGCTGCTCTATCAACAGAAGACCTGAAATTCCCTCAGCCACCAGTCCACTCATTCCATCCCTTCTGCTCATCCTTGATGGCCTGTGTTATTTTCCTTGGCTTATCCTGTCATCACCCCAGTGCTCTTTAATCACATTTTGCTGCTGGTCTCTATGACAATTTTGCAGTTCTCAGATAAAGCCTATTGCTAATATAAAATAGTATCTCACATACTATCTACTGTTTAGTCAGCTGCTATGGAGATAGAGACTCAGATCCAGCAGAACAAAAATTATTATATTTTCTTACAGTGGTTACAAGGACTGACTATAGCTACAATATATATCACATCTCGATTAATTCACAGGGCTGCATGTTACTGTTAAGGAGACAGGTATGTAAAAAGATTTCAAGACAAATGCAATGAAAATCAATGTAAAATAAAAATAAATGTAACAATGAATCTTAAAATAATTTCACTCTCAGTTACTACTGGGTTTGTATTCACAGTATCAAACTCCCAAGAGGAAATTTTTGGAGCTGAACAAGATAGAAGTAGTCATGACAGAATTCTTCTGTGGAAAGAGAGTGTTATTTTTTCAGGAAGGAGCAGTGGGAGGATTTTTTCAACTGCAACCAAAAAGGAAGGTATATGAAAGCATTCTTTTCAAAGTAAAGAGACAAGTACAAATTTAATCATATAAGAGATCCAATAGCAACATTTTACAATATTAAAAGCTGAAGAAAATTTCAACTTTTCCATTTGCCCTATCCACTGTCTCTTCCTGTTGTGCCCCATTTTAGTGATCCCATCACACTGCAAGTAGGTCATGATGAGGAAAAGAAATAATTAATTTCACTTAGTGTAACCAGTAGGAAAAATGTTACATGGTTACTGAAAATTAAATACTTTTTTCTTTCAATTTTTTATTTTTCTGTATAAGAAGAGGCAACTTTTGACCATCAGAACGGAAAACATGGGTTCAAGAGCTTTGAATTGCTATAGGCTATAATTTTATCATGTGTTACTGTCAAAGTAAACCTATGTGATTTACTGGACGGTGAAACATCATTTTGTTCTACAAGCTGTGTAGACAACAGCTGAAACACGTGATTTTACACAGGTGAAAATCTGTAATTTCCCACTAGTCTAATTAGAGGTGTTTTTTCAGGAACTGCTAAAAATGAGAGCACCATCAATTAGAACTAAGCCATTAGTTAAAGGACTGCTTGATGCCATGAACAGGACATGGACGATTGGCTTCTGGAAGGGGATTTCAGCCTAAAACTGGAAAACAGCTTACCCACAAACACTACTCTTCACACAGCCTAGAAGATAGCTAGGTCTTTAATCACAAACTAATTAGAACTGATTGGCTTCATCGCTAAATTAGGGACATTACAGACGTTTGCTCCTTTAGCAGGTTGGCTGTACACACTCCACTGGCAGCAGTCTTACAGCTGCACATATCCCATCCTCACCGGGGCAAAACGGTGACAGTCAGCAACTTGAAGAAAAGTCCCCTCATTGGCAGTGTTCTCCCTTTTGAATGGAGAGAGAATCAATTTGCTCTACTTGCTCTCCCTTGTGTGAATCAGGACAATTATCTACAAAGAGCTGAGGAGGTAGATGGAAGAGGCTTGTCTGGAGATGGTGTTTTGGAGGTGGGGGAAGTAGATGTGCTGTCAGAGCTTTTGCAGCAAATTTCAGAATTACCTGGGCTGGGACATGCTAAATTAAATGGTGCTGAAAAAGATGCTTGTGACTAAGCAACAAACAACACCCAGAAAAGTATAACAGTCCCTGCAGTATACTTTAGGCATCTAATATTAAATAGTTGATAAGATCCTTAACTGCATAAATACCTGTAAAATTCAATACTCTACCAAAGTCTCTGAAGTTCTGTTATTTCACACAGCCACCTTGAGAATTTGGGGGCCTTTACCTTTTGCCAAGGGCCATCGAGAATTCATGGTACAAACAAGTTTCATTCCTCACAGGAGATGAATCCAACAAATAAATCTAAGTCCAACAAATTTACACTTAGTTTAGCACAGTATATAGACACCTGATACTCATTTTTTGCTTAAAAGTCTTAGTGATTAAGCACTTTCTCAGGAATCAAATATCCCCTTTAGATGTTATTACATTAATAATAATAACATAATAAATATGCAAAGTACTGTTAAAGCACAGGCTTTCTCTTGATAGGAGGTACTCACACTGCCATACTTTACATACCTAAATGAGCAAGTCCCCCAGCATGAACTGCTATTAGCACAGTAATGCTTCAGACTTGCAATTCAGTGTGCAATCTTTTAACAGTATTCTGAGCCTGCTGGCAATATGTACCCCTAAAAAGCAGATATTTAATAGTTTGTGCATATCACTGTAGCACTGAGACACTGAGTACCTGCTTGGTTGTTTTCATGCAGTCTGAAATCAAATGAAAGGCACGACTTTTTTAGGTATTCTGGTACTATGATTAAAAAAAAGACCACCTGTGATAACAATTACATTATCATAAGCTTATTTTAGTAACCTAAGGCTGTTCCAAAGTAATTTTTTGCCTGATCTTGAACAAAACTGAAATGTTCCGATCTACTTTCTTGCAATATATTTTTTACAATTATAGATACACTTCTGAAGAAATCAAAACTCCTCTGCAGAATTCTACAGTCTTGTGCAGTTCATGTTCCAATTTACCAAGTGCAGTTTGAACTCATTTTACCAAGGCTGTTTCATTTCTGCTCATTCTTATAACTAGTATCATGACCTCTAGTGTACAGACTGATGGGAAAATTCTCAAAATCTGTTAAGTGTTTCACCAGTACATTGGATGTGTAAATGTGTTTTGAGCCCTTCTATACAAGAAATATATCGATAAACTGGAACAAGTTCAGCAGACAGCTATGAAGGTGTTCAAGGGGCTGGATCACATGCCCTGTGAGGAAAGGATGAGGGATATGGTTTTGCTCAGCCTTTAGAAGAAATGGCTTTGTGGTCAAGTCCCCCAAACAGCAAATCCAAACAGGGAGATGAGCCAATGTTCTTCAGAATGGTGTATGATGCCAGGACAGGACATAATGGGCATAACTTGAAACAAAAGATTTAAAGTAGTAAAAGGTTTTTTCCAGTAAGGATGCTCAGATGACTGAACAAGCTGCCCAGAGAAGATATCCAGTCTCTCTCCATCTCTGGAGTTTTTCAAAAACTGACTCGGTAAAATCCTCAGTTACCTGGATCCAACCTCAAACTGAACGTGTTTTGAGCAGGAGGTTGGACTAGACACCTCCTAAAGTTCCTTCCAACCTGAAATATTCCGTGATCTACTGTTAAGATGCCACTGCACCAAAAATATCTTAGCCAATGCTACTGAACAATCTCAAGTGCCCATGTACATGTGCATATGCATGTGCTCTTGCAGACAAGCATGTGCAAGTCCACAACAGTCTAAACCACACTCATTTGGGAGGGAGCTCTGAGGACATCGCAGGTGAAGAATTACCACCCCAAGCCTTGTCTTCAGACCTAAAAGACAGGTTGGGATAACAAGACTTCTGAGAGTGGGGGCTTTTGTTGATTTCTCTCTCAGTCCTTAGGTTATCAAGAACAGTTCAAAGCAAATAGAGAACCAGGTGACTTTGTATTAAAAAAATATTTTTATATTTGACCTCACCATGTAAAGTATCTGCAATTTAAGGACATGGCACCTAGATCGGGATACACTACATTTGGTCTCGTGAGTTTGGATGCTTTTTATTGTGACTACTGTATCACTTAGTGCAAGAATTGTACAACTGACTTTAACATTCACTCCCATGAGCCTGGAATTCTATGACGGAGGAAAAAAGGTGTACTGATGGAAAGTGGTAGTGAAAACCCTGGTCTCTTTTCAAATATGTTTCAAACATTTTAATCGGTAGAGAGCTCACTTACTGTGACCTCAGTGGATAATCAAAGTTTTAAAAAACAGAGAGAAAAGCCAAAATGTACTTTGGAAGGATCCTTTTTAAGCCATCCTAGTGATCTGCAAGTGACTTGTTTCATGGCTGAGAGCATTCGGAGCTCTTGGCACTGACCTCTTCTGCTGGCCTGAATCAGCTCAGTTCCAATGGAAGTCAATTGAGTAAGCGTGATTTACAGCCCCTCCAATTTTGTCTCGAAATATGGTGTAATGTGAGAATGTCACAGAGGTAAGAAGAATATTTGTTTTAAGACAATTTGCACTATTTTCTGTTACAATAGTTTTATTGCTTACTTACACAATTCTGACGTTCTCTATTTTAATTTAATTGAAGTGAGGGCACTTGAAGGGATAGAAATTCAAACATAATCTAGATCATGTAGCTCAGGAAAGCTGCAGTCAGCCTTTCATTTTAACATTATCCAGTCTCATGGGTACATGCACAGTTATACTAAGTTAATTAGTTAGTAATATATACTAGCTGATATATAATTCACAAGATGACCATCATTGTAATGTAAACAATATTTTGAAATTTACGTTCCCAAAAGCTATGTTAAAACCTGAAATAGATCTGATAACATTCAGAAAGAGCAAAAGAAAGCAATGGGATTGAAACACAGTAATACAGTGATTACTATTCAGGATGGAAAGAATTTTTTTTCTAGCTGTAATCAGTATGTAATTATGGTCCCAAAACCAAGGCAAAACATAAAGAAAGAGCTAGAAAGTAGTGCCTTGCTCTATGCTACAAATTTGTGATCTCTTTAGGCCTTTTATCTTCGTTGCCCTTATGGACAATTGCAAATCTGTATTCCTTAGGCTGCAATTCCCTTCATCAGTAGCACCATCCAGAGGCACATGTTAATGCTGTGGTGAAGCCAGTTTACTAAAAAATGCAGTGACAAATAAAATTATTCATTTATTTATTTTAAATAAGGCAAGGCATAAGGACAAAGTGATTCCATATTGTAATGAGAAATAATTCAATAGCAAACCAAAAATAAAGTATGTTTTTCACAAAATTAAATAATAAACATACATTACAGATCCTTAACATGAAAAAGGCATCCAGTTATCTTTTGTTATTATTTCAACCTCTAAATGCCTTGACTTTGAGAAAACCTTGTCAAACAAAGAGGGACAAGAACTTTATAAACAGGTCTTTCAGATTAAAAGAATATTTTCAGAATTCTCTTTTCTCCATTGATTTATACACATTATTTGCCTAGGACACTGAAAAAAAACAAGTCTTAGTGAAATCACAGTGGAATGGGATCCACATGGATTAGTGGAAGATTTGGCCAATAATAGTTGTGGAAAGAGGTGAGAGCTGAAAGATTTTTTGCTTCTTTCAAGTGAATAAACCTATTAATTTATCCTTACATAGTTATCATCATTATTCAATGTAAAAATACAAGCAAACGAAATTTACTCTACATAGAGAGTATTGAAACTGGTTATTTTGGTGATTGGTTAAACAGGATACAGTTGACATTATTACACATTCTTCCACCTCTGTAAAAAAATCCCATTCTTAGAAATGCATGATAGACTGATTCCTTCTCAAAAGTGTTCTCAAAAGATGAAAATTAAATGTACATTATATATATACACACACATTGAGTGAATCATATGTACGGAATTATTTCTTTACTATTTCTCTTTTTCTTGCCTTGGAGGAATATAAATTTTATTAAAGCTTCAGAGTCTGTGGCCAATACCTTTACTATGTATTTTTTAGTGGGGATTATTTTATAAAACAGATTATCCCATAATAAATGCCTCATAAATCAATGAAGCAGCTTTGCATACAGAGTAATGGCAGAATCTGACCCATCTTTATTTTACATTTTTTGTCCTAGAGATTTCTGGAAATAATTATAGACACAATATTTGCTCAGAAAAAATAAATGTATAGGTAGTTCTGATAAGAACCACGAGTAAGGAAGAGGCAGTTCATACTCAAAATACATGTCTTCCAGCATGACACGGAAAATGTATATATCAAGCTGTGCATAAATTATATAATTACCATTTATAAAATTATTAAGCAGGCCTGGCATTGTACTGAAGAAGGTGGTTGCATTCAGTCAGTGCAGTCTAGGAGACCAGACACTCATGGCTGAATGTTTGCTACTTTTGAAGAAAAATAGCTCTGGTAGGACGCGTGACATGCCAGTGTGAAAGGCTAGTTCAAGACAGCACAGCCAAGTGAAACCAAAATACTCTTGCCAACTCTGTAGGCAAAAATTAATTTTTGGTGCCCGGGATGAGCCACTTTTGATGCAGAAAGAGAAGTCAGAAAGAGAAGGAAGGAAATCTTGTAAGAGCTCTGAAACACTAGTCTTGTTCCTAACACTGTCCCCAAACAATGAAATGATTGGAAACGGTATTTGCCATAACCACAAATGACTTCACCCATTTGTCAACTGAAGGCACTCCTTCCTGTAACTCTCAGGGGAGCTGACAGTAGCCAGCTTGGCTCTCCAGGCTGCTGGGTGGGGAGGCATAGCAAAGTCTTTAAACAACAGCTGACTTTGCCTAGGTCAAATTTGGTCCTATCTTGCCCTTACTAGGTCATTTTATTCATTGTATGTGTTTTTCAGGCTGAAATGTGTAAAATGGAGAGGATGCATAAGGAAGGCAACCTAAGTAAGAACAATGGGAGCCCTGGAGTTAAAATCCATTTATTTAAAATAAATTCCCACTATTATCTGAAATAACTGCAAGTGAACTTGTAAAATTGGTCAGGTTTCAGTGAAATAGTAACAAAGACCTTATAAAGCAATACACAAAATCAGTATTATGCAAAGACTTGTGTTTAGGTAAAACCTCTCCCTGAGTATCATCAGTAAACAGACCTTGCTAATCCTTTTTCACGGTTTAACCTTAAATTTTTTTTTTCTGAACAACCAGTCTGCAAAAAGCACACTGTATTGCTCCTCAAGCAAAAAACAAAGGCTACATGTGAACAACACATCAGCAAAGGAGAGCTATGGCTGGGGAGGTCTTCTTTGAAACACAGACTTGATGTATAGATGAGAACTGTGGCAAAAAGATCGATGATTCCTCGTAATAGTCCCATCAGTCCCCTCATGCTCCTATTAGGACGTAGCTGTTTTAGTGGACTCATTGGCATCACTTCTGCCTTCATGTGATTGAGATAAGGCTAATTTTTTTCAAGCCACAGTTCTCAATTGCTAACTCAAAAATAATTACATTTATCAGTAGATCGATTTGACGATCCTGATGTCACCAGACTATTGATAGCTTTTAATTTCTACACCACTCAGAATCTCCTTTGGCAGCATCACACACACAATGAATAAAATTAATTACAAGATTCACCTTTTTTTTTTAAGACTCCACCGCTGTTGCTGTTGCTGAAACAACAACAGTATTTAAGAGACGGAATACAATGAGGTCTGTAGGTTACTTCGGATTTTTTTTTTTTAATTTATCATCCTTGTTATTACAATCAAAGCAACTTACTATTTTATTTCTCCTACTTGTAGACTCTTCTTAGAGGAAAACTGTAATCTTTTTTTAAAAATTAACTTTTTTTTCTTTTACAAAAAGAATTTATTCCAATTTAGAACAACATATTCATCCCCAGCATAAAACCACAGTAACATAAGCTACCGTGGATGTAAATATTAACATTATAATAATATAAATTGTAAATTTGTTGTGTATTGTCCCACTGATGCTAGAAAAGTAGTTCATTCATTAAGCAAAGTTACCAATACTGCTACCAGAAGATAAAAACACTTCACCTGGTAAGAGTTTCAGAACACCCTTCTGCCCTATTGTTTAACTGCATTAAGTCCACAGGCAAGCACTGTTCTGATCTGAGCCTTTATAATTCGTCAAAGCACAGGCTCCCAAAAGAGAAGTCTGTTTAATCTATCTCTATCATCATAATGACAGGATAAACACAAAATAGCCCGTGGCTCTGGGTGAGTTAATCATCTACTTTTTTTCCCCTAGGACACCGTCTTGAAGTACTAACACATTAACCTTGTAGACTGTTCACTTAGACCTTCTGCACAGCATGAGATTACTACTAGTCTCAACTGGTTAGTGTCAACTTCCCTGCTCTCCAGGGTTACCCAGGTCACTCCTCGTTGCCTGGAAGATTAATTTACCTCTTAGGGACAGAGTCAGCTTAAGCATACAAACTCTTGAATTAAGTGATGGAACATACTCTGGAAAGATAAAAACTAAATTAAATTAATTATTGTTTGCTCTGATGAAACTGAAACACTATCAGCAAACAAGGTCTTTTTTTTCACTAAAATATTTATTCATACCTATATTAGAAGTATATTGAAAATACCTATTGTAATTAAAAGGACTAGGACTCTCCAAAAATACGCTTTATGGTTTGCCAATACCATTAAATGTCATTAAGGTTCATTTATATATAGATACAACACATTTATATACAATACAAGTGGTGAATCTTCATCCACTGTTAAGTCACCTGCACTTACAATTTCTTTGCAATGCATTATATAACTGTACTCCTCACAGGATGATTCACCAGGCTGTATCAAATCCAAATGAAGTAAATTTTTAACAGAATATTTTAAGAAAAATACAAAGGTTAAAAAAATAAATATATAATTTCCCAGTCCTTACTACATGTTTTCATTTAAGCATTTACTTTTTATTTTCAGTGGACAATGGAAATGAGTTCCACTAATTTATGTTTTGGTTCTTGGTGTAAATACTATGCTAACGAGAGAGACACTGATTTATTTGACTGTGGAAATGTTGCTATGTAACTTTACTGAAAACAGGACATCTTTTAATTCTTTCAATTCTGAAGGAGAGTGTAGATTTGCCTTTTAGTAAGTATTTGCTGATATTACTCTTGTTAGGTAAGTCATAATGACACTCTAGTTAATTAAAATGTAACTTTTGTAAGACAGAAACAATGTGTTAATAATATATAAAAAATAAGTATATTTTCTGAGCAGGACAGAGAGAGCTTGCATTTAGCTTCATTTCAGAGTCCTCATCTTTTTTAATCTAAGAGCCTGATTCTAAACACCAATGTGGAAATCACTGATAACTATAAGCATGTGAACCAAAAGTTTTTAGATCCCTATGCAGTCTACAGAATACTTCATTTTTGTCAACCTGTCACAGAAAAATTTCTTCATGACGTCTGACCTTATACCTCAAAAGAAGAAAGTGATAAAGTATGTAAAGTTATGGACAGTGGTTTACATTATGGTCTAATAAACACGGCTTCACAAATTTTAGAAAATCTACTTCCAAGCTCTCACAGCCCATATCTGTCGTTCAGTTTTTGGGAAATACAGTAAAACTAGCTCCACCTCTCAGTAAAATTTTTTTCAAGTTGCCCAGTAAAATGTTTGGTTATGAATAGACATAAAAAGCAAAAAAAAATCTCATAAGGCTGGCTAAAAATTTGATACCAATGTTGTCTAGTTTTGGAATGAGCGTAACCTGGTTTTTACCGGGAAAAATTTGTAAAAATCAGATCATGTAAGTCTCAGTTATATGTAAGTCCTGCATGACACCTACAACGAGTTAAAATAAACTCTATCAATATCACAGGCAAGCTACCATAGTTGTTCTGCAATGATTTAGGTAAAACATTTAGAAGTTCCACAGAAACACAGAAGATACACAAACCACTGCTAGCTAACTATTTACATCCTGTAATCACTGTGTGCAATCGAATTTACTTTTAAGGAGCATTCTAAGAAAATTATTTACTTCCCAGGATGCTCATATTAGTGCTATAGGTGAGTTTTTTCTCACTTTTGTTAAGACAATTCAAAGCTCTTAGCACCAGCTTGATATTACTTTTAGGAGGAGACCTAATCAATCATGTCCTTTTAGTCTTAGGCAGAATTGAAAGGTTTAGCAGGGGAAACAGAGTAGTCTGCTTCATTGAAAATAGCTTCATAACCTTAACACCTTGATAATGCTTTCACCAAATGTGGCGGCATATATTTGGTTACCATTACAGTATAAGACAAGGCTAAGATGTCTGAGTTGCTAGAGCAAGTCTACACAAACCTGTATATAGCTGGACAGTGAGATAGATATATATGCACCCACAGACAAAACTAGAGTTTCAAAGCAGGAGATGGATTTAATTTATTTGAAATCACTTAACACCACCTCCATTTCTTTTAATTGAAGGTTCTCAAAAGGGTTTCTTTAATGAAATTCATATTTACCTGAGGTTTTCCTTAAATAATGCAATGATCAATGTTCATCAGAAGTTTCATCTGAAGGAATGAATTCAGCACTTAAGAACTATGTTGGATTTTTCTTGTCTACAAAGATGTATTTTTAGGATCTTTATATCTCTCTACAGGATTCCAGGCTCAGATACTGATTTCAATTGCACACATTTTGAATTTAAAATAATATTCCCCAGGTAGATTTCTTCTGGCATGGTTGGCCACATTTATATTAGTAAATGAAGCAGGGCTGGTTTTCTAGCCTCAGCATTAATGTGCAGTCATCCATACTATTAAAGTTTTATCCTGGGATAATAATGCCAGGTCCTGTGGGGTACCATATCCTATTGGGACACTGTTGTCTTCTGGGATGGTAAGAAAATTAAGGTGTTTTGATGTAAGTCACCTCACAGAAGCATCATGACCTGTTGCCAGTCTGCTTTACCTTTTAGTAACTGATGCTGCCAGGACCTGATCAGGCTTCCCTGAGTCCCCCTTATCCCAACCCAGGGGCCCTGAAGCCCCGTTTTTGCTCAGCCCCCAGCTCTACAGTTCTGTAGAGGTGTCTGGCCCCTACTTCCAGGATGGACCTTGGACAGGACATCTGTGCACGATAAACACTGGGTGGATGAGACCTGATGCTGCAACCTATGGCTCTGCTTGCCCTGCTCAATGGCTGTGGGATAGCAGCAGCATCAGGGCTGTTCCTGTTCCTCCCCAGCAGCAGATCCCAGATATGTCCATAGCAGTTTTCTGAAAAAAATATAATTGTCATCTAAAGGTGGCATAGAAAGAAAAAGTTATTTTGTAATACCTGTTTTACACCTTCTCAACACCTCTTCAGTAGAAATCAACTTTCAGGAACTGAGAAGTGATATGACTTCACCTCTTCAATCTGCCCATTCTGAAAGATTTAATTTTAACTGAAGTACATTTCAGAAAGGATGACTGCATAGGTACTAGAATGCCTGAGTTCAGCTGATTTACTAGCTGTATTTTAGCTAGCCTTTGTATGACAAACTTCTAACAAATTCAGTAAAACAAATAGCAAGTCTTGCCATATTGTCAATCAGCAGGTAGTTCAGCTATTATTGAATTATTGCAGAAATGTCTTCAGCTTTAATTCCTACAAATATTTTGATGATTCTTTGGGGAGGTATTATTTCTCTAGTCCTAAACGTAAACAGATGAAAAGGAGAAATGATTTTTTTCTCTTAGAGAAATTTCTAATTGTTAAGTGCTGAGTAATATTATTAAAATATATTGACAGGACTCTGTCATTTCACTCAGTTCTAAAGTAAAATTTTTCACTCATTAAAATCTAAGAAGCACCCTATTAGGTCCTCTAAGTCAACCCACTAGTAATAAAATAAGTTGAGTTTTAAAATAATGAGCTACTGATTTAAGATTAATGCTTGATTATCCTTGTGAAGTTGATAATAGTTACTCTTACACAGACTTGCCACAATTAATGGGCCATACAGAAGTGACATAGAAAGGGCAGCCACTGCTCAATTATTTTCATTAGAACTTCTTTATTTAATGATGGAGTGTCATGTGAAGCATGCTATACTTCACTTTCACTTGAGATTTGGAAAATACGACTGTCAAAAAGAAAGTATCATGGTTCTTTCTCATCTATACTACAGTGTTAGCTTATTTTGTGTTTTTAATGAGGCACATATTTCAGAGATTGTGATGGGTACAGGGAAGGAAAAATATTAGGAATTAAGAGATAAAAACTGTACCCATCAGTATAAATTTCTCTGTATTTCACAGAATCACTGAGTATTCAGATTTGGAAGGAACCCACAAAGATCATCAAGTCCAACTCTTTAGCGAATGTCCTGTACAGAGATCAAACCCACAACCTCGATGTTATTAGCACCATGCTCTTACAAACTGAGTGAATCTCAGTGTCACAACATAAATAAACCAGTGTTTGGTTTTGCATGACCAGAATGAGCCAAGAGTGCATTTTTAGATGTCCATGCAGGGCTAAGTGTATTCATCCACTCTATCCAATCAGGAGACATATGCAGGCTGCTCTTCAGGTGTGAGTCATCTGAACTCACTCATCTTTATTCTACAAGGTTATTACATTTATTACTGGTTTCGATTCACCTCAAATTCAGAGTCAAGAGAAGATATTTAAGGAAAGCTCCATAGGCTTAGATGGACTTGTATGTAATATGGAAAATCTGAAGATCAGAGAAAAAAGAGACTATTCCAAATTATGGTTGCAGCAGTCATCTTAAACCCTTTATGGTACCTGACAGATGCTCAAAATAACCCACCTTCCTCAGTAACAAATTTCTTTCAAATTCATCTAGGTTAATTCAGCTGTGGTACTCTGAAGGCTGTAATAAACACACAAATATATATATACATACATATATATATATATGTATATATATATTTGAATTTTTGAATTCCATTTCCCTGTCAACTCTCCCAGAGGAATAAGTATTTTTAGTGGAAGGACAGTCCCATTAACCTGCCTTTTTACAACAGGATTTTATGTAAAGATTCCAGTCCTGTAAAAATTAATGTAGTTGTAACGGACAGAAATAAGGTGAGTGCCAAGTGTATAGCTTTTTAGTGTACTGAAGTGCAGAATTTTTTCATTCCTTCTCTCTCTACATTGTATTCCTATCCTGCTTGGCTTATCCAGACTGTTACAAACTATGGCAAAAAGAAGACAACTAAAAAACCAAGAATTAGACTTCCAGTAGCTGAGGTACTCCCATAAACCCATATGGCTGCTCTGGTCTTCCAAAAGCACTGGTCTAGCACAATTAGGAAGTTGCTGTTGTTTCCCAATGTTTTGGAACTCGAAGAATGAAGAGTAACTCAGTACACTTCACCTTTCTCAAGTGTTCATCCGAAGTAAAATACTGTTAGCACAGTAGTATCCTAAGGATTCTGTAGGATGAACACATAAGCAGTGAGCTAAAATGAATTTATGGCTGCTTTTTACTGCAGAGCAGTGATGGTACCTGAGGCAGACAAAGGCTCTTGCAAGAATCTCTAGTGCCATCTATTTATTTTTGATAGAGGAAGAAAGAAGCTCTGTATACTGATTGGAGAATATGCTGTCAAAGTTAAATGAAATGCAATGCAGAGATAACAATCTCTTTCATTGCAAAGATCCAAAGCTAATCAGAAGAATTAATTAAGCTACTAACCATACCAAACACACTAACTGGTACTGTTTATTTCTCATTCCAAAAGAATTTCTCATTTTTCTATGATGATGGAAGAAGGAAACACATTAAATATAGCAATTGAAAATTGTGATGATCCTAGAACCATCTCTAAAGAGTGTGTAGGAGAGCCAACAGCACAGTAATTGCAGACAGTAGATATGTTGGCACCAAATATGTCAGCCTTACACTGTTCAAGGGCATGGGCTGTAGAGTAGTCTGTTTCAACATACAATAATGCAATTTTCACCCTATTTCTTTAGTAAAATGTTAAGAAAAAGTACTTTTTTCACTTATATTCTCCCTTTGATTAGTAGACAGCAAATATAATGTTGTAGCTCTTGTCCTGACTTACTCTAAGAAGCTCAATTACAGGACCGTATTTCCACCAAATGGCATCTATTATCATCAATTACTTATTAATAAAGTTCTGTATGGACTTCAAATTCTTTAATAAACGTGCAGCAATCAAGTTTTATACGTTACAGACCTATCTGGATGTCAAATCTTTTATTTTAAAATGATCTTCAGCATATACATGATTTGGTGAGGCTGTATGGGGTTCAGCTATCATGCCATTTGAATGGGAAAACACAGAAGTAGCTTATTCACATCTCTGTGAAATCAGAACTGCATCTAAGACTAGTATCTGAAGTGGAGGCTCTTTGAATTTCTACTATTTTTCTTCTCTTGATCTAACATAAGACTGGATTTTTAAGTGAGTACCTCTCCTTAACAGACAACTATATTTCAATTTTATTATTCATATTGTTCCAGTACAATGACCTTGTGATGATTCAAAAGCTGAAGCTATTTTGGGCACAAAATGCTGTATCATGAAAAATACTTTGGCAACACATTAGTATAATTCTAGGCACTTTCTAAGCAACCATAAGTTAGCAACCCAAGTCCTCTGTAATTTTTCTTCTTTTTACCAGAGAAATTAAACACCAAAGGAAGATACTTCATAAACCAAATTGAAATATAGTCCTTCTTCATCAATCACCTCACTAAACTGTCCAAAGCTATGGATTAAAGAAAAAATGTGAAACCAACCCCACAGGGGTGTCTTTCTGTTCAAAATCAAGTCATTCTGAAAATTTAGAGTGATAGCTTAGTTTTCTCATTCATATAGACTGGCATCTGTTAAAGTACAGGTAGTTTTAGAGAAGCCTCATGACCAGTCATTCTGTTGCGAAGTGCATTTTCAGATCTCAAAGACAGCTCCAAGAAATTCAGCCACAAACTACAGAGCTATCAAGTATGATTTTAAATGTGTCTTTTCTACCTTCATGGAGAATGGAAATTGTAGTTTCTGCAACAACGGATGGAAATAAATGTTGAAAAGACTGACTAGCAACAAAGGAATTGAATTACTGGGTGTAGTTTTTTTAATAAATATGACAAAAGGAAAGCAATCTTGATAACTTACATCATGGACCTAGCCTGCTTGTCTAAGCATTAGTCTGTAGCTGTCATTTCAGTGACAGAGGCCCTGTAAGCAATTCACTGGGTCACTTTTATATTAGTATGTAATAACATAAGTTCAATCACCAAAGTAAAAAGGAACAAAGATAAATATGACAAAAAAATCCAAGGTGCAGGAAATTATGGTAGTTTACAGGGGAAAAAAATCTAAAGGAAAAGATAGCTTTGGTTAAATCCTGAAAGTTGCAGAGTCTGAAGGTCAAACAAGTAGTGCTGCACAGATACTGTTGGCGATGAATAACAGTAGCACTAATACTAAAGTATGTTATAGTTAGGAAAGTAAAATTAGAAGACTCAAACTTTAAGGGGAATGGCAGGGTGGAGGGGCAGCAGGCAGAGAGAAGCGGACTCTTTCTGCAACTTCCTGTGTAATGGGAAGCTCTATGCCCCCCTCCCCCAGTATGAAAGTTACAAAACTTCTGAGAAAATGGTAAGGGCAACCAAATTAGGTCCAGAAGGCATTCAGTTATTAAGACTGCCTCAGTGAAACTGGCAGACCTCTCAAAATCCTTTTGCTTTTTTCTACACACTAGTCTATATAAAACGTAAAACAAAATGGTAATTTTTTGCACAGATTACACATTGGCACCCAGCATGCAGTACTTGAGAACATACTGATGATAGCTGGCTGTGTAGATCAGATTAGTCTGGAACATTCAGAGAAAAAATCTACCAGTCAATTAATCAGTAGAGAAACTGCTGGAATGAAGAGAAGCATTAGTGGAAAGCCAAAAAGGGGAAGAGGAAAGGAGAAAAGAAGGTGGTGAGAGATGGACTGAAGCAGGAGTAGTGGAAGAAGGAGACGAAACTGTGCAGCTAGGCTGAAGAGCAAAGAGAATAGCAGCAAGGATAAAACTGATAGTGGGAGAAACTCTTAAGTACTGTAGTTCCAGATGTTGTTATGGATTTCTATGTTACTTAAACATTTACAATTACTGGTTGTAAAACTGCCTTGGAGTTTAAATTGTATGACTGCTGTCATTCTGATTCATAGCTTTTTATAATTGAGGAAAAATACGATGTCCTTTATTAGGAGGGACTCTCTATATCTTAGAACCTGTTTCAACTGTTAAATTGTTATCTTTCAGACCACAATATTGTTTTGAAGTTCCAGACAACATTAGAACTTAAAACGAGGCCAAAATATTTTGATTTGCATAAAAAGTAAGTTTAAAAAAGTAATCTTGAAAGGTGCTATATCCCTTTGAAAATCCTCCGGTGCCCAGCAGAACACTCAGCCTCCCTAATATACCTTCCTTCACACCCAGAAAGAGGAATACACAGGATCTTAACGCTTCAAAAACAATTCACTTAAAAATCTTTAATAGCTATAAACAGAGTCAGCTGCCAGAAGCAGCAGTAGCCAATTACAAGGCAGAGTGTAGGAATGAGCCAGAGCTGCCCGTTGGCATCCTCTTCCATTTTGTTTCATCCTCAAGGTTGAATGTTCTACAACTGTTCTTTTCTTTCAACACCTGGTGGTGGTGCTGTTGCTCCTTTCTGTATAGTAGAATAATCTCCGGGTTTTTACCTGGGATGTGAACAACCTCAGGTTTATTAGAGTTTATTATCTAGCACACAGTGTTGCAGTAATGTTGTTATATTCTCCCCATTTCTTGGTGGGATGTTAACTCGGGTGTCCCAGCACTTCCATAGCTATGTGCTAAAAACTTGAAAAATCTGCTGGAAAACTACAGTCCTTGTTTTGTAATTAAAAAACAAATAAACAAACAAACCAACAAACAAAACCAGCTTAGATAAGGTAAAAAGACAGTAGGATGAGAGCAGAAAGTATCTGAATTGACCAAAAGCGTTTGAGTCGGAAAAAAGAAGGTAAAAGAACTGTATTTGGAGCAGCATCATATCTACTCGCTCCTGCTGGTTTTGAGAGAGGAATTTCATTCACCTAACTAGTCCTATTTAGTTCATAGGACTAAACTTGCTCATTTAGGTGACTATAGAGATCATAAAAATGTAGAGCTGTAAATATCCCCCACCTTGTTGTGTGTGTGTTTATAAACAGGAATAATCATTAAGAAGACAAGTGGCTGCTACATCTGAAAGACTCTTGGCAGTGATAAACATAGTATAATTACTGCATAACTTTACTGATCAGAATTTCCAGTACTTTATAAGACAACCAAATTCTAAGGGAAGAAGTCTATCCCTTTGATTTATTGTTTATTATGAGTATCAGGTATACATCACAGTAGATTAAAAGCTTGCTTCAAATGTAAAAATAAATGGTGGAGGCTGAAAAAAAGTTAAGCCATAGCAACAAGAAAATCTAAAACGAAAAAAACCAGCAGTTTTGTAAATTTGCAAAATCCTGCTGATTATTTAATTGTATTTTTTAAAAAAACAGCAAAACAAAACAAAAGCCAAACGAATTCTACAACAAAGTTTTGCTAAGATAACTCTCATTTAAAAGTGCTCATATTTATGAGCTAAAGGGTAGATAATAAAAATACATGAACAAACACATTAGACAGTAGCAGGGATTTTTTCATACTTTGCAAGTCATCTACATGGCAAAATAGATCTATCCCAATTAAAAAAAAAAAAAAAACAAACACAAAAGACAAAAACGTTGACTAAATCAAGCAGGACCAGATTAATGCTTATGGACTATAGGTCTGACATAAGGGCAGCAGCTTTGGGAATAACCTTATGA
Organism: Oxyruncus cristatus; assembly: GCA_013399855.1. NCBI lineage: Eukaryota > Metazoa > Chordata > Aves > Passeriformes > Cotingidae > Oxyruncus > Oxyruncus cristatus. Next base: position 604,853 of record VXAY01002649.1, read on the forward strand.
GTTCAGAATCTAAACTTTCATTAAAAAAAGCATGTTTCTCATCCTTGCAGCAGGCAGAGGAAAGAAACAGAAAAAGGGGAGAGCTTAAAAACAGAAATGAGGATTAATTAACGTCCATATCTGCAGATAATTCCAATGGATTTAAACCATAGCACTGAAATAAGTCATCATGGAAACAGTAGAATCACACTCAAGAAAAGGGAAGCTGGCAAAGATGAGTTTTGGTGTTGTCCTGTATTATCTAACACCCTGGATTCTGTTCTTCAGTTGTCACTGACTTAGATATCAGACAGCTCATCACAACTGCCTTCTTTCAATTTCTGAATAACAAAGGCAGTTAGAAATAATACTGAGTGCTCTTGCTTTTGAAGCACATTTTCTCTCACACACGCACATACACCTCTCTCTCTACTTTTTTGCTGGTGCATATTTACTGTTTTATTAACCTAGGCAGTCCTTTAGCTCTAATAAAATCAGGAAAACAGAAAGTTCAGGCAGGACGAAGGAAAACATTGGAGGGGTAGGGGCAAAAAAAATCCCATGTAGCTCAAGGAAGTAAAACCAGACAAATAATGACTTGTAAGAGGAAAGGACTATAATTGTCATATTTTTCAAAAAGTTCAATGTTGAGAGAAAAGACAAAGCAGCAAAACGTGAGAATATCATCATGAGCAGGGATAGACAGCATGGTGATGTGAATAGAATGGCTATACCTGCACAATCGTATCTACATCACCTGAGAACAAATTCAAGCTCCGGATGTGCCAGTGTTAATTCAAGGAAAGGAACTGTGTACCTCTCTATTAGGCACACTCAAATCCATGCTGGAGCAGTAGCATCCTTCCTTGTTCTGGACATCAAGCATGGAAAAAACCATTTCTTCTGGCATCCCAGCAACTATATGTCTATATCAGGGCAATTCTTTCCTAAAGTGAACTGGGGTGAGACATGCCTTTTCCAGTACTGCAATTGCACAATTTGCACTATAACTTCATGACTTTTTTTTTTCTTTCTCACCTAGATAAAGTGTTCAAAAAAGAACAAGAAAATAGAAATAGAAATTTAAGAGTCATTTACACCCTTTTCAAGCACTTTCTCATTCATCACCAAAATAAACATAACATTTCTAACACCCAAAAGCTCACAGGCAATCTGCTCCAGAATTTTACACAAAAAAAAAAAGGAAATGAGTATTGCCCATTCCTAAAGTTCGTGATTCTTTTAATTTGATTTGACTCATTTGAAGTGCAAAGTCCTGCACCTGGGTGAAACATTCCTGTGAACCAGGGAGTACATGAGCCATGAGTAAAATAAAATACAGAAAATTGGAAAAAGATTTTCTTTGTCCAGGGGAGTAGGATTTGGAGCATTCCAACATTCCATTCCCCAAATCAGGCAAAAGAGTGATGGAGGCAAGTTAATAGTTGAAAATAAACCATCAAATTTATAAATTAGATCATGTGATCTAACAGCCTACATTTATGGGGAACTTAAATCAGTGACCTATGAGACCTTTTCTAGAACATTTATCTTACATAGATATTTTTTCTGACTGTTACAAGCAATTGAGGATTGTTGCCATATCACAGAACAGGAACAACTATAATGTAAGGTTCTTTGATCTATATTTTTATATTTCTACATAGTAATAACATTGTGGGTTTTGTGGAGAATGAAATCGTGATGAAAAATACCTTCTTGACAATTATCTGTAAAGCTTCCAACTTATAAAACCAGAAAAAGTTCAACATCAGGCCTTAATGCACAAAAAGTGCATGGAACAGCCCCTTTTACAGTATAATTTTCTCTTAGTGTGTTCTTCCAACTCTTTTGTTTTAGCTAGGCTTGTCAAGCCTTTCTAATGAAAACCTTTTTTCCCTGTGTGAAATCAGTGTCTGCTTTCCAAATAAAATTATGAACAATGTCTGGTAAATGCAGTAAAACAATGATTTTTTTTATTTTTTGATTAAGGTACCTCAACAGAATTTCAGTCAATTACCTCATTTTCTTGTATTTTATTCTTGTATTTCTTGTATATCATTTATAAGATGAATTCTACAGTCTCCCCCATGATGTCCTGTGGCCATAAAACTGACATAACATGTAGAATCTGCTTGTTCATTTAGGAAGATTATGGTATTGCCCCATTAGGAACCATATAAGTCTTGGTGCTGAGTAAAATACATGTTCTGTCAGTAGAAAAGGATGGGAGCAATAGGAACTGGAAATGCATTCCCCTAGAGAAGTGTAACAGCAACCTCAAAGCAAAATATTTCTGGAGTTCAGTACAATGTCATCCTTTCCTCACACACTAATTATGTGAGCAGCCACTGCAGCCACTCTGGGTATTTTGGTGATTGGAACAACACTAATTCACAGTACCAAATCTCCTCTGCCTGACCTTTTACTCTCTGTATAGGCAGGATCGAGCAAGAGCTGGGATACTGCTCACAAGCAGGATACTGCTCACAGCAAACTGCTGGAGTGCCTGGAGTCAGAAAAACACTCCTGACTGCCATCTCTCTTTGCCGATGGACACACACAGATGACTCAGGTGGTCTGGGGGGTACACAAACAATGGTTTGCAAAAACCTCTTATCTAGGAAAATGAGTCTTGAGTAGACTCTAACCATCTCACAGTACTCATTCACAGTGTCCTGTTTACCCCTTCAAACACAGGTGCTCAGCATTCAACCCAATCCTATTTCCCTGTTGGTCTGAGCTGGGGCAGGTCTCCCGCACAAGCACTGATAAGCTGTGAAGGATTCCTCATAGTCTTATGATGATAGGCACATGTTTAAATCCTTAACAAACAACAAATTCAATCAACAGAAGTACCTCAAAACAGCTGAAGAACAAATCTCTGACTCCTCAGTGAGGTCAAAGCTGCAAAGATCAGTGGTGTTCATCACAAATTCATTCACCATCAAGACAGGGTTTTACTCACAGAACGCTTTCCAGCTCGAAGGTTAAATTTGCTTCTTCCAGAACGAGTTGCCGTTCTGACTAATGTCAACTCTTCTATCAGAAAAGGCAAGTGATCTTATTCTACCAAAGACAATTACCTCAAATTTGTTGCTAAATGATTTCTGGTAAAACCACCATGATGAACTGCTGAACACTCAGTTCATTAGCTGTCATCCAGCTTGACATTTCCATCTTTCAAGCAGTATTGCAGAAAATCAAAGATACACAGGGCTGCACTTCAAAAGCTGCAGAGGTAGCCATACTGCCTTCAAGGAAAAGGATCATGAAGGCTATTGCTAATGGAATGTGGAAGATTACAGCAACCCACAAGCAGATAAAAAGTGTTTGAGAATTATTACTTCAGCTGCCCTTTAGACACACAGTTACAGAACTAACATTACTAAAACAGAGTAAGAACATAATAACAGAATTTAATAGTAAAATAATAACATTCTGGAGACAGAACAGGAAAAAAATCTTGGCACAAATGACTAGTTTTATGCTAGGCAGTTTTTAAAGTCATACTATGTAAATATTGCATTCTGTATCCATGTAAAAGAGAGTTAAAATTTACAGAAAATAGGTGAAAGTAAAAGAGTCTTTATTAACTGAACACCTTTAAGGCAAAATTCTCATACCAATACATATGAAAAGGAGATAATCACTATTCTGTAATATATTATATATGTTTATGTTACAATTCTTCTGTAATTAGTGTTTGCATTACCTACATTAGTCTTTAAACCATCAGACATTTGAGTCATCTTCTGCAAGAGTTTATCAACTGGACTCCTACCTTAGGCAGCCTATTTAAAACTGAAGAAAGTGTTCTGTTTTATTGCTGTCCTTCCAGTTGAACAAGCTAAATATATATATTAAAAAACTTCTTTTTTTTCATTGTATATTATTTGTTTTTTTCAAGATTTCTCTCCCCTCATAAATTTTAAACTTAATATTTCTTGGTCTATTTAGAAAACCCAAAACCTACTCTAAAATGCTCTAAAATCTTCACATTCTTTGAAACTTTTCTGGTTTTCTTCCAGAAGACAGGTACATTTTCTTTGTCAGTACCTGCTTAAGTGCTAAATGCATCTATTGCTTCCAGTCATCCTGCCTGCCTCACTTCTTTGAAAGTACATTCACCTTCTGTATGTGACATGACAGGGATGACACAGGTATCAATGTATTGAAAGAAGTGTTTGATGCCTGTGATTTACTCCCTGATCCCTTACTGGATCAGAAATTGTATTTGCCTGTGTGCTGTTTAGACTGATCCACTCAGGGCAGCTCCTCTCCATTGGCATTATTAGACTTCAAACTGACTCTCACAGCTTTCTGAGAAAATAATTGCCAGCTCCTGAGACCCATCAGAAATCATAGGTAGAGCAAGCCTGCACACTGTGGTGCTCTTAAACTTGTGCTGCTCTTAAACTTGTGCTGCTCTTGAGCAGGATTATTCTCAGTGTTGAAGATCATTTCTGTAACTAGCTATGATTAAGCTTTCATTTAGCAAAGGAAAATGTTAGATACTTCATTAAGAATAGGAAATTACATTTTTAAAATAGTAAATACAGAGTATGTAAAACATTCTCAGGACTTAACAGACAGCTGATGCTGTTTTGCTCCTAATTATTAACTGGTGCATCTACCTCAGTGATGAGACTTTGTGAACAATTTTACCACCTACTCCTGAAATTCTGCTTCCCTTGGCTAATTTTCTTCCCTGACCACTGTACAACTTTACTGTCTCATTGAGGAAATTAAACCTGCAAACCTGCCACCTTCAACCTAAGTTTGTTCAGAAGAGATCCTTCTCTAAGCAAACCATCTTTCATCAGAGATACTCTCCCTTCTTTGTCTTTCAGCCCTCTTGGTTTGTTCATAGGCAGGTCATGCAGTCAAGATTATTAAAAAAATATTTGTGAGGAACAAAGCTTTGTGAAATCTCAGTCTACACTGAATACCCAACTGCTACCTTCCACTTGTATGAACCAAGCCTTCTACAACTAACATCTAAACTACATTCTTTGCAAGGGAAAAGGGCTGTTTGATTCCACGATCTCAGGTGTAAGAACTGCTTGTCAAGTGCAGGTATCTAAGTTATGGTCACAAGACCTTCAAACGCTACTACCCTTGGTATTAAAGAACTGTGGCATTTATTTAAAGACTAATATGCTAGGCACTTAATATTACAGTACAGTTAACCGTGTTCATCAAACAAAGAGAGTTCCAATCACAATTTCTCTCCTCCTTCCCTTCAGAGATAATAAAGTTGGATTTTTCCAATCTCTTTGAATTATAAAATTGCTGATTTGATAAAGAAGACATTTTTCTGGCTTACACTATGAATGAGGCTTCTGCTTCCTTTTTCTAAACAACTTTGAATTTTTCTATCTACTACATCAGTTTGAACATACTGCCTGTTTCAGACTTCTTTGCAGAAAGGATCATTTCAGCGTTGGGGGACCAAATGACATGTCTGCTATTATTAGATTCATACATTTGAATTCTCTGTGAGATCTTCAAAGAATCTGCACATGAAATGCTAGCAGGACAAATGACAGATTTGGGACCCAACATTTTCTTCTCTTCCTCAAATTTTGTGAACAATGTAGGTTCTGGACTGAGATTTCAGGACTTGATAAGACTTTTTCTATTATTATTATTATTATTATTATTATTATTATTATTATTATTATTATTATTATTATTATTATTTGGTTTTGAATGTCATCATTCTGGATGGATTTGTGGTCTAAGCCACATTTGTAGGCTTTTCACAGAGTGACAGATCAGTGATTTCCTCTGGCACTAAAAGGTGGCCATTATCTTTTACAGTTTAGTCGTTTTTGAGATTCAGAGTCTGCATTCATCTAATTCAAAGAACAAGCATATATCAGTGAGAATCTCTAAATATTTCTACATTCCTGCTAAGATTTCTTTATGTGGCTTTGCATACAGTTAAGTTTATTCCTCTCCATATAAAAGCATGATGGTTATATTTCTGCACAGTAAAACCCAAATAAATACTGAGAGTCATAAAGAGTTCCCTTTATTACTTTAGGCAGTGTACTAAAGCAGTGCAAAAGAGGCTAATAGGTTCTGCAAAGCCATTGCTTTTTGCCCTTGTGCAAGTGAGCAGGACAGGATAGAAAGTAACTCAAAAATTATTGTGACAGGCTCTCAGCTGTCCATAACTCTGAAGTTGTAACCACTGTACTCTTTTCTCAAAGGTGACCAGACTAAAGACACTAAATGGCTTGAAGCATCAATGATTTATTAAAACTCACAGTAAAACAAGTGGCTTTTACATGTTCAGTTAAGCATAATATGGTGAGACAGAGTAAAATAAAGGGTTTGCAAACAAATCTTCCCTTTATTCACTGTACTTCACAGAGTAGGTACTTCAGTTCTAGTTTTCTAGGTCAACAATTTTTATCAGCTTTCTGGACTGCAACAAATTTACTGTGGTCTGCTCAGGGTCCCCATCAAGATGCTCTTTCCTTTGCAGAGGTTTCTGCAAGCCCCTTGCCGATTTTCTGCCAGCTCTATGCTCTCCTTAGGAGTTTCCCAGCCTGTACTTGTGCAGCAGCATCCCCACTCATGACATTTACCACTCCCAATTTGTCTTGCCTCACTCTCCCCCATAACCATGTTCAGTTGTCCCCTGAAGAAAAAAAAAAGCAGTTTCCCCACTTTTTTGGTGGTACCATGGTACTGGTACTGTAGCAGCGTGAGCATTGGCAACAGGCAGCCTTCCTGCTTGCTGCTCATCCATATTAATTCATGTACACATATAATAAACTGAGTGGTAGATGGCACTAATCACAGTTATTTCCAGTGACTGATCTGGTCTGTGTGCAATTAGCACACAGTTGCATGACAACTTATCATACTAATTATTTTGAAAATCAACACATCATTGACTTCTTCAGGGCTAGAGGGAGGGCACAGTCACATTAAGACTGACTACAGGAACCCAGCCACAGCAGCAGTCTTGTCCAAAAGCAATCACCTGTTCTCTGTGAGTTTCCAAGGACACTGCAAGGCAAAACAAGTTGGAAATCCCTGGTTTTTTGAGGCAAGAAGGACACTGTTGTTCAGATGTCTTGATAAACAGTTCTCTGTGGCAAGAGAATGACTTTGGGCAGCCTCAGAGTTGGACTCCAGTAGAAACAGGAGCTCCTCTTTACAAGGACATAAGAATCTCATTTACCTTGTGCAAATAGAAGTGCCTTGCTTTGCAAGCACCAGGAAATACTCCTTCAGAAAGAGGTAAGGTGCTGCCAGTCACTGGTATCTTCACTCTTAAAGAAATAGGATGTCTCTGGACCCATAAACATATGAAAGATGGGACAGAGGAGAGTTCACAGATCTTGAGAGCTTGGTACTAACAATACCAAAGTCATGGGTTCAATCACTGTATAGGCCATTCACTTTAAAGTTGGACTCAGTGATACTTGTTGGTCCCTTCCAACTCAGAACATTCTGTGATTTTTTGATCTCTGAAGGTACTGGGGGAGATGAGGGCTGCCAGTTGAAGCACTTTTATATCAACACACTGGAGATGCCATGAGAAATTTCAACCAGCTGCAGTTTATATTTCTCCGAAGCAGCAGAAAGAGAGCAACAAAGACTGTGACCTACACCACCTCTCCCTCCCTAACTGCATTACAGCAGTCCAAAACCAAGTCATACATTACTGCCAGCTGCCCTGTGAAGGAGATGAGGAAGACAACAACACTTGGAATGTGCTATGCTGATGTAAAAAAAATTAGTTGTATTTGTTTTCCTCTTAAACCAATTAATATTTTGTGCTGAATACTATCTTTCTGGATACTCTTTTTAAGGATCCAATGGTTTTCTGCAATTTCTTTGAATTTAAATATTTGTTTTATGATGAGAACTTTTAGTATTTTTAAGCTCAGTTACATTTTTTCCCTTAAGCTGCTTGGCTCTTTTGTATTCCTATATAGCTGCAAGGAATAGGTTATTATTTTCGAAAAGGTTGCTTTTTATATTTTTTCTTTATTAATTAATTACCCTAGTATCTTAATCTTTTTTGGATACGTTTGGGTATTCTTTTTATCTAGAAGTTTATTTATTTTTTCCCCTGTACACTATGTTCTGTACTTTCAGACCTGCTAGATACTAAATTTACTTAATTATCTCTCTTTAAAAGTTCACCCTTTTAAAATTACTATGTTGTGGACTCTGGGCTTTTCACAAAATACTTTAAAATATTCATCATGGTCTCCCTTTCTCTCTTAACAGCAAATTGACTTTAATGAAAAAAAAAAAAAAAGAAGAAAGGAAGACAATATTTAATTTATAAATGGAAGGGAATAAAATACATTATGTGCTACATAATGTGCTAATAGCACAGATTTTTAATTAAACTGTAATACAGAAAAAGCACAGTATTTTCACAGTATGGATGGAATTGAAAATCTTGTTTATGTATCAGCTGCCGGAGTTACCAACCTGTTTCAGAAAAAGCTTAAAATTTTAATATAGAGGGTATATTTCATTTTAGTGAATATTTGTGTGCAAGATGATTAAGAAGACTGACATAGCATAAAAAATAATTAGTGTTTGCAGTCTAGAGATGGACAATGTAGACATCAGAGGTGAAGTTTTCGAAGTGTAGATGACCCATGTAAAGGCCCCCATATCTTATAGCTATTTACCTTCCAAATTTCCATGGAGCTGTAAAGGTGGTGCCCAAGCACCAGTTTAGCTCTGTTCTGCAGCCTGGCATTCTGGCTGCACCTGGGGAAGGTGTCACCCCAGGGGTCCCACCCTGGACACCTATGACAGGATCAGATCTGAGACACAAGAGATCACCCTATTTTTGTTCCTGACAAAAACTGACACCTGGCAAGTGAGAAACAGGTATCTTTGAGACAGAAACACATTTTCAGTCCTATTCCTGCTCCCTGGTCTTGCAATAATTTGTGGCATAAACACGGATTACACTTAAGTTTTTACTGGAGCCCATAAGTTGCTTCTGTCTTGAACATGTATTCCTTGTTTGACAACTGTGTAAAGGACCTTAAAACAGTGATTTTTGTTAGATTTCTGGAGGCATTTGTCTTTATGTCTATAAAAGGCATCTAGACAGATCAATAGCAGTTTCCTTTCACTTCAGACCCATTCACAACTATTATGAGTCAATCAAATGTTTAGGTCCTTAAAATCCTACTAAAGACACTGCATAAGAAGCCTTGCTCGCAGTCCCTAATATTTCATGAAAATCTAGGTCATTAAAATTCTCGCCCTTCTTTTTATTCACAATTGCCATTACTCCTGACAACTTTTAAAACAGAACATGAATCAAGAATGAACCATGGACTTCACAAAATACAAATATTACAGTCTCTATTCTTAAAGTAATGGATCTTATTTCTTTAAGGTCTCAAGCCCTAACTATTTCCTATCAATAGCATTTGGTTCAACCTGGACTGGAAATTATCAGTTCCATTCATGGGTCACAGTTTATAATTATCTTCTCTCTCTCAGATCTTATTAATCACACAAACCAGCTATAACAGACTTTACAAAAGGCTTTATTTTGCCTGGTTTTGCACATAAATACTGTGTTTATATTTACTTCAGATACACATGGTGCCACCTGCTCCTCTTAGTACCCTGACATTTGGTGCTAATTAGATGGACTTGCATTATCAACAGCACAGTAATACAGTGCTGCAGCAGGCTCTGTTACCATGGATCCTAATGCACTCAGCATTCCACAGGAAATTTAGCCAAGCATAAGAAATAAATCTATTCCTGTGTGAACTTGCACCAGTTTTGTGACACTATTAAGGTACATCCTCAAAGTCTGCTAGATTCAAGGGTAAACACCATTATTACTTCTAAACTTTTATTAATACATTCTACCATTGAGTCACCATGTAGGTGAAACAAAATTGCGAGTAGATTTTAAATACCCTGACAGTGCTAATTGAAACAAGTCGTGCATTCAGCTGTACAGGAGAATGAGTCTCAACTGGGGATCAGTTGCCACAAAAGACTACTGGCATCTCTAAGTGAGAAAAGTCAAAACAATTCATACTTGTAGGAGTGTCACACTGAATAGCTGCTGTGAAAACTCACGCTATTTGTTCCTTTTTAAGCCTACCTGAATGTACCTAATTACTATACTCTAAGACTTAACAAACAGGGGGCCAATCAAAAACTTGCTCGTACAGAGTGATTTGACATAGTTCAATAAACTCTGCAGTTGAAATTAAATGAGAAAGAGGAGGAATGGATTATGGTGCAAGCAGAAGGTGAAGAAAAGATATAAAAATAGCAGATAAATAAAACCACTAAATAAGCAGGTAACATGAAAAAAAATTCTTTCCTTTCTTCCATTCTCACAGTGCAATGCATATAAACACTCTAATTCTTCCCATCTGTTCTAGGGCCCAAAACTCTGTATTTCATAGCAGAGGTAAATTAGTAATTTCTGCTTCAGGTATCAGCCTCTGGCATTGCTTGGGGTTCTTCCTTCATTGTCATCATTATCTGTGTTTCTGTCCGGTACACATCTTGGAGTGCTGTGAAGCCAGAATTTCATATTTTTTTCAGTTGTACTTCTCACATCTCATTGGAAAAGTTCAATACCTGGGTTATAAATTGCACATCCTCATTCTCTGAATGGGTTTTTTAAAGAAACTACCAAAGGCAAGTTTGAATATTATTTGCTTTCCCCTTGCAATTAGAATAATCACTTAAGTATGGAGTAACATGCTGCAAATAAGGTAAAACCAGGGAGTGATCGATTTCCCAAAGCTGAAAGCATCACAGCACAATGAAATTATGTGGTATGACACATAACCTCACCAGGCTGAGGCTTCTACCCCCATGTGAGTCCTCTAAGCTTCATCACAATTGAATTCTATTTAAAATATTTAACCTTTAAAAGAGGAAATTAATTTTAGAATCACCTTATTAAGATCACTTTATGTAGGCGACATAGCCCAAGGAAAGCAGAAGACAGGCCCGACAGCATCTACAGGTGTAGAAGCTTTTTATGGGGTAGCATAAGTAATAAACTACTGCACACAACAGATAAGCAATTAGGCAGGTAGACAATGCATGATTTGGGGCAGAATATAAGTAACTTTTCCTCTCTTTTTTCTCTCTTTTTTGGCAGGTATGAATGGACAATGGACGTAGGTCTGCGTAGCAATCACATTAAAAATCAAAATCACAGCCAAAAGTATTACCAATCAGCATGTATTTGATTTATCAGTTGCTAACTGTGGGAACATTTCTGTATCTAAATTATCAATTCCTGAAGTGGTGGTGAAACCACAGTGCATGAATACAGTAAACATTTTTGAAACAGAAAATCTCAAAGTTTGTACACAGCCTAACAAAAAGTAAAATATTCTCTTATCTGACTGGAGACTTGACTTTGCTTTGAGCCCTGAAAATCATTCAGCCTACACAGTCATTGCTGCTTTCCCTCCACGAAAGCTTATCAGCTCACATAATTTCACAGCTGGGATGGTATCTGTGTCCATGTAGCTGCGTACTATCTTACCCTGGGTGGTTTATGAATAACCGAGAAGTTGTCTGTTGTATGGCATGAATACTTAAAAGGAAAGAGATAACTGCTCTAACACCTGCCCAAGAAAAGTTTATCCAACAGAAAGAGGGGCTTGGTTTTAATAAATGTCAGAAGAATACATGTACCTGGTTTAGTGGTGAACGTGGCAGTAATGGACTCAATGATCTTAATTCTTTTCCAACCTTAACAATTTTATGATTCTTTGAATACAACAGTCCCCACAAATAAAGAAGGACATTAAGGAATCTTCTGAACAAAAAAAAGCTTATGTTAAAGATGAGATTTCCACAATTATCAGTGTACTTTGAATTAGAAACAAACCAAGGAAACCACATTTTTCTTGAACTATAACTCGTGAAGTTATATACCAAATATGCTCCATTTCTGGTGTCATGACACTGCCAAAAATCAGTGATTCAAAATAGCTGAATAACATGTCTCTGTAACACATACCCAGTAACTTGTTAAAGTTTACATCCTTTTTTTTTCTTTAAGGGGTTATAAACCAGGACAACAGAAAGACACAAACGCTCAAAATTGTGGAAATAAGTTCAAAATTAAAAAAAAAATAAATCTATAAGAACAGCAGATTTGGATTCTTCAGAGAGTTTCATTCTCTTGTAGGAAAATAGCTACTGGCATAGCTGGGGTTCAAGAAATACATAACTCTTAAGAGGTGAGTATACTCAGCTCCTGCCTGACATTCTACTTCTACAATCATATCTTTGATTTTAAGGAAGAGGTGAAATGCCTAACTTATTATCTTCTGGAAAATAGCCTCATAGAAGGATTAATCCATTGTCCAGGGACATGGAAAACTACCAGACATCAATGTCAATGTTTTTATCTGTGTGATTCGTCATAATCAGTACATCATTTATACACGCTGTCATTACTGTCTCCATCAACTATGTGCTAGATAAACATTTACCGTTGATGCATGTACTGCATATAATAAAATATTATACACTGCTCTGACAATTTTTTTTTTCTGGATCCCAAATCATACATTTTTATATACCTCTTAAGCTATAGACTTATGGGGTGGCTTTGTTACAGAGTTACACTTCAATAGAGAATGTAGTTCCATCACAGCAAAAATACTTTCTAAAAACCTTAGCAACATTTTGGTTTGTAGGGAAAACAATAGAGAAAACCAGGACTAGGTTGAAAATGTGACTGTTGCATTTTAGAACTAAAACAGTTGAAAACTTTTGGTTACATGCATTTGACTTTCATGCTAGATAGCACACTATAGTATTTTCATTGGAATAGAGTAAGGTTTAATTCTCTTTTGCTTTGAATTGTAAAATGGTCTGGTTTGATTTTAATTCCAAATGTCAAAATCCTTTTTGATATAGAAGATTGATCTTCTCTGCAGTTCTGCTTCTCAAGAGGATTTCCTGAATAATAAATTAAGAATAAAGGTTTTGACCCTTATTACATTTTTTCCCACTTTCCAAAATAAGTTCTGAATGTGTAACAGCAGTCATTGAAAACATTACATTTTGTCTGAGACTAGGAACGAGGGAGCAGGGACTGGGAACTGTTCTCCCCTGGCCTGCCAGTGCATGTCAACGTGAAGAGGTCCAGCCCCAAGGCCCAGCTCCCACAGCATCAGGTCCTCTCTCTCCAGGATGAATGCTATTACTCTTAATAACTCCCTGAGCCTTTCTTCACATCCCACTGAGAGTTTCTATGCTGAACTGAAAATCAGTAACAAAAAGATTAGAGGGAGGAGAGGGGGTTGGGAAAAGCAAAATATTTTGCTCCAAAAGCATCCTCCATAGACCTGCATACAGATAGGGATGACAAAAGAATTAAGGGAAAGATTTTATTCAGGAGAATAAATGCATACTGCGGTATATGTACATGTATACTGTAAATCATATTAATATTTAAAAATCGTATGCTCCAGACAGTAGATATGGATGGATGGCAAAAAGCAAGGAATAGGATTATATCACCATCATTTGATCAGAAAGTCAATCATATACAAAATTGAAGAACAAACAATATGAACAATGAAAAGTATTAATAATGCACTTTGTCAAATAACCCCCTGCTCTCTATGGAGGTATCATAAGGCAGCAAAGTACAAGCTCTTCAAATTACTATTTTATTGTAGAACTGGCTGTAGAATATTTTGACATGGGTAGATAATATATTTAAGACACTCTTCATATTGCCATAATCATTCTTAAGATTCTTGATCTGTGAAATACTACTGAGTTCAGTGTAGTCCTGCACAGATGCATAAGTGGCCCCCCTACTTTTCAGGACAGTAAATTCTTTGAAGGCATAAATACACCTGAAATGCTTGATCATGATGGAATTGAGTTCCTCGCTCTAAAATGAGAATTAATTTAAACTAGCATTCAAAACATCATTTAAAATTAATGTACTGAGACATAGTAAATGTACATAGTCTTATAAAAGAGTTATTAAGGACTTGAACATCATAAAAACATAATCCTTTGAAATTTCACATAGCCACATTTCAGACAAGTAAATATCATAATGAAGCATCAACTAGAGATACTGTAAGTGACCAACAAGAACAAGTAGAGAACCTCAAAAAGAGAAAGGATGCTGTTTTCTATTTTGATGACTGCACCAGACCCAGATTGGGATAGGACTACAATGAGCACCTTTGTAATCACAACCAGTATATGTTCAGACACACCTTTCTAAAACAGAAGAAAAAAAATACATTAACCAAGAAAAAAAATAGGATTTTTTTTTTTCATTTTTTTAAGGAGCAGTGTAAAAAGGTGAGGAAGGTGGTAAAAGCACCATTCACATTCTAAAAACATGCTTTCTTTTTTTAATGTCACTATATTACTGGAAGCAAACATATAGCCTTGGTGTTAAAGGCTCTAAAAGTAAAAGCCAACATGATTCAGTATTGCAGCAAATGAAGCTGTAAGAAATTTTAATTCTTTTTTTTCAGAAGAGTTATTCACGCTAAGTGACAAAAAGAAAAAATATAATTCATGGTAAACAGAACCACATAACAGTAGACCAAAAGAGATTTCAAGGAGTAATATGTACCACAGTCCACTCTCACATACAATTTTTCTTTCATCGATTCTATAAAATTTCATAATTTAGTATTGCTGAGATCAAATTCTTGGTAGGTTACCCTTTTCATAGGATGTTTAAAGTTCTTGTCTTTATTTCAAGGTTTGTGCAACCTGCCTTTAAAGATCTGCTTATTCTCACTCTGCTTTAAGATCTAACTCTTCTCTTCTGAAGTGAAAAGCAATGTAGCTTCCCTTCTGATCATTCCTTTAAAGTTTTTCTTATCCCACCCAGCCTTTGATTACTGACCTCTCTGTGATTTCCACAAAGAATCAAGTTATTACTCTCATTTGGGGGGCCATATCCTCTCAAATCTCATAACTCTTCATGTCAATAAAGCAACACTCATGTACAGCATTGAAGGTCTGGCTGCTCTACATCCTTTGTATTTTATCTCTGTGCAACTAAGTTGCAAAATCTTTGGTCTCATGTTGCGAACTTTGTTTCCTTTATTGTGATCATAAATTACATAATTTCAGAGAGGCATTGGTAAAAAACATTTCAGATAAAACTGGAAGTGACCTTGATACTCATTCAAAATTCAACCCAAATCTTATGCAGACCTGAAAGTCTCATACTTCAGCTTGCAGAAGTGTGGGTCAATCAGAGCCTGGCTAAAGGAACCATGTTGAACAGAGAGTTCCAGGGAAGTTTTAATATGAATGCTGATATCCAGACCATAGGAAGTTCTGCTGAAAAGTGCAGAAGCTATATAGATTCATCTGACCTTTTTCATGTAGGCTGTCAGGTATCAAACTTTACATTCTATGCTATCCCACTGCATATAGATATTGCAAGTGTGAAAGACCTTTGCATACTCGCTTTCAGTTCTGTTAGCTGACATGAAGACTTGTATGATCTACCACAACAAATTAATTTTTCTTACTTTCATTATTTCTTCCTCTCACCATTTTAAAACACTGTTTCCACTATAGATTTCCCCTAAAATCAATGGGAAAGGTATCAAAAGTTCATGAGCAAGCCTTTTCCTCGAAAATTTATATTCTAAATTTATAAAAAAAGGTTAAAATTATATCTATATATTTATATATGTGTGTGTATATATATATATATATATATATGGTCTAGTTAAAAAAATAAAATGCAATGAATTCCAGGAATTAAATCCCTGAATGTGTGTGCCCTATCTATCAGTAAATAATTAGCAATTTATACAGAAAATTTAGCTTCCTTTTCTCTTCCAAATTTTGTGAAACCACTTGTAATCTTATGTTTGTTATTTATTTGAAATTAGTAATTGCAAAGTCAATTTCTAATTTTTCGTCTGTACATTTTTCTTTCTAGATATTTTTATCTGTAAATTGAGGAACGTTATGTAGTTTGAAGTACAATGCAGAACATGACCACTTTTTTGTCCACTGTAGCCTTTTGGCAGATGTTAATATTTCTGCCCAAAAAGTTTTAAAAAAAATCACTTATTCCAGTAATCTGCATACAGTCCATGTGTTTGTTATATTTTCAGATTTTATAAGCAATATTAAATGTCATTTCTAAAATTGAAATGACTGGACATGGCACTTAATTGCTATAGTTTAGTTGACATGGGGGTGCTCAGTCAGAGGTTGGACTCGATGATGTTGGTGGTCTTGTCCAATTTTAATGATTTCATTATTCTGTGATTCTAATATATCCTGCAAGAAGGTTCAGTGAATTGCAGAGCTTATTCTGTCACTCCCCAATCCAGTACTTACAACATTCCTAAAACTGCCACTTTTAGAAGCTCTGTCCCTTGCTCAAAACTTAAAAGGAATAAAATTAATTTGTTTCATTTGCTTTAGTTTCAAAATTCACAGTCAACTTAAAATGTTACCTTGAAGCGCTCGTGTGCTGGAACAAAAATTATTTGTTCTCTTCAAGATCAGAGAATAATTGTTGATCTACCTGAGAACCTTTGAAGAACTTTTCTTTCTACAGTATGGCTCAGGAAAAACTCTGCCAATAGTCAGAAGCCTACACTGAGAGTGAAAAAGCATCCTTATTTTGTGAGTCAAACAGTGCTTACATGGCACTTAAATTCCACTGGACTCCTCTGAACAGGTTTATGACGTGTGCAAATGACCCCTCATTTTTCTTCTTGTTTGAAGGAATAGGACAGGCAAACAATGTTCAATTTTTAAATAAAACCTAAATATGAAACTGAAATATACATCTTTTTCAATAAATATTTTGCATAATTCAACAGGATTTGCATCCTGAAAATCTATGATATTATCAATGTCACATATTCAGAGCTGAGGAATATTTGCTGATAACCTATGTACAACTGTCATGTATTAACCACCCTTTTGTTCCTATCTATGAAAATACCCGTGAGAATGCTAAATTGCCTCTAAACATTTATATAATTCAGTCATAATTAACACGAGAAAACATTAGAGTTATCACCAGGATCTTACATGAACTGGGAAGGCAGATAGCTTTTTTGAGAAGGTGATGATCAATTCAACCATGGAATAGGATTCATTTCACTTGATTTGAGGAATCTAAAAGTGGGAGACCTCATCCAATTTAGTCATCTAGGTCTATTTGCAATCTGTAAAGAGAGATGGGCATCCTCACAGGGTAAGTCATACCAGTTTAAGCAAGTTACTGACATATGGAGGTGGCCTGCCAAAAGTTGGAGAATTAAGTAAATTCTGTCTCATGAGCTCTATCAAAGTGCAGGCCTGCAAGCCCTGAACATGCACCAGTCCAGAGTCAAAATCATTATGCCCAGCCATGCAGTTAAACCAGTAAAATTTTAATGTAACAAATATACTCCTCCTCTCCTGTATATTGGTTTTTAACACAAATTAGGGACACTTGTGCTTTTACCTGACCTCTCATAAGAACCCTCCACACAAAAACATCTGTCTCAAATACTGGGTGCAAATAATATTCTGGAAATATTGAACTATAATTGGTACCTTTAATGGCTACATTCATCCATTAAAAGCCAAATTCTAACCTTCTTTTCTACACTGATTTACACTACAGTCTATTATGTATGTCCCATTGATTCTGCTGGAACTATTTCTTCAATAATATTCTACTTGGTAGATTAAAAAGCATCTGCATCTGTTTACAGGTGACCAGTCTGAACCCTCTTCCATAAAAGGTGCACAAATACTTATAAATCAGGGACATTTCACAGGTGAATAATTATTCAATGTGTTGAAAATGTTCATGATATTAAAGCAATCTTAGGTATTTTCATTGCTGCTTGATGAAATTATGAAGACACTTACTTTACCAATTATATTATAAAATTAAAATAACTATTAATATATTATATATTAATATACAAATATTAAAATTATTAATATATACTTTTTTATAGTGGTATTTAACATCAGAATAAGTTGAAACATATTTTAATATCAAACATAATCAGTAAAGAGATCACAACAGAAAGATTGAATTACGATTTGCTTTGCCCTTGTGCTCATATTTGTTTTAACTTGCTGATATCCTGTAAAACCAGTATTAACTAGTAGAGAAAAGACTCTTTTGTGGGAACTTCTGCGTTAACTGTTTATGTTGTAAGTCACTACATATTCCAGGATACGTGTGAGACAATATTTTTCTGCAGTTACAAAACAGAACAAACACACTACTTTATTTGAACCACTGAGAAACTATGCACTGGTAAATTTAGATATGCATTTTGAATCAATAGATACTCCAGTAATATTAAAAATATCTTATAAACATTGAGTTATGTGTTAAATAGAAATTGTAGACTGGGATGAGGTCTCTCCTCAGTCTACTTAACTTGGAGAAGAGGAGACTGATGGGAGACCTCATCGCAGTCTACAGCTTCCTCGTGAGAGCAAGAGGAGGGAGAGACACTGATCTCTTCTCTCTGGTGACCAGTGACAGAACTCAAGGGAATGGCCTGATATTGTGTCAGGGGAGGTTTAGGCTGGATATTAGAAAAAGGATCTTCACCCAGAGGATAGCTGGGCACTGGAACAGGCTCCCCAGGGAAGTGGTCACAGCACCAAGCCTCAAAGAGTTCAAGAAGCATTTGAATGATACTCTCAGGCACATGGTGTGACTCTTGGGGATGGTCCTGTGCAAGGCCAGGAGCTGGATTTGATGATCCTTGTGGGTGCCTTCTAACTCATCATGTTCTGTGATTCTGTAATTCTGTGACTTTTTGCCACTCAGAACAGCTAATAAATGCAATAATGCAATGTTAGTTTGCAGTTAGTCGTCTTCTGCATATAAGGGCAAGAGCAGTGAAATCCTGCTTGTGCTCAGGAGGCAAGCAGAGAGGGGGCTCTATATCCTACTGACTTACTCAGAGGGATCACTGTCCTGAGCAGCAATTTCCTTTCCTTCACCACACAGACCCTGAAAACACTAGATGGGAGTCTACCCTTCTTCAGCTTTAACCACTCAGTCCTTTGTGTGCAGCTACACCCATGTTTTATTTGGATAAGAAATGTGCTTTTAAAACAAAAGCTGACTGCCTCCAATTTCACTTGATGGAGCATTCCTGCTGTGTCCCACTGTACAGCAATTAGGGCAAACCAATCCATAGCATGATTTCTGGGGATACAGCTGTGGCTCTCCAGCTCAAAGGAACGTACTAACCCAAAGTAAAATATTTTGAAATGAGTACCATGGGGACCCCAGATACTCATCATCAACTGCTTCACTCTGCAGAGGTGCACTGTTAGATTACGTAGGTGTGGCCTCAGGGCATCTGGCATCCTAGCGAAGAAGGTACCTCACAAAGGCCGCTCTTTCTCTGCCCAGCTGGTATCCCCCCACCATGCAATAGACCAGGAGCAAATGCATCATGGACCACTGATAGTGAATATGGAAGAATATATGCAACCAAATAAACATGCCTGCTGCTGATTTGGGTAATGAAGTTTCACCTCCAAAGTTATCAAACACATTAGCTCACAGCACAGCGCTAGAGTGGTTGGGCAGTGGTCAACAGGTCTGAAGGATGACTAGTCTCCTGTGAGGGTACAAAGAGCAGATCAGCCTGTCTGACCACATCTGAGGATATTGAAAACTATGCAGCAAATGCTCCATGAAGACTTAAACTATTTTTATTGTACTATTTGTATTCTAACTAAGTGTCTATTCAGGCAGAAAGTGTTCACATCAAATGTTCATACTTAGGGCCACTTTTAGTGGCTCTGAGCTGGAATAAGAATTTCTGGATTTGTATGTTATTAGCAAACACATGATCATACACATACACATTAAAAGTATTCCAACTTGGTAGGAGGTATATCAAATATAAAATGGCAAGATATTATATTTAAGTGACTGTGCAGTAGATTATGAATAATAACGTTGTAAAATATTATAAATCTAAATTCAATGCATTTCATGACAGAATATAAAACTTGAATGGCTGTTTATTAGTAAAATTAGAGTAAAATTATAGTGAATTCCTATATATTAGTAAAATTAAAAACCTCTGTGGACTATATAAACAATTTCTCTTTCATATTAGAATAAGAAGCTTTTTTAATTCATAAATTTTGTAGGTGAATTTAAGCTTTAACAATTTATATTTGAGATTTTAGGATTTAGAAGTGCTATTCCACTGGATATGTTATAGAGATTTAAAACACCAGTGAAACAATGAAAGGGGTGACAGCAAGTGAAATGAAGAAATCAAATCAGTGAATGAGTAGCATATGTTAGGTGCCCTGATTTGACAGCTCTTGTTCATGTTAACTAATACTTAAGAACATTAGCAGTTGCCAGAATGAAATACTATTCAACTTGTATCTTCTAAAATTCTGTAATTTCTATATCAAAAGGCCAGCCCTTTGTAAGACAACTGAATGTGTATATTTTGATGAAATATACCTTAAGCTATGGTCTTCTATCACTTATCAGTCTATCGGACCCTGACAGAAGAGAGATGGCAAAGTACAGGCCTGTCAGTTCTCCACCATCAGGAGAGAATTTAGTCTAAACATTCTGATTTGATGAATAGCACAAGAAACTCTGTATTTCTGTCTTATTAATTTTGACAGAATGTCACTCACTATTTTCAGAAAATAAACTTTTTCTTTGGAATTGACTACCAAGGCTTCTGAAATTTGGAACTAGACAAAATCAGTAAAAATGGTGAATTTATTGCATATGATATAACATATCAAAGAGATTAAATTTCATTCAAGTTATTGAAAGAGGTCTTGATGCCAGCTGGGACATGTTCTATGATCCTAAACCCAAAAGTAAATGCTTTCTGACTCCATGTATTATTTGATCATGCATGATGCTTTTTGATTTAGTGCTACACTAGAGGCAGCATGGGACCACTGCAGTGCAGCTACCTGTAATGCACAATTTTCTTAGTTCTGAGATACTGTACAAAGCAGAGAAAGAAACAGCTCAGACTATGACAAATACTCCTCAAGTCTTTTGGGTCCAATTGATGTAATGGGTAGCAAAGGTTCAACAGTCAACTTGGCTCCTTCTTATCATGCCACAAATCTGGCTACCGTGACTTTTACATGGAATTGCTGTACCTACACAAAGCAGCAACAGACATCTAATATAATAAATGTAAAGAAAAAGTAAAAAATCTGCTGTGATTTGTTCAGAAGATACTTTTCAAATAGAAATCCTGAAAATGGCAAAGAGCGGCAAAAGAACAGAAAGCATAAGAATTGCCCTTTTTAATTCATGCCCAAACATCCTGGTCACAATGCACAAGTCGCACACAGGGAGAGCACACAGCTATTTCTCTGTGCTCTAAAACAATCCTCCTGAGCCTTAGTGCCTTTGGAAAATGTGGTAAACTGATGTGTCTCAAATGCACCTGTCCTGATTTTCTTAACTTTCTGTAGGTCTCATCAAGAAAAAAAACTACTTTACGAGTGATTTTATGGCAATAGAACCATTACTCAAGCTAAATAGCAATGCAATGTACCTCTAAAAGATTCACATTCCACTTTTCAATTTGTTGTTTAAGCTTTTCAGAACATGGCTGCATACACATATGAGTAAATTTACTTCTTTTTGTTAATATTTTTAGGTACAGTTGTATTTTCAAAGAGTATAGTTAAGAAAATAATTAAATAATGTATCTGTAAAGTTCCTAGGTATTCATGATTTCTGCTGTACAGCACTATGATTTTTTTATCAGTGAAACAAATAGTTCAGTTTGATGGAGCTAATTGAAATTAAGCTAATTTAAACAGGTCTCTATATACTTTTGGAAACTCTTCCATCTTTATTTTTAGCAACACAGTCAGACATTATAGGCAGTTAAAGGCTGATTAGGTTTGAGGAGTAATTAAAATACTAAACATACAAAACAAGGGAAGAGACTACTTCTGTAGGGATTTGCATGAAGATTCTTAATTAATGTTTTTGTTGAGGTTTTATTAAAGGGCCACATTTTGCTGTTCAAAGACTGTAAACACTATGATAAATGCATGCCTTTGAGGGATTCTGTGGGGAAAGTCCAGAATAAATCTCAGTCAAACTGTGTCTTCTTATGTCAGATTTGAATTTGAGGCTATGTTTTTATGCATTAAAACATGATAGAGTATCCAACTTTGTTACATGTTACATTTCTATCTGCTTATTCACACAAACACATATCTACCTGTGTAAGCATATATATACATACAAATACTTTATATATATATATATATGTTTATACATGTAAAGAGGACTTCAGAATTTTTTGTTAGAATGAAATCAAATATTAGTAGTTTGTGAGGTTAATGGAAGTAAATCTGAGTAAATTTCATTTAATTCTTACCCCTCTCTTTACCCTTCACCATTAATGATGCTTTCTTTTTCTATCACTGTGTTTTGCTTTTCTGAAAGAGTGATGGTGTGTATTGTCAGAACCTCTTTTTAATGTAATTATTAAAAGAGTACTCTGTAATATCTTTGTTTCATTTTCAAATATTTGTATTCATCCTTCTGTAGACTTCTTAAGAAAGACAAGACCTAGAAACCTATCTTAAGGCAGGACTGACAAGTAATAGCTCAACGACCAAGAGCTGGAGCTAAGAATACAATGACAAGAATAAATCTGGTCAGTCCACAATGTTCCTAAACAATGCTAAATCTTCAGCTACCAGAATCTTGGCCTACCAGTTGAGTGGGAAGCTGAGGGACATGATGAAAATACTACAGGATGTTAAATTTAAAGTAGGTACAGAGTCTCTGCCATCTCCTGCAACCATGGTGCAAGTCCTTTCTCTTGAAGAATCAATAGGAATCAAAGGATGAATGCTGTCTCTGTCTTTACAGTTTTCTGCTGGGGGTACAGGGATGAGTAAAAAGCTTCTCATCTCCTCATTTCTCATTCCCACAGAGATCCCAATGCTAAAGAAAGACTGTTGTAAGATCCCTGAAAGATTCATGTCTCACTAAAGATCTTTTTATTTCCTGCATTTGTGAATATAGAAAACCTGCGCCTTGAAAAAATATGTAAAGTAAGGCTTCTTTTAACTTTTACATATGGTAAAATCCTTGTAGTGCTCCATTCTTTTCCATTTTGTTGTAGTATGACAAATGTGTTTTCTCTGCAAATGCTTTTCTCCTTCCCTAAATAAGAAAGATTAAAGGTAGTTACTGAAATATTGTTTTGTGCTTACTAAGTTAATGGTCCAATTTGACTTTTTTTTAATTCCAGAGAAGCTGGAACAAATCTTTAATTTTTTCAATGAACTATTCTAATATTGAGGATTTGATCAATGTACACTCAAATTCAGAAACACACAGAGCTAGCTGCAAATCAATAGTGGCAAAGAAATTACTTTTTCAAAGTTTAGGTGAATCATTGCTTTCCATAAAATGGCAAAAATCAGAAAGTAAACAAACAGGCAAACTCAAAAGAAACTTATTATTTTATTTGTCTCCAAAGCACAAGTTCTTTTAGGAATAAGAAGCAACAGCAACCACAAATAAAGAGGATTTTAAAATACAGTTTAAATAAATAACAATTATTTATTTAAAATAACAGTTTAAATAAACTGTTCAAGCCATTACAACACTTAACTGTAATAATCAGTAAAGCATAAGAACGGAAGTAATAAGATGGCTTATGCCCTTAAGCATTGTGTAATTCTAACCTTGAAGGAAAATAAATTCCCTTCAGGACTTCCAGTGCTAAAAACACTGTTGATTTTACATGGAAAAGAAAAGAGAGAAAGGTTTTTCACTACTAAGCATTTTCTAGTATCTTCACAGGAAAAAAAAAAAAATGCTTGAAATTGGATTAGATCAGTAGCATCCTCACTGCAGCTAGTAAAAACTTAAAGCTATGAATAACTTGACTAAATAGAGAATAGGGATATCAGTTTTATTGTTGTTGGGAATTACAAATGTTATATGAGAAAAAGATTCAAGTACCTCCTAAGTAAGATAAACAGAAAGGCATAATAAAACCCATCTACAGCCTGAGAAAACTTTATACTTATCAACTTGCCTTTTAATATCATTTGAGAGGAAGATTTTCAGATTATGGTTGTACCTCAAGCTTTTGAATATCTGTCAGTGTACTACTGCCTACTGACATCACAGAATCACAGAATCATTCAAGGTTGGAAGAGACCTCCAAGGTCATCTAGACCAGCTGTCAACCCCACACCATCATAATTACCCTTAAACCATACCACCAAGTGCCACATCCAGAAGCCTCTTGAACACTTCTAGAGACGGGAACGTGATACACAAATCGGACTGGTGAGCAAAACACAAAAAGAATCTTCTTGTCTGCAGTGCCCAGATAAAAGTACAGGACAATCAGGATAAATGGTGTTTTAAAGTTCAGTCTTCAAGTCCTCAACTAGAGATGGGAATATAGAGTTATATAATCACAGAATAGGTAAGGTTGGAAGGGACCACAATGGGTCATCTGATCCAACCTCCCTGCTGAAGCAGAGTCATCCTAGAGCACATGGAACAGGACTGTACTCAGACAGTTCTTGAATATCTCCAGTGAGGGAAACTCCAGAACCTCCCTGGGCAACCTGTTCCTGTGTGCAGTCACCTGCATATTCTTTTTAAGAATTTAGCTGAAAATTAGGACTGAGAAACTACATATAAAATATCAGAGAAAATCCACTTGAAGGACAAATGGTAACTGGGATAGGCCAAGGTTCAAGGTTCCAATATTAAGTTATAAATAACTAAATGTAACAGCTCTTATATTTCTATTGAAATTGGGGAATTCATTCATTTCTTTCATTTGCCACCATTATTTTAGAGCAGACTTGGCCACGAAGTAAACCTCTGTCTTCTCAAGGGAAAGATGCAGGAGTGGAATATTTACTCTTCAGCAGACATAGAAGATCATAGTACACTGACTCCTCTGTGGTATGAAGACCCAGCCAGGATTTCATAGCTGCCTCTGTTTTGTACATGGAAGGCCCTAACAAATGAACTGGGGTGTGCAAAGATGCCATTTGCAATTATCTGGGTCTATACTGACCTAAGGTCATTCCCCCATTCTCCATCTAGCATTTTCCTTAAATCACAGGAGGTTTATTTTGAACTTCCCCCCTCCATCTCTTGTTTTAGTTTGCTTTAAATGAACATATTTTGATTATTTTTGTTACACAACCCTTTAAATTTGAGTCAGATAAGCATAGCAATCATGATGAATCACCAGCTTGTTTCAGGTCTGTTGCTGTCCAAGTGTCTTTTCTATTGTGGTAAACCACTTTTAACTGGTTTTAGTCATGAGTCCTATCACTTGTAGGTGCTCTTGCAGAAGAATTTGTAGGTTTTTTCCCTGTGGGTGAAAATACATGTGCAACCAACATATGAGACAGCCCATGTCTTCATCCCACCACTTGATACCATGTTAACTTCCTGGCTGCAGAAAATATTTTTCCTTTCTATTTTCAGGCACAGAGAACATACCATAATTTTGTTTCATAAAATATATGGATATCTGTTTCAATCAGAAATTATTTTGGATCTATCAAGATATAGCCTATGCATTTTATACATTACTTTTCACTTGGTAATTCAATTTGACAGATGTGATAAGGCTGAGACAAGTCATACAACCATCTGTGGTAACATTTAGAGCGTCACAAACTACAGCACATACACCACTCATTCCACCTGAAGAACTTAAAAAAAAAACATCTATTTTCTACTTAAAATAGTAAAAACAAAATAATTCCTTTCCAGACATGGGTAACTACCCAGCCATGGCTTACTGCTATATGAATCAAGACCAAGAAGCAAAGGATTAGAGTAATGAGCTATCATTTAGCTCAGTGAGGAAGTGAATACTATTCTTTTTTTTTTTTTTTGGTGGGCTTTGGGGGAAAAGGGAAAAAAAAAGGGANCATTTAGCTCAGTGAGGAAGTGAATACTATTTTTTTTTTTTTTTTTGGTGGACTATGTGGTAAAAGGTAGAAGACAAGGCATTGCTGAAATAAGAGTGCAAGCATTGGCTCTGATATTTCTGTGAGATGTATCTAATCATTGAGAAGCCCAGTGCAGTGTTCCAATTCATGGCACAGTATATATACAATAAATCTGATGGTTCAGAAAGTGCAGGAATGCATGTGCTTGGCTGCTGCACAGTCTGACAAAGCCAGGAGAACAAGGGTGCTGGTGTGCAGAAAGTTTGGAAGACACCTCTATAACAAAGGCTGCATGAAAGTGTCACTAGGCAGCCAGAAATCTTGGGACAGCCAGTGAACAAAAAAGTTCATCTTCCATGTGGAGAGTATTATTTAGTGAAAGAAGAGACTGCCAGGAAAATCAAGGCACATCACAGATAACTTATGTACGAAGTGCAGAAAATTGGGTATTGCTGCTGCCACTAATAACAGAGAGAGTGGTCACAGCCAGTAATGCTGGGGGTGGTGGCAATAATTAAGGAAATAAGACTGGGAGCCCTGACGTTAGGTAAAGGTATCCACACAAGAAGTAACATAAGCAATCTGCTGTAGTCACAAAAGGTAACACTCTTGTAATAAACTTTCCAAGTAACAGCAAGAAAATATAACATTAAACTCAGCTACTGATATGACTGCTGTATTAGCTGTTGTGACAATTTGATGCCTAAGCAAACAGGTTTGTGAAAACTAGTGACAATTACTTAGAGTTTTTGCTCAAACTTTATAAAGGCTTTCAGTTTTATAATATGATATAGAATACTGGTTTTTACACATGAGGACAAGTAATAAGAACATATTGATTTCCTTTTTACTCCATCCTTAAACATAGTTTGTAAACTAAATAAGGAGTTCAAGACTTGACCTATCATCAAGACCTCAATAGTTTAAGCAGAAATTTCATTTTCACTGTATATACTTCAGGGATAACAACATGAGAATTACTGTGATGCGCCCATTCACTAAAAGAAAATCAAATCAACAACTACAGATAGGATCAGAGAGGAGGTCATTGAAAACATGAATGGAATTGAACCACTGCCACAGGTCTTTAACAAAATGTGTACCATCACTGGATTTGTGCAAATTAACTACTAGGTTTCTCATACATTCTCCATGAATTTTTTCTTCAGGTTTAAGAAAAAATGTCACACTTTTCTTATAGCTCAGCAATATGCATTGGAGAATTGAAGGGAGCCAGAAAAGTGATGAAAAGAAAGCAGTTCCTTTCCTCCACTCCTATGAACAATTTACAGCTAATGTTTTACTTTCACAGTTACCTGTGCATTTCTTGATATTGCTATTTCTTTTTCCATGTGATCCTAACTTGCATCCAAAGTTCTCCTCCCAAAATTCTGCAAACCAGACATTTCTTCGATTGTTAGCAAGTGTTCTGCTCCGAAAATATCTATCAAATCCTACATTCAAGAGAAGGGAAAGAAGTATTAAAATATGATACTGTATAAAAATAGTAAAGACAATAACAGACTGTATAAATATAAGAACAAGAAAAATCTTTAGATACAAACTACTATAATAAGATAATTTATGAGCATAGTAGATTAATCTAATCTAAGGATTAGATTTCATTTCAAGGCCACTCAAGATAATGGGGTACCTGACCATCAAACTAGAGGGCTTCCAGAACACCTAAACCTGCTTCTATTTGTGTATCTAATGACACCAGATGAGAAAGATTCCTGCTAAACCTGATCTCCAGCCTTACCCCTAAAATCCAGCAGTCATAATCAAATTGCGATTAACACATCTCATCTGGATTAAGCTCTTTACAAATATCTCCCTGTGGCTAAATTCTCCACGAAACATCAGTAGTGCTCATTTTTTCTAATGAATTACCAGTTTAGTGCACTTAACAAGACACTAAGTGATTTTCCTATGTCCAGTACCCTCAAAGGAATAAGGTGCTTCAAACCAACTTCCACTTCATCCGCCAAGTCTGAATCTTAGTTAATTTAGTGGCTTCTTAAAGTAAGTTTAGGAGACAAAAGCAGGGCATAGATTGATGTCCTCCCCAGAGAATAAGCTGACTCATTATCATCTCTCCTTTTTTGTCCAAAAAAAAACCGGCTATGGTAAGAAGCTCTCGACCTCAAATGTCCTAATTAGTAGACAATTATAAGATTGCCTAATTGTAGATTCAGCATCTCCTCATCTCAACAGAGATATTAAATGATTGTTGGATCAGGCCCACTCAAGTTACTTAGTTGGGAAGTTTTTCCTGATTACTCTGTAATCAAGGACTACATGATTTTTTAGTTGTTTTTTAAAGAGACCTATGGTACTTGAACATTGGCAGAAAATAAGGGGTTTGTGCCATGTGTGTCCCTACCATCTATTGATGTTCTTTTGGGTAGAATGGTTACTGCTCCTTCTGCAATCTCCTCCTGCTGCTGAACTGGTGAAATTTTTGACCCCCAGCTGTCTGAGCCAATCCAGAGAAAATGTCCAGACTGATTTGCTTTTTTTGCTGCTTCCAGTATTCGCCTGCAAACAAACAACAAATGACTAATTAAACAAACAGCATTTACAAAGAACCTGAGAACCCCCAGCATTTATTTTGGTTATGCATAAGTAAACTTACACTAACCAAGCCATCAACAGTTTTCACAGTTTAAATCTGTAATGGACTCAAGATATACTACTATACAAGTCAATTTGTTTTATCTTTAGCAGTATTTTTCTAGTATTCTTATTTGTTTCTTCCTTTTCAGTCACCAAATAACTATCTATTGGCACTGGACTCTTAGGAGGTAGGAACAGGTTAGAACTACACAGAATAAAGGACTAGCACATTGAATAATTACAACTCAATTTCTTATCATCAAATTTTCAAGAATTTTTACATGGGATTGAATCTGAAACTCCTTTATTACTCTATTCTGCAACAGCCAACCAAACATCTTTGTGAAGAGGAAACATCTTCAATACACAAAATTAGGAAACAGGCACCTAATATCATCTTCATTCGCAAACATGATCACTGCTCGAGCATTTGGAGTTTCCAACAAGCGCTTGATGATCTTTTCGAATTCTCCTGGTCTTGGTTCCCGAGGGATTTTGAGTGACTGAGCAATGCAAACACCTCCTAAGAAAAATTACAACGATACAAAGAAAAGGAAAAAATAATTTTAACACACTAAATATCCACACTTCAGATAATCCACAGTTAACCAGGCAGGCAAAGAAAGCAAGGTGCTAATCTGAGATACAGCAGTACAGCCAAAATAAAGTTATCTATTTTGAAATATTTACTGTACTTACTTGCACATTCAATGCTGCCTTAAAGATTACAACACAGTTACCTATTACTTAATTTTTAAATACATTTTTAAACAGAATCCTGAGGTATATTGTCAAGCACCATACTCTGGCACAGCTGGACTGAGTTCCACAGACCTACCTAATTCATGACAGCTGAGAATCCAGTCTTGCCACAGTATTGCATTGAAGCATGGAGCTACAATTTTAGAGTTATCTTATGTTCATAGAATCACAGAATGAGTTGGAAGGCACCCACAAGGATCATCAAATCCAGCTCCTGGCCTTGCACAGGACTATCCCCAAGAGTCACACTATGTGCCTGAGAGTATCATCCAAATGTTTCTTGAACTCTTTCAGGCTTGGTGCTGTGACCACTTCCCCGGGGAGTCTGTTCCAGTGCCCAATCACCCTCTGGGTGAAGAACTTTTGCCTAATATCCAACCTAAACCTCCCCGATACAATTTCAGGCCATTTTCTTGGGTTCTGTCACTGTTCACCACAGAGAAGAGAGCAGTGTCTGCCCCTTCTCTTCCTCTCCTGAGGAAGTTGTTCATAATGTGGCTCTTCAGTATCAGGTACGGTCATACACCTCTGCTTCCTCAGCAAAGAGTACAATGTAGAGAATTTGCAATGTTCTCTTATGAAAGAATACATACAGATCACTTTTAACTGTTATTATGACATTCTTAATTAAGTTGTCTTAATTATTTAAGAGGTTGTCACTGAACATACTAAATTACTAATCAGCAAATGAACACAAACTCAGAGGATATAATTTTTATATCTCTTCCTGACAGAGGGAGAAGAGTGCTAATTAAAATCTTTACGTTTTACCTGTCAGGAAAAAAAAAGGGCCAAATTTCTACAGAAACTTAGTGATTTCTGATAGCTTTCATACACGAGTTCAGGGGAATCTCTACTTCCCAGTTAGGATACTGTTATCTGTGTTTGAGCATGCAAGGAGAAAAATTCCTTCAGCCTGTTTCTTGAATCACTGAGTCCATATTGGCAACAGCTTCCTATACCATAGATGATCTATTTATGTTTGCTGATTTGCCTATATTATTTTTTTTCTTTAAGAACTATTGCCTGATTCTCATTACTACATCTAGCTCCCAAAAATATTTGCCCTTGCCCTTTGTTATTCCAAGCATAAAAACCTCTTGTGAAGAATCTAATCATTAATAAACCCAGAAAATTAAGAAAATGAGATAATGGTAACTCTAACAAAAAGTGACATATTACCAGACAAAAGCAAAGCAAAATATAAGTTTCGCATGTCTGCATCTAAATAATTCTACACTGAAAATTGCATTCAGTGTGAATAAGAATGTGTTTTAAAAGAGATGTTCTACTTTTAATGAATGCCGGTATTTATTTTCTGATGTATAAGATTATTTAAGGCACATACGTTACTATGTATTAAGGGTAATCAGTCAACTAAAGTCACAGTTAGATTGCTTTGCCATGTATGGGGAGGCTTTCCAACACTCTCAGCAATGTTGTACCCCTATCAAAATGTCAACCTTCTGTTTTTCCAAAGTACTTCACTTATTAGGTTGATGCACACCATCAGTGACAGGATTTGAACAAAAACAAGGGTCCAACCAGGTGAAGCTTGGGATGTAGACTTACATGAAGACTTTACTGAGGTCCCTTGTGTAAGCTTTCTTAAGCTTAATGTATTTAATCTTAAAGCAAAACAGGCAAACAAAGTAGAGGTTTAGATATGGCATAAAAGAAGCACAGAATTATCAACTGTCAGCGTAAAAATAACAACTTTTAAATTACATCCAGCCAGTTTTAGTCACAGGCAAACATATCACCTTTTTCAGTGAGACATCAGTTACTTGCAATGTCACATTATTATTTTGTTAGATGGAGAAATTCATTCTACAGCATAGGCTTGTCCTGAATTTTTCTCTGCTTTACATGAAAGAAATATTTGCAAGTCAGAATATCTGCTATTTCTAACAAAAAAATTTTTTCCATAGTTCTTTACCATCTATAAAAAGTGTAACAATATAACATAAATAATTTAATCATCTACTTCAAAATGGAATATAGAGCCTTTTTCTGGCATTAAATTTCTTCACATTTTTATGATCATCTTGGTTCCCCATGAGGTACAACTAATTTGCCAACAAGAAATAAGCTTTTATAGCAGGTGATCCTCATATTCATATGGTATTTTTGAAAATCCAGTAATGAAAGGAGGGGCACTGTACTGTGAAAAGCTTCAGCCAACTATCTAAATTGATATTAGGCTGTAGTGATAGACACTCAAAAAGCCCTTTACTGCAACCTCTTTCCCAAGTAATAGGGTAGAAATATAAGAGAAATATTTAGCAGATATGCTGTAAATGAAACAATAAGCAATTCATTGTTAAAAAAAGAAAAACTAGAAAAAAATGCCAAGCTTTCAGATGTCCCCAGAGTCCTTCAACACAAAAAGTAAAACAGATCCTAAAAAGTGACATAAATGAATAATTCGTTACCTCATATATTTTGAGAGTGCATTTTTCAACTACTTCTACTCAGGCAAAGGCCCTTAGGAAAAAAAAAATCTTTCTATCCACATAAAACTCAAATGCAAATATTACAAAATGGATATATATAATAAACTACATACAGCCATCTACAATCTGTGTGAAATGGCTATCAAGCAATGAAAAACTGCAGTATCTAAAAAGGCTATTTGCATGAAAATAGTGTAGAAGAAACACCATTCCATCACTGCAGCAGCAAGTTCAGCCATGACTGTACTGTGTATGTTGGCATCTTTGCATTGAAGAATGTGTTAAGTATTACTAGGAACAAAATAAAATGCACTTCAGCCTTGTTGGTACATTTCTAATTGATTGTGTAGGCTATCTCCAACACAAAAACCACCTTGTATACATCCTTACCTATAAATTCCATATACAACTGTTGCTCAAACAAATATCAGGGTATCAATTTTCAGCTAATGATGAAATGCTAGATCCACAAAGGTACTCACAAAATTACAGCGTCTAACCTCTTGGCACCCTGCTGCCTTTGAAATCTACAGCCTGGGCTAAGTGCCCAGACACAGAGAGAGATAAGTGCTTAAGAAAAGGATTCCTATGTGCCAGCACACTGAATAAGGAATCATTATTCCTTCAAAATAGGTAGCTGAGGTACTAAAAGGACAAGTTTTAAGGCCAGCAGTAAGGATTTATCTTACGAAGTGTGAACAAAAGAGAGATTTCCCCAAATCAGGAAGAAATAGGGTTTGAAAACAGATGTCTCATACGTGATACCAATGGATTTACCATTTGCTGCAGAGGTGCCGAAGGGCAGGTGGTTCAGACATCTAATATCCCTGGAGAATTTATGGCTCTGAATCATAAGAACAAATAACGTCTGCACATTTCACTCTGTCAGCATTTCTGACTGATTTGGCATGAGGACTGCTTGTCCCTGTGGCTGGTTTTTAAAATGTTTGTTATCCTCCATTGTCTGGGGATGTACTTAAAAAAAATACATTGGTCTAACTTTCCCTTGGCCAAAATGATGATAAATCTAACATTTGTAAGAGGAAATGAGAGCTAACTTCCTTCTTACTGAGAGGAAGTTATATGTTTAAGCCCCATCAATTAAAAGAACCTATGATAAGGCTTCAGAGGGCACTGCACTAAAAGCTGTTATTGAGACCAAGAACAAAGTCAGCCAGACAGACTCACTTCAGGTAGCTCTACTACAGAGACCAGTAATTTACCCACTGCTATTGTACCCATTCCCTAATTCATATATGACATAGGAGAAGAAATTAAGAGTTTGCATCTGTAACACATTTCAAAGACATTAAGAGGCCACTGATGGGAAGTAGTTCTTCAGCTACTCTGGGGCAAAATAAAAGTCTTAGCACCAAACTGTGCTAAGTCTCTTTTGTCTGTTCTCAGATCTATAAAGCTAAGGTTGTTCTCAGTCTCCCAGAGCTTGATTTGAGGAAGAAAACAGTTAATATGAACTGCATTGTGTCAGTGATGACAAGTATCCATTTCTCTTCTGTCTAGCACCTATCAAGTGCAATACCCAACACCTGGGGCCAGGCAATGATAAAGAGAAGGAGAGCAGAGGTCGGAGCTGGAAATCAGGCTCATGGCAGAACTGCCTCACGTGTGATCAGTGGCTCAGTCCAGCCACTCTGCACCATGGTTAGCAGCTGGTAACTCATGTGCTTTTAAAATGGCGTTGTAACCAGACATGATCTACAATAACATGTTTCTGAGTCTTTTTCCCCATTGTGATAAAAATCACATCCTAAACAAATTGTTCCAGGCTAGGATTGGTTTGCTTACAGGTGGTCTGTATAACACAGCTTGTGGGAAACATGTTGTCACCAAACAAAAAAAACGGGAGATTTTGAAGATATTATCAATACACTGGATCAATAAACTTTTTCCTTTTTTTCTGGTGTTCTTACAACAATGATTCTTCCAATGGGAGGAAAAAAGTATATGTAGTACCTGCATAATTTTGGCAGTTAGTATTTATTATTATAAAATCATTGCAATTTTAATTTTACTTCCGGCATTCTGAAGTCACAAGATGGCATGCTGCTTGTAAACCATTAAATACTAAACTGTATGAAGCTGGGTGTCAGAATTGAATTGAACTGACATTGAATGTGTGTTTGGAAAATATCAGACAGACTTGGTAGGAAATTTGCACTAACAAATTAATTTCCTGAAGAAAAAACTGAATGATGAAGATAAATGCAAATACAAGGGCCATATTGTCTCCCACCCCAGCTAGGACTCAGCACTACATTATGGACCACCCTAGTAGGTTATGCAAGAAAGGGTACTGTCTCTGTATCAAAAAAGCTGAAGACAGTTTTCAGTTCAAGTGGGATCAGTGTTGGGACCACAACCATACTACTTGGAACCAGTTTACCCTCTAAACATAAAATATAACACTAGCCTTAGCATTGTAATAGGGAAGGGGGATCAAGCTAAGCACTTGCTTTGACAAGCTATCTATTTCTTAGCATAAGGAGGTATACCTCACCTGACTGAGTATACATTACTGCAAGTTGATTATTTCATGACAGCTTCATCACAAATCACACTGTTCCTGAAAAAGCTCAAGAGAGCATATCTGGGATCCAGTCCTACCTAGCAGGAATTTCTCAGCTGCCTTCCAGTACACACTTCCTTTTTTTAAGATGAATTATATGTGACTGGTCATTAGGCCAAAAAAATTTTAATGTAGGCCTGTGGAGAGTTTCCAGAAGACATTACAGAAATATTTGAAGTTCTTCCAAGTAGGGGAACAGATGTCAGAGACTCAGAAGAAGCCTCAGTGAGAACTCCTGTGAGGCCCACAGGGTGCTGCCGCAGGCAGACAGAGCCTCTGTCTGACTGGACACTGCACACTTGTGACAGTATGACATGATGTAGAAGAATATGAGGAAAACCAGACAATTTCATTTCTCCTCCTCTTCTAGTACTTCTACTGGTTATATTGGAAGTCTAGAAAATCTATACCTGGTTATTTTAGAAGTCTTTTCCAATTGCAAGGAACCTAAATCAGTGTGAAGATTGTTGAAGATACCAAAAACTACAAGATGCTCCTGATGTTCTGTACACAAAAATCAGGATAGTCTGTGAGTCCATCAAGACATCCTTTTTAAGCAGAGAGTTCATTATTTGACAAATTTGGATATTAAGAAGTCTGAATGTTAAAGAAAATAAGGTGACTGTTCTGCATGAGACTTTCACTGATGTTGATAATCAATATTTTTTAGTAATTATTATTTAAACTACGACCAACTTGCTGCCATTCCCTGGTGTGTCTCCAGATTCCCTTTCTAGAGTATAAGTCAACAGGGAGTGACACCCAGAAAGATATAATTACAGGTTGAGGATCAAATTTCTCAAGCAATAATTGTTCACAATTAAATGTATCCTTAATGCGAAAGTCCTATAGCTGGAAGGTCATATAGCTATATGGACTTCAGGATAGCTTAGCTTTATGAGTAAGAACCTGAGCATTCAGCAGGCTCTGTTCTTCCAGTGAAGTCCATGCCATGGTAACCTCACTGCTATTCATGTCCAAATCTAGTTAAATAAAATCTCACTCCAGTGCGCCTCCTTTTTTGCAGTCACAGATTAACTGCAGTATGGAAATAACCTAAACCCGAGTGGCTCTCCATTTCCTCAGAAGCTCGCCAAATACCTCAGCAAAAAAATCACTGACTTACTTTTGCAAAGACAGTTAATTCTTGTCATGGATTTAGCTCTTGTTCTTTCTGCACAGTGCTTATCAACTCATAAATTTTGCTAATAAGTGGGAAGAGTTTGCACAGACAAAACAGATCTCCTTGAAATGGGGATTAATACTAAGATTTATTGCTACACAATCAGAACTAAGGGAAAATACTTATATATACAATAACTCTAACTAGTTTTTCTAACAAACATACTTATGTACAAATACCACCCCTTCTTCTCTTCCTCAAAAACAGTCCAGAGGAAGAAAGAGAAGGGAGGAAAAAAAAAAAAAAGTCTTTAATGTAACAGTTCTAAACTATCTCAGTTCAAATCTCTCTCTCCATCGAAATGCAAGGAGGTTTGCCTCCCACCTCTCTAGCCGCCTGTCCATGGCCGCTGAGGGTTTAACCATGTCGTCACTACGGGATGTGGAGCTCTATGGAGTTTCTTCCACAAGGAGTTTCAGGAAGGTTTCCTTGGACTCACCACCCCTTGCCGGGATCACAGGGGTTCTGGGTTTCTTTGGTTCAGTCCACATCCAAGAACACTCTCTGATGCTGTGCTCTGCTGCTTGTAGCTTCTCTTTTCCCTCCTGGAATTCTTCTGACTTTCTGCTTTTGGCCAGATGCCCAATCTTGGCTCTTGGCCGTGGCTGGTTACTCCAACTTCACCACCGCTCTCCACTTGCCATTACACCCGGTCCAGGGCTCGCACCAGGCCCCTCATACGGGAGGGGGCTCTGTGTAAGGCTCATCTTTTGGACAAAGTCTCAAAGTCGTCAGAGGCTCAGCCTCTCAAAGGAGAATTCACTCAGCTTCTCTACCATTCTGTGGCTGCAATTCCTCTGCAGCTTGCTGCAAACAGTTTTTAGGTGATCCAATCTTGGCCTCAAGCCACCTCTGCCCTCCCCGGGTTATCTAGGCCTCCGGGGGAAAAACTCACACGAAAGTTCTTTCACTCCAAATCATTTCCACAGGTGGCAGGGGTTTTAGTTTTAAAGTCTTTTCCCCTGCTGGAGGGAGAGGGGAGGGGCTCCCCCTTGCCTCTGCACTCCCTCCTTTTCACTGACCTTGGAGTTTCTGTCTTATCTCAAGCTTTTCTCTGCTCTCCACCGGCCGAAGTTCCTTCTTTAACATCTCAGCCGAGCAGTTTTTCTTTGGAGTTTCCTCTCCACTCTGCTACATGCTTTGGCCAGAAGATTCAGTGCCATGCCTGCTCCCAGCCCAAGGCCAGGGGAGGAGGGGGCCTTGGCCCCCCACTGGGGGAGGCCCTGCTGCCTCACTTACATCATGGCTCCGAATTTCTTTCTGCCCCACACACAACTACAACAACCCTTCTTTTCCGGTTTGTGTTAAATATGTAATTCGGAGAGACGTCACAGAAGTCTCCAATTGGCTACCTAGCCGGAATTTCACCTGGAATCAACCATTTTCTACCCTAATACTGAGGGGGATGGGCTAAACCATGACAATTGTTCAGCCAATAGTGTTACTACTTTTTGATATAAGGTAATAGAAAGAAAATAATTTTTTAAAAATAAGAACTTTAAACAATAATTCACTCTGAATGGATAAAAGTGGCACTTATTATCCAATACACTAAAGTATA
This sequence comes from Oxyruncus cristatus, assembly GCA_013399855.1. NCBI lineage: Eukaryota > Metazoa > Chordata > Aves > Passeriformes > Cotingidae > Oxyruncus > Oxyruncus cristatus. The sequence goes on from VXAY01002649.1 coordinate 641,992, forward strand.
ACAGAGGATGAGGGATTTTGTTGTAACCTTTGAACAGACAAAAACACTCTGCATTTCAAGCCCATATACTGGTGTCTTATTTCCTTTCCTTAAGTAAAACTTATTTTCTAAAAATCCCTAATATTTATGACAAACATGTTTTTATTGCACTAGCAGGTCAATATGCTTTTTCACTAACATTTCAGCAACAGTCATGACCTCTTCTACTCAAAACTAACATTCTTTAGGATATCAAAATCCCTCTTGTTTATTTTAGTGTTCTGGGAAAGGCTTTTAGCAAAGGTTTATTGTTGTGTGTTATATTTATTAATTCTTTTGCAAAAAAATTTAAAAAATAAAAATTAGAAAGATTAAGCAAGACCATGAAAGAACACAAAACATTCTGATAAATACAACTCATCCATTCCTTTTAAACCCATGTTTTACATTCCTACACGTAGATTCACAGGCATATAGCCATGCATATTTCACAAACACATGAGCTCACAAAGATCCTTACATCATGGGCAAAGCAGATGCTAATTCTAAAATAGAAAAGGAACAGAGAAAAAAACAGCTCTGCCTCCATATGAAACCACTGGCTATTGGCTTCAGTCATCAGAATCAGTTTCTAAGGTGACATGAAGTAAGAGAAATCTGCTATTTTATACTTCCATTTTGAACAGTAAAATATTCACTTTTAGTTTTTTCTTTTTTTTGTTGTTTGTTTTTTTTTTTTGTTGTTGTTGTTGTTGTTTTTTGTTGTTCTCCCCAGAAGAAACAGTTCCAAGTGTACCACTATATATTCCGTTAACACCAGCACTGATGGAAAATAACTGCAAGGGATATTTTCAACATCACCAAACCCACTGATTTTTTTTTTCAGTTTCGGAAAAAAAAAAAACAACCCACAAAGTACACATTTTTCATCCTTTGACTTTTTAGTGCTATTTGTGTAAATGAAAGCCAACTTTCACAGTCTTGAAAGTGAGAGGCTAAAAGAAAAATTCATCTGTACTGGATATGTTTATGAATGGGTAAAGAACACATAGCCAGCCAAAAAAAAGCCTGAAAAGAATGAATTCTGGAAGATTGTGAGAGAGGACTTTTCCTCTCCCCAGTAAATCACTATATAACTACTTCAGAAAGGATATGGGATGCCCAGTCAAACTTCAAAACAATCTGTGGCCAAAAAAATGTAATTGAAATAGGCCTCCACTTACATTGACTGATCAACTGTTGCAATGCTTTCACAGATATGTCCTTTTTTATCATCACAGTGGGCATGAATATTTCCCTCTGGGGAATCGTTGTTCTTCCTAGTTGTAGATTTAGAACTTGCAGAGGCATAATACAAAAAAAGAAATTTACTGCTATTTTCTGTTTTCCGGATATATGCCAGATATACCCTTAACGAGGAAAGGAGACCCCTTTATTTTTGGTGTTTTCTTCTAAAGATCTGGAAAGCTTAGGTTACAGTGGTCTATAGAGCATCATGAAGATGACACAGGAGCTTATAGCACTCCTTGTAACTAACTAGTTTTAAAGAGGAAAAGAAAGTCCACCACAAGGAGGGCTGGATTTTGCTAAAACATTCTTTTCTAAATAAATACAACCTTTCTTCTTCCAGTATACTTTGCTCCCTACAGTGCTCTTTGGTTTAACTGTTTTTTGTTCCATTCCCCACCCTGTTTATTTTAAATATTTTACCAGTGATACAAAAGACTGTTTTCAGTCAAGTTGTCCTGGCTTGCTTTATTTTAATACTAGGTTGGTATCCTACTTCTCCCTTGCATGCTTCTTAATGCTAACATGGTGTTCAGAGATTGCATTCAGTCACCTCCTTTGAACTGAAATACTGTACACAAGCAGTGGAACCTGACTTTTAATCATGCCTTCTAAGAAAAACAGCAGCTGTGATTAATGTTCTCATTCTGAAAGTTCTTGGTCTGTTTTTATAAGTGAAGACGTTCTTCTTTTCTGAGGTCATAAAATAATCACAGATGTCTTGTATTCACTGGATTTAAAAATAAAGAAAAATTCTATTTTATGTTATCTTCAAGAAGGTATGTGGCAAAATCAATTTTCATCTTTCTTCATGTATTTCTGTAACCATACAGTCCAGCATCAGGAAATTATTCTTAAAATTAGGGATGTCTTATTTATATTAGGTTATCTCTAGTCATCCAATATTTATTTTCTCATAATGTGAACTATCAAAATAGTTTGCATACAAAGAATTACTTAACTTTGATGAAGATAAGTATGAGTTTGACTACTGATGTTTGAGCTTAAATATGACATTCAAAAAAGAGTATCAAATTTGAAGTTCAAAAACATAACCTCAAAAAATTACTGTCAGCTAATTTTTGTCCAAAAATGGGAAAAGAGAATTCTGTGGTTTTCTCTACATGAAATTATAAGAACAAATTTGCAATGAAAATCAAGAAGGGATCACTTCTGACAGGGAATCTTGTAGGTAAATCCAATTCCCAGAAGGTAAATACAATGTAGATTTACAGTCTCTTACAACAAAATGGAGGTGCACATATGGAAATAATGAGGTTTACTGCATAAATTCTGAACATAGCATGCCTACACTGAAGTTAAGCCCATGCTAACATTATTCAAGTGCTCACTTGCAACGTTATGCTCAAGGAGCCTTGTCTGCTTTCATGGAAATTTCACCAAGAGCCATGATGGTTTCAGCCATGCAGGAACAAGCTGCAGTTCTCTTCTAAGTTATGACTATCTTACAGACATGACACCGTGTGCAGCTCTGTTCACGGATTAGACTAAAAAAGAAAAGACTTTCAGGCCCAAAGGGACAATTATCATCTACCTTGGCCTCTTCCACATTTAAGGGTGATCAGAATCTTTTTCAAAAGCCTAATTTAGCTTTTGGAAAGGCAGTTCAATTAAAGATTAAATATTTTGGACTTGTTAGACAAAATTTGAAAGGATGAAATGATGTAGTGGTTAAATTTTTTCCTTTTAGCTTAGCAATATGAAAACATTAAGATAAAACTTATTTTTTTTATTTCAAATGTATCATTTTGAGCTTTTTTTTTTTTTTTTTGATTCGGTACATGATGACATGCCAGCATTACTGAGACAGAGAAATTAAACACTTGGGAAGTAAATGTTTGATTTTCTCTGTAAAAATCTGAAATATAAAATAAATTTCAGTATGTGTTTTAATTTTTTTCAATATCACAATTTTTAATGTAATGGAAATATAATTTCTGAGTGATTCCATGTGTAGTGAGTCAAAGAATATTACCCCAAAATGTCTGAAACCAGATAGTTTCCATCTGAGCTGAAGTGTATATAACTAAAAAAAATATGCAATTTCAAGGTATGAAGGGTGTGTCACATCCCTGCATAAGTTTCTCATATTATTTATAATCCTCATTACTGGAAAAAAAAAGTCTCTTTAAATCAGTTTAATGTTTAATGTTTCTAATTTCAGTTTGTAAACAATTAGGTCTGTTTACACCTTTTTCATCAAAAACAGATATTCACCTCATTCTTCCAAATACAACAACTTGTTACATTATTAAGTTTTGTGGTCCAGTTACATTAAAAATTAGAAAGGCTGAGTTTATTTAATTGGGTATCTAGGCTGCAAATTACATTTTTTAAATTCATATATCTATTTTGATGTTAGTACCTAACTGTATTCATTGACTTCAAAGTACTTTGAGAGTTGGACACTTGGGTAAAAACACCATTAGGATCTAAAAATATTAAGGAATTTTATCTGCTTTTTACCATTGAAGGTAATAAACGATTGAGATAATGAAGCTAAGTCTTATATATTGCTTCAGGTCTTTGTATTTCTTTACACCAGTTGAAAATACAGTGATATTAAGCAGCAGAAATACTTCTTTTATAACACAGGAGTTAAAATATGGGAGTGGGTTAGTGACTCTGTAGTCTTCCATGTAAATAAACCTACAGAAGACTACCTTAATTTTAAAAATGTAGCTGAATTAAAGCTGGCCACACAGATAATGTAGCATTAAGAAAGTCTACAGCACTGTTTTGTGAGATCTGGATCAGAGAACAAAGTCAACGAGAGGAGCCTGTTGTCTCTGCATTTAATACCGAGGTGTAAAATATCTCTTGAGAAATCCAGGAGTGTGTGGATCAGCTAATTGGTCATTTCTCAAAGCATGCTGGGATAAAGGTTTAGCTGAATTCATAAAGCCCTAGAGAAAAAAAAGACATTGGGTCAAAGATAACTAACCAGGAGACATGTGCAGATGGCTGCAAGAGGCCTGAGAACTAACAGCTGCAGGAAGCAGCTGTAAAGTGTTCAGAAGACCTATGCATGAAATCGAAGAAGACCTTGCAAGCTGAACGTGTGTTAATATGCTTTAAGGCATGTAACAACAGCGTAGAAACATCAGGACAAGAGTAAAAGCACTGAAATGGTTTTAATTCCGGAGTATAATAAATGCTGAAAAGGTGTTTGCTTGTTCTTGGAGAAAAGTTACTATCTATGTACATAGATTTAGTGCAGGTAGCTCTGTGTTCAGCTGCAGTGCAAGCTGCAAATCAAGCTCTGGGGGCCGGGAGCCCAGGGCAAGAAGCCATGAACTGGTGTTGCCCTTTGCACAAAAAAGGACACAGGGACCTGTGGGGCCAGCCGAGTGACTGGGCACTGAGAGACACAGCAGGAGCCAACTACCCCAGACTTTCACACACGTACACTACCAGGGTATGAAAGGTAAGGAAATTTTGTCTGACTCTGTGAGTGGGTGCAGGGAGTCAAGCAGGGCACCTGTTGTCTCACTGGAGCTGCCCACTGTGAAGGTACCTTGGTCCCAACCCAGGTTGTCCAAACGTGACTGCCAGAAAAGCTCCTGGATGGCCAGACAGGAGAGTTTCCTTCACATATAAAATAAGTTGCAGAAATACAGTAGTGTTTGCTTTTATAAAATGTCTAATTACTCACATCTGTCCTTTGTTTGAGAACACAAATATCAAATTAATCTTCTGAATTAATCCTTTCTTGTAAATCATACAGCAGACATATACTAAGGATTCTGGGTAGAAGGTCTGATGAGTGATCTGATTCAGACCATCCTATTTCTAAAACAGTGGGAATGCACTGTCTTGCCTTGTTGGCAAATGACCAGCAAACAGGATCAAATTCTGCTGCTGTGTGGTCTGTCAAGAATTGTACTAGGACAGGATTTAACCCAGCCCATCCTTTTTTTCGGAGAGTAGAAACATGGCTTCATTCTCATTAACATTTTGAAAGGAATGTCCTACTTAACATCAAAGAAGGAAAAACATGAGGAGAAAGCTGCTATCCATGCAGTCAGATACACAAAAGTCTGCTCTTTTCATCAAAGTGCACAGCTAATGTAAAATCTCCTGTAAAGAATGGCAGGTAGTGGGAAGAAGAGCTTTTGTTCTCCTAGTCCAAACTTGGAAAGTCTCAGTTACAATACATGGATCTCACTGAACCTCAGCCAAGCTGCTCAGTGACATGAGATGAATGGATGCAGCTCTGTTCAGAATTAAAGATGCTAACAGTACACCACAGTAAAAGCGAAAGCTGGATACTTTTACTAATGTAATTATCAAATGGAGGAAAAGTAATGTCTGTAAGTCAAGGAAGGCTTAGGACACAGAAAACAGATCAAACACCAGGAAGGTGGTTGGACCATGGTTTAATCCTTGTCACAGAGCCGCACCATTCTTCGTTCTACCATAGACAAAATCTTGCAAGTGCTCTTCGGGCTTTGTTTCTGCCTCGATTTTAATATTTTAAAATTATAATAATCCAGGCCAAACTCTTTCCATGCAAATATTAGCTGTGCTATAGTAAATCATCATTAACCGTAAAAGAAATTGAAGGAACTGATTGCTGTGTCACATATTATGTATTCATGGTATTTAGTAACTGACAAAAGATGTCTGCAGCTCACCCCCTTCTAATACAACATTCGATAGATCCACCACATTTTTTAGACTATGAGGCAGAAAAACACCCCAACAATGACACAAAAAGATATTCACCAAGTACAAAATTGCTTTTATTAAGCATTGCACAGTAGTGGACACCATTATGCTGTTAATACAAGATGAAATAAAAGCCTATTTGAGCCTGCATCTAGTCTCTACATAGAACTTTTATCAAAAAATTATCGCATCAATGGCCTGAAGTATTAGGCCTTAGTATTACTCTGTCCATGCTATTCATCCGATCACATGCTTTCAGTAATTTGAGACAATTCTATTGCATGTAACATTTTTAAGCATTCTCCATTATGTTTTCCTTTTTTCCCAAAAGCTATAAAAATTATTCCAGACAAGAATCTAGTATCCATCAATTTTTATCTCACACATTATAAAAGAAAAATGCAGAAATACATGTTTTCAAAATTAATTAATTCTAAAATGTATTACCCATCAAATCTGTCAAAAGATGTAACAGGGAAAATGAAGGTACTTCAATTTACTCTGAGTTATATCTTGAATAAAGACATATGATTAGGCCCATGGACTCATGAGAAAGAAAATCCACCTTGCAGTAACAAAAAATCCATCCTAAATTACTTGAAAGTAGCAAGTGAGGATAAAAAAAGTGAAGATAATGTAGAAGACAAAGAGAACATAACAAAGTAAGTAATGACTGGAGAGGTGTGCTACAATCACTTATTGCTCAGTGTAATGTACAAATAATAGTGCTGATCTTAAATATACACACCTTTGTTTGCAATGCTTTATGATTAATCACTGTCAAGTTTTGAGGTTGAAAAATATGTAGTAGGAATGAATCCTTTATTCTCCAGACTTCCAAAGAACTTGCTCTGCTTATTTAAATAAGTTTCATCAGTGAATTATAATATTTCTGCCAAGAGAAAGAGTAGAGGAACAAGGGTCTTCCAAACCCTTCATAATAAAACTACAATGGGAGGTGGCATTGAAATATTCAAGTCAATTGTGTGTTTTCAAATCCCAGAAGAACTCAATAAAAGTTATTAGAAATTTGAGTTTTAAAATTTCTGCTTTTTCAAATTCTGAATTCTGATAGCAGACAAAGTATCAGAACTTTGAGAATATTTTCCTGTATGTTAGCAACATCACAATCAGCCAAAGATGTACAAAGAGTATTTGAAGAGATGGTATCACTCAGAATGCCTTTCCCACCATTTAGAAAGTTTTCAGTGATGGAAAGATGGAAAAGAAGAAGGAAATCAATTTCAATAGCATGCAGGTTTTGGCTGGGATAGAGTCAATTTTTTTCATAGTAGCTTCTACAGTGCATGTTTTGGATTTAGGATGAAATAATGTTGATAACACAGGGATGTTTTCATTGCTGCTGAGCAGTGCTTACACAGAGCCAAGGACTTTTCTGCCTCACACCCCAACCCACCAGTGAGGAGGCTGGGGGTACACAAGAAACTGGGATGGGACATAGCTGGGATAGCTGACCCCAACTGACCAAAGGGATATTCCAGACCATATGGCATCACACTCAACAGATAAAGCTGGGGGAAGAAGGCAGATGGGGATGTTTGCAATGACAGCATTTGTGGTGAATTACTTCATTGTTTAGCTTTGCCTACGTGCACAGCTTTTGCTTTACCTATTAAACTGTCTTTATCTCAACACACAAAACTTCTCACTTTTGCTCTCCTGATTCTCTCCCCCATCCTGCTGCAAGGCTGAAAGAGTGAGGGGCTGTGCGGGGCTCNATGTTTTCATTGCTGCTGAGCAGTGCTTACACAGAGCCAAGGACTTTTCTGCCTCACACCCCAACCCACCAGTGAGGAGGCTGGGGGTACACAAGAAACTGGGATGGGACATAGCTGGGATAGCTGACCCCAACTGACCAAAGGGATATTCCAGACCATATGGCATCACACTCAACAGATAAAGCTGGGGGAAGAAGGCAGATGGGGATGTTTGCAATGACAGCATTTGTGGTGAATTACTTCATTGTTTAGCTTTGCCTACGTGCACAGCTTTTGCTTTACCTATTAAACTGTCTTTATCTCAACACACAAAACTTCTCACTTTTGCTCTCCTGATTCTCTCCCCCATCCTGCTGCAAGGCTGAAAGAGTGAGGGGCTGTGCGGGGCTCAGCTGCCACCTGAGGTTAAGAGACAGTTCTGAAGAGCACAAACAAATTCTTCCCTCTTTTTTCTTGTGCTTATTTCTTGCAGAGGGACTGACTTATTTTAGAACAGAGTCGCCAAAAAATGAAAATAAAAGGAATATGGGAAAAGGAAAAAAA
>VXAY01002649.1:650556-760846 GCA_013399855.1 Oxyruncus cristatus
ATATATATATATATATATATAGACACAAGGTTTAAGACCCCCAAGGTGCTGTCTAGAATATCTCTTTACAAGAAGACAGGACAAGTCAGGGACAATGGCATATGCACTTGAACTCATACTAGACATTTGTGTACAATCTGCAAGACATACTCCAACCTCAAGCAATGCATAAGGACGCTGTCATATGCTGTCTCATGTGACACAGAACAGGAATGCTTAGTCTCCTCACCATCATCACTGCAGTGAAGCCCGAAAATATTTAATGAAGAAAATAGGTCTGTCATGCACCTAAAGAGACTCCAGCAGCTACAGAAGTGTTAGTTGTAAAACTCTATCTGGAAAAGGGACATTAAGATTGCGATAGAATTAACTATTGATTGGCTTCTTTGAAGCTGTCTGATCATTTATTGGAAAATAATATACGAATGTCCTAGAAATCACCTTTAACCATCTGTGTGGCTGATAGATTCAGGGCAGTCCTTTAGAAGCTGAAGGGCAATGCTGCTGATAATAAAAGTCCAGAGGCAATCCCACATGGGACTTCCTAAATTGAATTCCTGCTCTCTCAAAGTGTTTCTGTGTTTTCCTCCAAGTTGCATGCCTCATATTGGCATTGCATACCAAGCTCTACTCAGGCACAGTGAGAGCAGGATTTAAAATCAAAGCCAACAGATTCTGTCTATTTTTTGTTTTTTTAACAAGACACAGTGAAATGATGCCAGTGGCACTGGAGACTTTACAGTCAGCCTAGGTCCTTCAAACAGAGGAAGTGAAACGAAACAGGCAAGGACCTATCAAAAACAAACAGAGCACAAGAGCATGTATGTAGAGTTACCTACTCTGAGAAACAATCAAGATCATGTCTTAATAGATAGCTTAGATTTCATTCTCACAGCTAGCCAGAAAGAAGCCCAGCTTCCCTCAACTGCTAAATCCAGGGACTAGTGACTAGCAATGAAGATGATATAAAAATATTTTCCTTATATCACAGATACCTGGTATGTTCCCATTGAGCATTTTCTGAATATCTGTCAAATTCTCTCCTCAATTTCCTTCAGATACTTCTGTCTACAAAGCCAGGATCATCCTTTCAGAGCATGAACCAGCACAATAGGACTGAAATGACTCACTCAAAATTAGTTTTCCCAGAGAGGATATGACTAAAAAATAATTACTCTAATGTAAGCTTGGGTATGCAAATTTCCACCCCACTAAGGGATGGGTAACTCTACTCTGTCAGAAAGGAAACCTGTTCATTACAGGGAAACAACAGGTACCAGGACAGTTACACTGGAGTTTGAACATATGTTCATTCCCCGTCTTATTTCACAGGAGCTTCACAGAGAGATGAAAACTCTCATCATCACTTCTCAGAACATGTATGAGCAGCAACACCTCTTTGTTGATAATTAATGATGAAAAAAATGAGATAAAATCAAAGCATAAATTGATTGCTACATTTTGTTTGCCACTGAAGAGTCCAGGAAAAAGGAATACTGTTATTGCGATCGAAGTCTAGAATGGACAAAATGCTCCTCTTCTAACATAATTGTATATATGACAGGAAAGGATCTCTTTTTTGCATCTCCGCAGAAGGACTTAATTCCTTTTTTTTTAATTTTTTTAAACAGTTGTGGCTGAAAGTTCCCTGCCAGCTGTCAGATTAATTAAATTTTGCCAGCTGAGCTCACTGGCTTTCCAGTAGCAAGGGAATCTGTACAGAACACTGTTATGGGTCTGACCAAGGGTTCATCTGGCCTGATAGTTCCTTTTTTGGCTATGACTCACAATGGAAGAGTGGAAGAATAGACCAAAGATATGTGCTGGAACATCGTTCCAGCCTTCAATAATCTCTAGCTCAAGGGAGAGAGGGTGCCTTTATGCTCATTAAAAGCTCTTGATAGAATTTTTCTCTATTAATAGATCTAGTCCCCTTGAATGCAGGTGAAAGCTATGTTAGATGGTCCAGGGGTTCCCTAGACATCACTAAGTCTAAACTTCAAAGTACCTAAAGATCAATTTTCCTTTTTCTTTCTCCATGATTAGTCTTAAGCTCCAAAAACGTAGTTTGATCCTAATACCGTGGCAAAGTCTTTCCAGTGCTGCATGTACTTTGCAGTTAAGCTGGTGGTCTTATGCACCATATATACACATCACTTCATCACTTTTTCCCCCTCTTTTATGAATAGATCTGTCAAGTATATTTAGATACATTTCTATGCAGCTTCCCAGAATATTCTAGTATCTAAAACCGTACATATATTTTTATATCCCCATATGTGCGTCTGCAGGTTTTTTCCATGGACCCCAGAAAACTGGCCAAGAAAAACAGCATATGCAAGAATCTGAATGTACAGGCATATACGCACATCTCTAAAGGCTGCATTAAAGTCTTTTTGAAGTAGCAAGTTCTTTAGTATCTAGGACAACTTAAATCAAGGATCAGATATATTTGACAAGCAATTTGGTGCTCTAGAATCAAGAGAACTTTTTTTTTTTTTAATGAATTACTCAAAATACTAGTTACGGAGTAATACCATATATATTTTCTTTGTGGTTTTTTTACAATGGCCTGACAGTTATCTTTTGTACTCACATGGTGAACTGCTCCTTGTTATGTGTTCAAATATGGTGATTTCCTGCATCTATTTCTGTTTGTGACTGTCCAATCATTGCACAGTTTTAAGGTAAAGTTCTCAGATGCTGAAAAAACTTTTCCCATACATCTAAAATAATTATATTTATAATAATAAATTAAACAAGACAAAATTAGTTACTTATTTGAGCTTATCAATTTCATTGTTTGCTTCTAGAAGTCCTATTTCATACTACATAGCTGCCACTGAAGTCACTGACAGGGTTTCATTTATCATGGTTTGGAATGTTCATTAGATATTTATATGAAAAATGAGAAAAAAATATGCCACAATAGATAGAACAAAAACAATTTCTTAGGGTTGTAAACTCTCATACTTCAGGGTATAACACAGCCAGTAATTTATAGAGTTAGACAGAAGCTTTGCTCACAGACAGGTTATTTTGAAGAGAATATAATTAAATGTTAAGTACCTTCCATCAAAGCATCCATTCAGTTGTAAACTGGACAAAATATGGTATCACAATTTCTTTGCCTGGATCTCAGAGAAACCAACTCCCTGACTACCACTCCGGCTCAAGTGACTTCCACAGTTCTTTTTCTCAGCCCAGACTGCTCTCAGTATGGCTCACATACTGAGACATCAGTCACGGACATCAATTGAAATAGATGATAACACTCTTTAGGATTTAAAATGCGTTTTCTAGCCATTTTGCTTCTTCATTTTACTTTATTCTCTTTCCTAAACTCTTTATTCTTTAAGATATGAAATGACCATTTTTTCAAGTGAGTAAGGCAAATCCTCTGTATATCCCTTTCATGCTGTATGTATCATCCTGAAATACATATACAGTTTAAAGCATAAATTATCTGCTTCCCTTACTTGCACATGGAGTTTTATGCACAATATTTGAAACTGTATTGATCAAATTTATTCAAGGCTTGCAGTAAATGAAGATAAAGAAAATCCTTTTTAAATGTAGAAAGGTTAAAAATATAAAATACATACAATTATCTTCCTTGTTAACAATACACTTCAGAAAAAATGTTGGAATAAGCAAAACACTCTGCCCACTGCAACCACTGGTCAAAGGGTCTTTAAAAAGCACCAGGATGTGGTGACCAGTGACAGTACCCAAGAGAATGGTCTGAAGTTGTGTCAGGGGAGGCTTAGGTTAAATGTTAGAAAAAGGTTCTTCACCCAGAGGGTGGTTGGGCTCAGGTTCCCCAGAGAACTGGTCACAGCACCAAGCCTGATTGGGATCAAGAAGCATTTGGACAATACTCTGAAGTGTGTGGTGTGAATCTTGGGAACGCTAATGTGCAGGGCCAGGAGCTGGATTCGATGATCCTTGTGGGTACCTTCCAACTCAGCTTATTCTGTGATTCTGTGATTAACTGTTTCAAAAGTGATCTGCCTGATTAGTCTAATTTTCCTTTTAATTCAAAGATGTGTCCTATTTGATTAAGCACAATTTACCTTACATTTAACATCATACATTTTTGGACCAATTTATTAGTGAATGCATCTTACAAAATTCCTTGTCTACAGCTTCCTCTTTGGCTTGTATCATACTTCTGGTAAATAGGCTCAATCTCAAACAGGTGCTCAGATAAATCAACACAGGAAAGGAATTAAAATAAGGAAAGCAGAAAGTGATTTAAAGTTTCCGTGAGAATCCAAAGTGACTGTATGCAGAATGATAAGGGTCTTTCACTCAATATAATTCAAAACCACAACCACAAACTAGAGTACAGCATAGAAAACTGTGAAGTGTTGGTCATTAGAAGCAGAAATATCCATTCCTGTTGTTTCTCGTCATTTCTTGGAGAAAAAACCCTAAAATGAGTAAGCTTGTCCAACACAACTTTAAGGGTGATAAATTAGGGAGGTAGTTTGTTCTCACCACTCCCTTTCATGCAATAACCATGCAGAGACCACTGCAGCTGGCTTTTACAGGTGAGAGGGCTGGAAGCAGGTCCCATGGCACACTGGATCATCACCAAAATCATGAAGAGACAAGTACAAACTTCCAGCAAGATATAGCACAGGGGCAGCCTGAAGTCTCAGAAGTGGCATCCATGAACTAGCCTCCTCCCTGCCTCCAGTGAGGCAGAAGGCACATACCACAGCAGCAGGGGACCTGTCTTGCAAACATCCCAAGCCTGCCCAGAGCCAGAAAATTCACCTTGTCCAAGTAGGTCAAGGTCAGAGACTGTGACGGCAGCCTTCTACTCCCCCTCTGCTTCCCCTTTCCTCAAAGATGAGATTCCTCTGAGACAAGGAATAAGAAAAGTTTGCTTAAAGTCCCACAGCATAAACTACTCAATAATTTAAAATATGAAGATCTGTGGCAGTACATTAAGCTGTGCCAGATACGAGAAAAAAAAAAGCTGCAGAGACACAGAAACGTGTATTTAATTAATTGTGATTCTTGCATGGTATTTTATAGGACTGTTTTCAGAATGAAGGAACATGATTTGATTTCTGAAATATCCTTGTGTTTGAGATTACCCACTTACTTTATAAGCAGCTACACACTACCTCATGGTATAGTGTGCAACTACAGTGCTCTGAAGTTAGGGCCAAATCCTACCACCTAAACTTCAATCAAAAATTCTTTTAAATAATAACAGAGTTATATTTTAAAAGAAAGGAGTTTCAAAGTAAGACCCTCTCCTTACTGTAAGCATGGCACTTCTTTAGGTTTACTGTGGTTTAGAACAACCAATGATAACAGGAAAAAGGAGTTTCCAGTATGATGACAAATTACAACCAAAAGTTATTTGGTTACTTTTTTTGCTCAAAATCCAGTATCAGCCTGCTTATGCTAAAGTGAAAGGGAAGCACAAGGACAGGTTTTGACATTTTGTATTCCTGAACCCGTCCTTGGGACAGCACACACTTTCTTTGGTGTTTCTTTCACATGTACTTAGAGCATGACAAATATATCCATCCAAGTGAGTATATCAACACTCAGAGTTTATTTTATCTAAGTTCAGGCGCCTTGTGTTATGTAGGTGGAAAGGCAGATACGTTTCTCCTTCTTCCTCAAGATGAGTAGGTGTGTGGAAAAATGCCATACGAATCAAATTATCTTTGATTCATCATTATAACATTCACATCATACAAAATTATTTGCATTTAGGAACTCATTTTTCACCCCTGTGTTCCTGGGAGGTAGACAGTATACAACAGAAAGGAAAAAGACCCAAGGACTCCACTGATCCAAGATCCATTTCATCTCTGAATTTACTCCACAGTATTTTTTTATTATTTTTTAGCAACGCTTTGTATAATAATAATTAGCAAAACCCTATTACAAATCTTTTTTTGTAAATACCTACTAAAGGACTTAGAATCCCTTTCTTTGAAATACCTGTGGTTAGAGTAAATCATATAATCTACAGAAGCCAGCTGAGTTCAGTTCAACTGTGAATGTGCTCTTTTAATCCACTTGGATCTCCTCTACTCCTCCACACACTTTTTGTAGACAAGGAAAACCAAAGGTCTTGATTACACAGAATGTCCCAAAGTATTTTCTTCTAGAGAATTTAAGCATAATATTAGGGACACATCGTACTACTCTTTGAGAAACCTCTAGTAGCGGTATTATCATAAATCTCAAACTGACTCCCTTATTTGATCTTTTCCCAGCATGTGAACATGCAGGCTCTGGAAGCATCTATGGGATTCTGAATACATCTGAAGTAATATGCACAACAGTCCCCTGCTGAATGGGTCTTAAATCTGCAGCATTTATTGTTGAGGCCATTGCTTCATGTTGACTTGCACTGCAAGATGATTCCTGTAGAGACTCTATTAAAGTCCAAATTCTGCAGTCTGACATAAACAAAATGCAAATTCTCAGCTTGTTACATGTAAAATATATCTGCCAACAACACTCTATTTCATTCATGTGACATGCAAAACCAATTGGGAGAGTGATCTGTGGCAGAAGAAATTGTTTTGTAATCTCATTCTAGTCAAAACACCAAGGATGTGTTTGTAGCGGACCCATAAACAACTCTGAAGAATTATAACCTCTTCTTCCTCTCTCTGTAAAAAGGGGATATTTCATACTTAATTTGTAGACCAAGCAGGCTAAGGTTTTGCTGATTTCTGATGCTATAGGAGTGAAATAAATATTAAAAAAAAATGTTATTCACAATAAAAATATTGGTGGAATGGCTTCCTTATCCGAATTTCAAAAAAATAATCAAACCAAAACAAACCCTCAGTTTTCCTAGGCTTATTCCATCCCACCACAGAAACCAGCTGAGCGTTGCAAAGTAGCAGAAATAAACTGCTGCGTTGAGTCTCCAGATTTGAAAAGGGGTTTTGCTTACTTATTCATACAGAAAATTCAGCTAAATGTATTATTAGTTCTCTTTTTGCTCAGTTCATTTAACAAGGGCCTCTCTGCTTCTTCATTCAGTGTTATTATTTCTAGGTGTGAATGTCTTTCTGTCATGTGAAATTGACATCTGATCTCATTAACACACAATTTCTTTTTAGATTGCATGTTCTCTCTTGTCTACAGCTAGTATTCTCTATTTTACTTTTTGGGTTTTTTTCTTGTTGCTGCTCTTCCTCTATAATATGATTTGGAATGTAGTTTACATGAAAGATGTTATACCAAAAGCTACGGATAATCTAATTTCTTTCTACCAAAGAAAACAGAGTTCATTTCATGCAAGAGTTCTATCTATTATTGTAGTTACTCAGGGAAGGTAGATGATGAAAACGTCAGAACTAGTACAGGTGTATTCTGCATTGCTGTTCTTTCTGTAAGGACAGAGGAAATGTAACTGGAAACATTGTTTTGTTTGCGGTCATTAATTCCTGTGCTGCAAAAAAAGTAACACTGAGCAGATGCACCTTTTTTCTGAACAGAAGATTTTTCTCTTCCTAATTAATTGGGGACTTATTCAGAACTGGCTCAGCAATACGAAATTGACCTTTGAAGATCAAACTGATAAGCCATATGGGGCTAAATCCTGTCTCTCTTATGCATACAAAAACTCTCACACATTTCAGACGAGTTTGCATCAGGATTTAGACAAGTGATCATCGTATACCATGAAAAACAGCCTCTGAGACAGTTTAATCTGTACATTCAAAACTCATGTTTCACTTTATTGTCTTCCCCCTCCCGTTCCTTTTTTTGTGTTTCTTCTGGGAAAGTTTTACCCCCATTCATATCTTCCTCAATCATCCCATTCTGCTTTAGCAGAGTTGGCAAACTTCCTAAACACACAAAATCTTGGGAGCAAGAATACTATCACTTCATAAATTCAGAAAGCCGCCTCATTACACTGCCTCTTTATTTCAATTGTTTGAAATTCTTCTGCACCTTCAGGCATATGTAGAACCCAAACTAAGATCCAAGTGTCCTTACATTATGTTACTATTTCTTGAATGAAGCACTTTAATCCCAACATCCGTACGGTTAAACTAATAATTCAGAATCAAGCAAACATTTTTCTTTCAAAATACCTTACAAATTATACTGACTATATAGTTTTGTAATGCATATAATAGTTTATATTAAAAATCCTTAATAAAATACTACTGTGTCAGCTCTCATAAGGATTGTTTTGACTATTTCTCCTGAAATACTCTTAAATTTAAAATCAGTCCTGCTGGTATCTGAAGGGGAAACTTGTAAGACCTCAACACCCACAACAATAGCCAAAAATACATTAAGGGATTTATGTGTTTGGTGCATTATACACACAGTTGCATTTTATGATGAGCAACCATCCAGGTACATAATATAGTCTATGATCTATAGTCATTTTAGTCTTTAAAGGAAGTCTAAAATATTCCAGGATTCTGATATCATCAAAACAGTCAAATAACACAGGTTCAAGATGTTCACAGTGACCTAATAACTCTTCAAAGGCATAATTACTGAACATCAGTAATCATGAAGGGCTGTACTGAGCCAATCACAATCTAAGTAGGGGAGAATTTTTTCTAAGTTTCTGGCAAAATCGTGCACTGGTATTGTTTAGACAATACGGTCATACTTCCTGGATGGTGTCAATCAACATAGTTCCTTGATTGTCAATACAGACGTGTTTGATAAAAAAATTGTGAATGTAACTTTTTTAGCCTAGTCGAAGATGGAAATAAGAATAATGCAATCTCACTGTATGCCACCTCAGAATCAACAAACAGACTGAAAGGAATTCAATAATATTCATCAAGATGTTTTTAAATTAGGAGATGGAAAGGCAAGACAGACAGTAGTTCACCTGGAAAAGTGAACAAAGCTTTTTAACTGTTTGTTGATCTCAGGTTCTTCTTATTTTACAGAATCACAGAACATGTTGAGTTGGAAGGCACCCACAAGGATCATCAAATGCAACCCTTAGCCCTGCACAGGACTATCCCCAAAAATTACACCATGTGACTGAGAGTATCATCCAAATACTTCTTGAACTTTGTCAGGCTTGGTGTTGTGACAACTTCCCTGAGGAGCCTGTTCCAGCACCCAACGACCCTCTGGGTAAAGAACCTTCTTCTAACATCTACCCTAAACCTCCTCTGACACAATTTCAGGCCATTCTCTCAGGTCCTGTCACTGGTCAACACAGAGAAGAGAGCAGTGTCTGCCTCTCTTCTTCCCCTCACAAGGAAGTTGTAACTACGATGAGGTCTCCCCTCAGTCTCCTCTTCTCCAGGCTGAACAGACCAACTGACCTCAGCTGCTCCTCCTACAGCTTCCCCTCAAGGCTCTTCACCATCTTCATTGCCCTCCTTTGGACAGTCTCTAATACCTTAATATCTTTCCTATATTGCAGTGCCCAAAACTGCACACAATATTCAAGGTGAGGCCTCAACAATGCAGAGCAGAGCAGGACAATTCCCTTGCTCAAACAGCTGGTGATGCTTTGCCTGATGTCCCCCTGGACACTGTTTGCTCTCCTGGCTGTCAGGGCACTGCTGACTCATATTCGACTTGCCATAGACCAGAACCCCCAGGTCCCTTTCCATGGCATTGCTTTCCAGCACATCATTCCCAGTCTGTAGGTACATCAGCACTTTCCCTTGTTGAACTGCATATGATTGGTGATTGCCCTCTAATTTGTCGAGATCTCTCTGTAGGGCCTCCCTGCCTTTGAGAGAGTCAACAGCTCCTCCCAGTTTTGTGTCATCTGCAAACTTGCACAGTATCCCTTCAAATCCTGCATCCAAGTCATTTATGATGTTGAAGAGCACAGGGCCTAAGATGGAGCCCTGTGGAGCCTCACTAGTGACAAGTCACCAGTCTGATGTTACCCCACTTACTGTTACCCTCTGTGTTCAAACTATGAGCCAATATCACCCACAACATGATGTGTTTTTCCAGCTGTGTGCTGGACATTTTGTCCAGAAGGATCCTGTGAGACACAGTATAGAAAGCTTTACTGAAATTCAAAAAGATTACATCAGGTGGCTTCCCTTGATCAGCTAGGTGGGGTACCTCGTCATAGAAGGAAATCAGGTTGGATAAGGACTTTCCTCTCATGAAGCTGTGCTCGTTGAGGATGGTGTTGTTGTCTTTCAGGTGTTTTTCAATACCTCCCAGAATAGTCTTCTCCATAACTTGATCTGACTCTGAAGTGAGACTGACAGGCCATAACTACCAGGGTCTTCATTCCTACGCTTCTTAAAACTTGGAAAAGTATTTGCCAGCTTCCCATCAGCTGGGACTTCTCTGGGCTCCCAAGTCAGTTGAAAATAATGGAGAGAGATCTGCAATGACATCACCCAGCTCTTTGAGGATTCTGGCTCCACAGATTTTTAAGGATCCAGTTGGAGCAGCATATCCCACACATTTCAGATTCAACTGATAATTCTCACAATTATGGTCCTCCACCTCAGGGCACTGAGACGCCCTTAGTCTATTATCCATGTTGAAGACAGAGGCAAAGAAAGCATTAAACACCTCTGCCTTGTCTTTGTGAGGTGACCATCCTCATCCTGTAATGGAGCAATGATACTTCTATACTGCTATTTGCCACTAATATATTTGAAAAAACTCTTTTCATTGTACCCCACATTTCTGGTCAGCTTCAGCTCCGGCTGAGCTTTGGCTGCATGAATTTTGTGCCTACAGCAGCAAGCAGCATCTCTCTGTGTCAGCTGACCTTGCTTACAACGGGCATACACCTTCCTTTTTTGCCTTATCTCCAGGAGAAGATTCCTGTCCAGCCAAGCCATCTTTCTGGGTGTTGAATGTGTAGGCAGCTAAAAACCACTGCTCAAATTCCCAACCAGTGAGCTTAGGAGGTCAGATATTGCAGCAGTAAACATAAAATCAGGTACAAAATTATATTAAAATTTTGTACCCTGATATGCTTTTACGTTACATATTTTAAAAAGCAAACACATTAAAGTCAAATAAAGAAGACCTCTCAAGGGTGAGACCATCAATGCTTCAACTGACTTCACTCTATGAAGTGGTAAAATACCTACCTATAAAAGGGTGGAGCTGACAGGATACCTAAGTTAACATTTTTGAAGTACCTCAGATCTCTGCCTATATAAATTATGTTTAACAGTTGCAAAAAAGCACTCAGAACAAAGTTCTGCACTGAATTAAACCCCTCAAATTCAGTCCCACTATGGGTTCTCTCAGCAGTTACAGAAAAAATATTGGAAGACAAAAGAGCTGTTTAAATAAACCATAATGTTAACGTGTGAAGAAATGGAGACACATAAAGTATGGACATGTTTAGGCTAGAAATTAGAAGCTTCTTAACTAGCTCTGAAATGGAGAATATTATTTCAGTAGACGTAGAGAGAGCAATAAAGCCCAGAGGTTTTCAGTGAGAGACCTAAGCCAGTTTATGAATGGGATCATATGTCCTGATCACTCTAATCAGTGCCCAGTGTTTTTTCCGTTATGTACATTTATGCAGTTGAGAGATGTTCCCTGAGCTCAAGTCAGAATTATAAGCAGTAAGAAAGAACCACAGTCCTTCACTGAAGACTCAGAAGGACTTGTGATGCTGCAAGCAAACAAAGGCTATGCTCCTGGCCAGGAGGCTGCGCTGTGACCTGGATTCAGTCTGCTGATCTGCTATTCGTCTCTCATGTTTCCTCAGGCACATCACCATCCCAGAAGCTTTTCATCTGTGATGGAAAGAAATTCTTATTACCATCAGAGGTAGGTACGAGGATCAATACCAGAGTAACTGAAATCACGAAACTACCTTTACAGGGTGCTTTGAATTCCAAAACCTCGATTTTTATGGGCACAGGCCCCTTAGCTCTGTTAGCACACCCAGCTGGCATCTGCATTTCGGGCCAGGTGACAGAAGCACTTCTAAGAGAGCACAGACCAGTAAGCAAGGCAGCCAGGGATGATGCACTGCCTGTGGTTCTGCTGCCTACTGAGAGCAGTCTGGAGCTGCGGACTGCACTGCAGCTGCTGCACCAAGGGAAGAGGAGTATGAGTGTGTGTCTGTGTGTGGCTTTGTGTGGCTGCGTGGGGGTGCAAAGGGTCAGGCTGGAGGGCAGAATTGGACCCCTCTGAGCATAAGGGATTGCTGCCCTCTGCCTCCCACAGCCCTCAGCATGAGAAACACACCTGCCTCTCTGGGCCTTTCCTCTCTGCCTCCTGATTCACCTCCATCCTCCTCCACTCCTGCCCATGAGAGGAGAAACAGGACTTTGGCCAGGCCCAGTCTGGCATCTCTGATGGAACAAAATTTAGTTTCACCTGCTCTCCTGGGAGGTGCTGAGCTGGTGTTGGCTGCTACATCAAACGATGACTCTGCCATTGACACCGTCACAGCTGCTTTTTAGTTCAGGTGCTGGCACGCTGCATGTCTGCTGGTTACTGCCTGGTGGATGCCTTCTGATGACTGCATCCCCAGAAGAAAACACTGGGATTAGTATGCAGCTTATCTGTATTTAACAGTCAGCCTAAATATCAAAAAGCTATGTATAAAATTGTATCTCTTTTGCTACCCAGAGGAGTCTATACTCTTCTGTGTCTTTCCTATGAATACAGTTTTTGTATCATGTTATTCAATTAGGATTTTTTCATACATATTTTGTTGCTGAAGTCATACATCCAGCTTGTTAGCCTAAAATTCATAGATTGCCTCCAGTGTTAAACTTCCACTTCTAACAGTACACTCAGATTTCTGTTTCTAGAAAGTGAAGTAAAATTACAGCTCCCTGTGGGATATTTCAGAGGATGACTCTAAATAAGCCAAAGGCAATCTATTAAAGAACAGATCTTTACTACAAAAGCTTACAAATTCAAAGTAACTGGCAAGAAAGGAAGGCCACAGAAAATTCAAGAAAACAGACTAAATTCAATAAATATGCTTTACTGATGGGTTAGTGGAGAGTAGACAGCACTGCAGAAACAACAGCTTAGAAGACAGATTGCTGTCTGGGCTAATAGCAGTTCATACCCATATCTGGGTGGAATTCTTTTATCCCCATGCGGAAACCAGGGCTAACTCAAATAATCAAAAAATCAATATAGGATTTGGATTCTAAGCCCAAACTTGCCAAAAGGTGAAAGGAATAGAACGACTCAGTTCTTATTAGAAGTTATTCACAGCTACTGCATGTGCATAACAACAGAAAATGAAGGAAACATTTTTTTTGCATACTGACTCACTGGATTGTTTTCCTTGAAACACATCCCGCTTCAGAGCTTGTTAAACCTTAGGGCCTTCTTGCCTTTATAGAACTGAAGTTCAAAACTCTTAAATGCTATGTGACCCCATGGCATCAGTATTTTAGAATCCTTTAACCTCACGTTAAATTAATGAAATTTAGTGACTTCACCATGAAACTGGTCATTTGGGGGGCTTGTATCTTGTGAGGTTGTTGTGATTTATTGAGTTTTGGTTTTGGTTTTTGAGAGGATTGGTGGGGTTTTCCAGTTAATCACTTGAGCTCCAGCAACGTTTTGTTTTGCTTAAGTAAGCAATTTCTTTGTGATACAAAATTCTGACTAAATTGTTTAATCAGCTTTTGCTCAGAAACTGTTTATTTCCATCTGCATTACAAATACAGGATTTAAACAACCTATCAACACAGCATAAGCAGCAAGTCATCTTGTCAGTCTGTCCTTTCCTCTCAGGGATGTAACTACTGCATTCTGTACTGATGAAGAAAGGAAATAATAGGATTAGAAAAACATTGGGGAGAAGGGAATGTCAAACAAAAGAAAAACATGTTGCAGTTCTAAAGCATTCTCATCTAGTATTAGGAATTGAAATCCATTTGTGCTAAAGACTTTGCCTCTGCTCATTAAGCAAAACAAAAAAACCCCATAAAAGACTTATATGCTTTGATATTATAGTTTGGCCTATAGGGAACCATAATTAAAACATGTTTGAGTATGTTGGTTTTGGCTTGGATAGAGTAAATTTTCTTCATAGTAGCTACTAGGGGCTACTACATTTCAGATTTCTGCTGAAAACAGGGTTGATAATACAGAGTTATTTTAGTTATTGCTGAGCAGTACTTACACAGAGTCAGGACCTTTTCATACTGTCCTGCCAGCGAGTAGATGAGGGTGCACGAGAAGGTGGAAGGGAACACAGCCAGGACAGCTGACCCCAACCGACCCAGGGGATATTGCAGACCATATGGCATCGTGCTCAGCAATAAAACTAGGGAGAAAGTTGGCTGAGGAACCACTGCTCGGAGACAGGCTGGGAATCAGTTGGTGCTGAGCAATTGCTTCCATTTGTATCGTTTGTCTTTTTGGAGTTTTATTTTTGTCTCTTTGTTACTTTTCATTACTATTACTGTTATTACTAAAAGAAAAAATAATTAAACCGTTCTTATCTCAACCCCACAATTTTTCTCACTTTTACCCTTCCAGTTCACTTCCACCCATCCTGCTGATGCAGGAGTGAATGAGTAGCTGCCTGGTGCTTAGTTGCTGTCTGAGGTTAAACCACAACAGAGTAAATGCAATTTTAGTCATTATTAAGCAGTCTAAAGTACAGTCAGTCACACAAACACAGCATTATTTAAGGATTACAATGTGTGAGACAGACAGCAATCAAATAACCTTATGGTCCTGTACTCATTTATCATACCAAAAATATAATGCCCAACTACTTTAGAAAAATGATTTTATACATCTATAAAGGAAATAAAAAAATATGGTCCAACAGGAATAACAAATTTCTGTGAGCACTTGCAGCTATTATGTAGAAGTCCAGTATTCAAACAAGCAGCCTTTGTTACATAGCACAGAACTCCAGGCTGATTCTCTATATCCAAAACCCTAAAACCTTCCTTTGCATCACCATTAGACAGTTTATTAAAAAATAAATACTATCTAAATAAGTCAGAGTAACATTAGATAAACAGTATAATTTCAGAAGAAAAGCTTTGCGGTTTATTTTCTTCATCTTCAGAGACATGAATCACATTTTTTTCATGTACTATCGTATTTGCTCAGCTTCAGGTACTGAGTTAAATAAGCATTCACTGAAGACTTAGTTCTGTTGAATAAGGATGGTTTTGAGAAGAATGACCTTCTCTGCATATTAAAGTTTGCATAAGAAAGGTGAAAAAGTGCTTGTGACCTTGTTAAAAGGCCATGCTTTCCATTTAAACAGAGCTGCAAGTAAGCACAGAGCATCCTGAAGGGTGTTAAGGTTGTGTGCTAATCACACTGAAGTCTAACTGTGAGTGAATAGCATCTGAATATTCGCCGGGAAATCACACAGAATAAAAGCTGAAACCTACCTCTGCTGATAAAACATCAACTTTCAAACAGAATAAAAAACAATTTTGAACCTCAAATTCTCCTACCAAGACCAAACCAAAACCAGAAAAAAACTTAAACCAAACCAAACACACCTTCTCCCTACCTTCCTTCCCCTTAAAAAAGCAACCACAACTAAAAACAGGAAAACAAAAAACCTCCAACCACTTTTTTTTTCAGAACACGTTTTCCTGTTCCTGGAATAAGTAAGCTGCAAGTCTCAGAAATGAGAACAATTGGGATTTCAAAAAGAGAGTCCAATGAGACTGTGAGACACAAGACATCACTCTCTTTCACATCTAGATCAAGGTAATTCAGATGAGAATTCATTGTTTTGGAGATGAGTTAACTCAAAGCGGAACCAGAGCAATTTGACATTCCCACTTGCCGCAGTTAGCAAAGGCAACCGATGTTTAAGGAGGCTTAATTACTGTTCTCACAATGCCTTTTCTTGGCCAATTCTTGTGTGCAAACACCATAACAACATAGTAAAATAACACCAACCTGCTTTAGGCCCCTGTATTCCCCAGTGAACATTCAAACAAGGCTTATGCAGTTTGGCCCAGACGCATCCACATTTTCATGTTTCGAGGTATGCAGAGAAAAAGCCAAGATCAAAGCCTCTTCTCTCCCAGGTGAATTGCAGAGCTATAGACTCACCCTCCCACCCCACTAAGCTTAGTTATTCATGAGGTACAGGATGTTCAGCCTATCAGAAAATACTACTCAAGCAGGGTAAAGCTAAGAGTGATTTTTTTGGAAAACACTGCTGGAAAGTTCTGTAAACACGTATTTGTAAATGTCCATCTGCTCTCTGCAGAAAATAGGATGTTGATATGTGGAGATAACAAAAATGTTCACTGAGAAATACAAGTTTCTGAGTCTTTCTGAATTTGCTGCTAAATAAATAATAGCAAAAATCATGAAAAGCCCATAAAGCTTTACTTTTCAGAGCCATTCAAGCTCGTTGCTATTGTAGTTCCACTAACTAGCTCTGTCACAGGTCTGATCAAGCTCTGTTTCATAGGACTTCCACCAGACTGCTTCCTCATGGAGTATTTCAAGGGCCCACCTTGCAGGTCTTGCCTGACAACTAATCTCCCTGCTTGTGTCCCTGTGCTAACCTTACAGATCATCCCCTGACTCTACCACCTGGTCCTCTCCACAGTCTTCATACCAAAAAGGCAGGGGAGCTATTCGTCAGCCTAACCATGTCACACTGCAGGCATTCAATACCTAGAGATTAAAGTAAAATTGTTCACTACTAAAATATGAAAAATACATGGTTCCAGAGAAAGGTAAGTCTTGCAAACATGCAGAGTTTGACATTCTTTTAAGCTGTATGTTCAGTGTCTTTGTGACATTTCAGTGCATCTTGAGAGTCACTTCTGAACCCTGGAGTCTTTTCAGTCCAGCTCAGCTTAGCAAGACCAACATTTAAGCCATGTACACACGGGTTACTCAGTGGCAAAGTTCTGTGAATCAGTTCCTCTCTTTTTACCTGCAGTGTTTTGTGACAGGCTCTTCAGGTGATGCTGGGAGTTTGTCTATATATAAAAAAATTGGCCTTCTTATTCAGTGTTTAGTCATATTCCATCCTCTTCCTGCAGATTGATAAAGTATATTCATTTTGGTCAAGGGACAGTCATTAAATTTTAAGTATTGTCCTGACACTGAAAAATATGTGCTGGAAACCTTGTCAGTAAATGTAGATAAATGTTTACAAAGAAGTATTCACAATACAGCAATTTTCATAACTATTATATCATTTCTGTAATATTGATTGGAATCCATGCAACATATGCAAGTTCCCCTAATCGCCCCATGTAGCTACTGATGTCTCTTTGAGCTGCTGCAAGGACAGGCAGCATCTGCAGTTGTTGCAAAATGTGTATTTATATAACAATATAATTGTATCTACTCTAATTTTAGCTCCTGCCAGCAGGGGAAAATGTTTACAGCTAAAATACGAAGTTTGAAATTTTTCTGAACAATTTATTTTTGCTTACTGTACCACCAGCCATATTCACCCGTGAATAAAATGCAAGGGACTTTCCTGTTAATTTTTTCAGCATATATTTAGAATTTCAAATAAGTTCAACTACAGCTTAGTCAATTTTCTACATTTCTTCTGATTGTTCCGGCCCTGTTCTGTAAATGAGACAGCTCTCTGTTGTGACTGCAGTATAGACTATTTCTTTTCACTATTAATTATGTCATTGAGAAATATGAAGCAGCCTTGCAAGATTTGTTTAAGCTTTATTATTTCCCTAATTTTCCAAAACTGAGTATTTCCATTGTCACTACAAGGATAAGTTATTTTGACCACTGCTCTTGTCACCTAAAAAAACATTTTCACATTCAGAAATACTTGCCTGCTACACAGTAGCAGAATAAAGCGGAAAAGGAGGATGAAGTACCCTTGAAGATGGACAGTAAACTCCTTTTTCATTCCTTCAGTTTATATTATGTTCAGATTTGGGAGTTTGTTTGTTTTAACTGGTTGCCATGTGAACTGGCAATACACCATACAGCCTTCTATACCTGTTAATGTCTTCCCATTTTGAGACAAGAGAGGCAGCTTTTAATGTATGTCTCTCTGAGAACAGATTGCATTGCAGACTAGACCTCATGGAAAAGAAGAATTCAAAATATCATAAGCAATGCAGTAAAACTGCAGCTTCCACCCAGGGAATCTCTCAGTACACTTTAATTTTGTAATAAAACTACTGACTTTATTATACCAAATACAAAATAATCAGTAATGGGACTAATAGCAAGTGCTAACAATGGAATAACTCTTGAATATTAGGATTTGGTTATTCATCTGAACTTCCTAAAAATTGAGCATTTATGAATTAAAAACTTTTATAATTAGTATTCAACCACTGCACAAACCACGTTATCTTGTAGTTCAAGAATAAAGTAAAATGCATAGGAATATAAAAGAGTTTGTTATGGAGACAGAGGAAGGGAAAATTTAAACATTCCTTACAGGAAAACAAGAGTTAGATTAATGACAAAAAAATAACAGGATTGATAAATATGATGGGAAGGAACTCTTCCATTCCAGCCATATGCTAAGACTAATGTCTCCTAGAAAAACTGCATCCAATATAAAAGTATCTGGAGAAGAGCACTTAGCTGGGTACAAACCTTAGACACTTGTACTCAATTTTTAAGAGGAAGAAATGGGAGAACAAGAGGGAGAGCAAAAGCTATATTAAGAAGTCAAATTGCAGGAGCCCTTTGACTGCTATAACAAACTGAAGAAGATCTTCAATACTGAAAACCCACCATTAATCTCTTATTTACATGGAAAGCACATGCTTCTTTTTATCTGAAACACTTACAGTAATGACAGGAGCTGGGACTAGACAGATAAACACAATATGTCTGGTTATCAAGAAATTTAAATTTCTTATCTAAATTTGGGGTTGAGTCTGATATTTGCCTACTGTGAGCAGATAGTGCATCTGCTCAGTGAAACTTATGTTCCCATCATTTTTACTGCTAATAGCAGTTGTGAAATAACATTTTCACGGGGCCCATTTTTTCAGGAAGCAGTCATTCCTAAGGGGAGGTAGTCCAGTTACTAAATCCCCCCACAGAAAGTCACACAAAATCCCTGGAAGTTTACAATGGTGAAGTACAACAAGAGGCTAGGCACAAACCCATAAAATTCACTCAAAATTTTTTACACCACAAGTGGTCTGAGTGAAGAATTTGAGTCAAACAAACAGACATTTTGTGAGGCAACTGAAAATTTCCAGGAGGTACTGCCTCTCACTGCATTTTTAACCCCACCTGGTAAACGCAGCAGATCTGCTTTTTTCTATGCATATCTGTTCTAAAACTGAGTGGCTGTCAGTGGACATGTTTATTTATCAGTTTATTTAATTTTTTAAGAGTTCTGGAAGCATGTGTGACTATGTAACAGAAGACTATGTGGTCATTTCAGTGGCTGTGCTGTGTAATGGAAAACAGCAAAGTTTCTGTTTTGCTTAAGCCGCTAAGTCAAAGTCAGAAAAATAGGAGGCTGTGATACTACTCATGCAAGGAAGATAAAAAGTCATCTCTAGTTTGTTTTTCTTCAGAATACGCTAACATGTAATTTTTTGGCCTTGTTAGAGACTACCATACCATCAGACACCTCTACTTTGATCACAGCATTGACTCTGGTGATTCGCTTGACGACCCTGTGTGGGTACTCATGTCATTCAATGTAGCACTTCTGAAAGCAAATGTAGAAGGCATGCAAACATAGCAATTTGAGCTTAATGACATAAGTCATTTTAAAAATACTTTTTTTTTTCTCAATCTGTTATGTGTCCACCTTAGTGTCTCTCTTATTTGCATAAAACTCCCACTGATTACACAGATGATGGTAATTACACTAAATCATTCCATGGGAGTGCTGCCAAAGAGACATAAACCCAGGTCATGTTGTATGTGTGTCATATAACAGGGATATCAATTACATTGCCCGAAATTGAGCACAGAGCTTATATTATTTCAAAATACACATATACTCTTATATTTATGAACCATTAGGTCTCAGTTTATCTATTGATCTACAAGCAGATTCATTGCTGTGGGATAAAACCAAGTAAGGCTGCTATAGAAATGTCTAGACATATCTCTAGACTTTACTCA
Source organism: Oxyruncus cristatus (assembly GCA_013399855.1). Taxonomy (NCBI): domain Eukaryota; kingdom Metazoa; phylum Chordata; class Aves; order Passeriformes; family Cotingidae; genus Oxyruncus; species Oxyruncus cristatus. Next base: position 670,561 of record VXAY01002649.1, read on the forward strand.
TTTGTTCTTTTAACACCACTAAGTTATAAATAAAAAAGATGTAGGTGATGCCAACATTGTGTCATTTTTTAAGACTGAATACACTTCAGTTCCTAATACAGGAACAAAACATACGAAACAATTAGAGGTTTTCTCCTTATTTTGAGGACACACTCCACCAACAGCTGAATGTCGTGAGGCCCATGAAGGTGCAAGTCTGGACTGACAGGAGTACTGAGTGACTACCTGCTCCTCATATTTTGAATGCAAAACTGTTCTGTCAGTCCTCATGTCACTAAAGTAACTTCACACTTCTGAAACTTGTTGGTTTATATTTTAATGGTACCTTACTGCTTGACTTCCTATCTTACATTTCCTGAATCAACACTATCACAAAATACAAAAGCCTGTCTGACAAAGCAAAGTTTTAATACGTGATGATTCATCATGACAGGACACTGAAAGCCCTGTGGCATGTGCAGAAAAGCTTTAAATAGTACATAGTTGTTAACTTATTTTAATTAAAAAGGCAAATGCAAAAGTGAGAAGAAAACAATCTTTCTATATCCCATCACTTTTATTTGTTCCACTTACCAGCACAGAATTGTTTTGGTTCCATTAAAAAATTCTATTTTAAAAGAATGTTTTCTTCCCTACTTTCATATTTTCCTTTCTTTTCTGCATAGCATATCTAAAGGCATACAGCTACTGGCTGCAAATACTACAGAGAATCACTAAATATAGGACAGCATGAAAATATGTTGAATACATTTGTCAGCACTGTATTAAAACAGGGCTGCATAGCAGAAAGATCCCCACATTGTGAATATATACTGGCTTTATCACCTTTCCAAGGTGAGAGCACCCACACAGGTATCATAATCAGTGGTATTTTTGCAAATCACTTCAGGATATTTTTTCTTCCTCCATAAAATGCATGCTGAAAATGTGTTAATAAAGGTTACACTATTTTTTAATTTTATATTATTAGTAGAAATCCATTATTTCATTTCACTCTACAGAGGTCTGACTCTCCCTTGTTTGAAGTGCTGCCAGCACAGCTGCAGAGTGCATCTCAGATTAATGGGAGCCACGACAAACAGAATGAGTTATCCCACTGCAAACTTTCCATCAAATATGCACAGCAGATAAACAATTGCAAACTTCCATATTTTCTCTGCACTGTGAAGTCATTGCAGATGACATTTTGTTGTTATGTAGCAAGGGACATCAAAGCAGTATGTCACATCATCAGAAAACCCAGAAATAGCACAAGAAAATTCTCCACAAACTATTTTCAGCCTTTCCCAGGAAAACTACTGTGAAGCTGCAGTTTGCAGAAATGGACCAGTGTTCCTTAATGAACAGCCTTTCAGCTTCACAACAGCTCTGCAGAGCACTGTAGAATTCCCTATCAAAAAAAAAGCTGTGCTAATGATACAACTCCATCATTGATCTTTGAACACATCTGTGAGATTCCTGTTGTCTCCTGAAAATCTCACATCCAGAGCTGAAGTGGCAGAAACCATCCTTTTCCCAGACTTTAAAATAAACTAGTTACTTTTATTCTTTACAGGTAACAGGAGCTCCACTGTGCATGCCAAGTTGTGATGAGGTATATTTTAGCACCACGACTGCAAGGGAAGGCAACTCTTGGAATACACATTCAATCTGCTCAGTGCTACGAATTGCTGCTTCTTTAAAGCCTCTTCCAGATACTGGCAGGGTTCAGTGTCTGCCTACAATGTGTTCTACAGCCCTTGAACAACTGAGAAGCAGTGCAGGGAAATCCTGTTACTGGTACTTATGAAATCACTACAAAGGAGTCTGTACATCACCAGTGCCAAAAATCTCAACTATGTTCACTTTAGAAATGACAAATTGTCATGATGGTTTTGGTAAAAGTACTTTTGCTGTTGGGAATATACAGCGAAAGAGAACTTGGTGTGAGGGGTAGCAGAACAGTTTATTGTTTGAAAAACATCTCAACAATAATCAAGTAGAGATATATTAATTTATTAACAAATGTGTAGATCATGAATATTTTGTTTTCTTAACATTGGCTACTTACTGGATGCACATATTTAGCTGTTGTAATAACCATAAAAACAAAACAAACAAACAAATCCAAATTCTCTTTTCCCTGATGACTACACATTTGTACTCTCCTGTTCCCAGCAAATTACTCGGGTCAAGCACAAGAACTCTTAGTAGCATTTGTTATCATGGAGACTTCTGTCAGACAGCAGTATATCTGGCATTTCTTATCATTAAATGTCCATGTAATTCTCTTGGTTTTAGCAGATATCTTGCCTACTGTTCTTTTCTTCTCACATTTAAATCAATAACCTTTCAGTCAAATTAGTCATACTTAAAAAGCTTACACCTATCTGCTAATTCACAGTACTAAATAACAGATGAAATGCAATGCTATTTGAAATATCTTACAAAAAAGATGCTGATATGTTCTCTATACACTTGGTATAAAGGGTACAAAGTAATGAGATTAAATTGCAGCAAGAAAGATTAGGAAGAAAGAGCAAGAAACAGGAAAAGAATCCATAAAACCTGGGCAGACAGAACACTCCAGCAGAGTGCTTGGGGGTGCTGTGACATGCCTGTCATTGCAGATATCTAAGAGCATGAACAAAAATCTACCTTGAAGTGTTACTGGTCTTGTCAATCTTGCTGAAGTCCCTTCTATCCCAGACATTCTAGAATGTGCAGGAGACATGGAGATTACAAAATTCAAAAATTGGACTAAAAAAGTTTATACTACCCTCTAAATTAGAATCTGAACTCATGTCTAGAGCCTACTTCATTCTTTCAACACCTGTTTACAGAAAACATTCTCCTAGGGAACTGATAGTTCTAAAGCAGAGAGTGGGAGAATTCAGGGGAAAGCAAAAGCCTTTGTTATAACGAACAGTTCAACTGATAAGAAATTTGTCTTCTACTCTTCTTACCCAGTTGGGATTTAGAAACTCATAAAAGTGACATGGCTCAGATGAAAAGAAGCAAGTACAAAGAAAGTCCCACCAGAAAAGCTACATGGTGCAACATTCCTTAATATTACTTTCATTCATAATAGTAAGATTTCATTAAAATATTAATGAAAACGCCAATGACTTACACAAAAGTGACTTAGACATATCTCCTCTACTCAAGGCTTCAATTTCTTCAGTGATTGTCTTCATACCATTAGCTACACATTTCGATGTCAGAAGCATTTGAAAGGTAGTAAGACAAGAAGAACCTTAAAAGCACATACATATCCAGGAGGAGACCAGTAACACAGAGAAATCTGAATCTATGTTCCAGGGATCCATATGTACCACAGCACCATGGCAGCGACCACACAGCCTGTTTCACTCCAGCAGAGGAGATCACTATGTGCAGTCACCCCCGTGTGCACCTCTCGCATCTGCACCGCATTTCTGACCTGCCAGTGCAGCTGTTTCTGCAGTGGCACAATAACACAATCCAAAGGCAAGATCCAAGTTGCAAAAGCTTCTGTAGTCATAACTCCAGTAATAGTAAACTACTATTTACAGCACCTGCACTACTTTAGTTCAACCCCATTTCGCTATGGTCAGGACACAATATCATGAGCAGCTGAGTTTGTTGCATGAGAAGATGAAGGGGGAGAGTGACCCTGATCACAGGGTTTATAACCCTCCCAGCTAGCCCAGCAACAGCTGAATGAGAATGAGTGTGCAGGGCTCCGAGGAGCAGGGAAAGGTGATTATGTTCTTTTCTCCCGCTAGTGGAACGAAAATTGGCATAATACCTCTGTGCTTAACAGCACCCCTGTGCTGTATCTCACTGCAGATAAAAAATGGCAATCCACAAAGAAATTGTAACCCTCTCCCACACCCCTTTTCCTTTATGCTTTTATCACTTTAAAATCTTTTACTGAGAATTACTTTGTAAAGAATAATTTCGTCTAGTCACTCCTAGCTTCTGCAATTTGGAAAACTGTTATAATCAAATTCTAGCTCTATTTTTAAGCTACAAAGTAGTCCATAAAATTAAAACGTTAAAAAAAGACATCTAGTTTCTGTGCATAAAAAAGATTCATGGATAAATTGCCTGCTTTATGGAGACAAGGAAGCTAAGAAAATTCTCTGATGACAGTTACAAAAGAAGCAAGATTCCCAGTCTTCAAAGCCACATGGAAAAGATCAGTAGAACACTATGGTATTTAATACTTTAATGTGAGCCTCTATAATTAAATGTTAGATTTTCTATTAGAGAAATGATCAGATTAAAGATGAGTTGATCAAAGATTTAAATTTAATTTGGATAGTTTAAGTACTCTAATAAAGATGTTCTGTTGATTCCCAAACCAGTAGTACTTAAATTAAGAGCATTTCAGTGAATGCCTTATCAGACTGTGAACTACAGTATATTCTTCTGTACTGAGCACAAAATTCTGTTCTTTTAGGGGAAAACAAGAAAAGCACACAAGAAGATTTTTTGCTGATCTCTGCAGGCTAAAAGTGTTAGAAAACTTATGCTATACCCTACCCTTTGAATTTTTTTCAGCCTAATTGTTCATTACACCCACACACTCACATTTCTAGAAAATGGTATTTTAATAGATTTTAGCCCATACATCTTCAACTGAATTTTTTATTCATTTTCAGGTACTTCACAGTTCTCAGCAGATGATCAAACATGTATCAACAATGCAAGCTTCACTCTGTTCCCCATCATGTGTAGTATATCATATATATCAGGACAATGATGACATTCCCTTTTTTATGTCAGGTAAAAAGGGACATCATAATCAGCTTATTTCATCTTACCCTGTAAAATAGTAAACTATAAGAAATAACTAAAACACAACAGCTTTCACACCTTGTTTTAGTAAAACAATACAATAGACCATATTCCAGACACCTATGAAAGAAGAAAGACATCAACAGCATGAAAAATATTAGTTCATAAAAGAGCTAAATGTGTACAGCTCAGCTAAGAGACAGGAGTGAAACTCGACAGTAATTGAACAGAATGAGCAAGTAGTCTATCAACCAGGATTTCAAATACCACATTGGCATTCTTAGCTCAGTTGCATAACTAAGGTCAGAGAATCATAGAATGGGTTGGGTTTGTTTGGGAGGGACCGGGGAGATTATCTTGTTTCAACCTGCTGCCATGGGCAGGAACATCTTCCATTACACCAGGTTGTTCAAAGCCCCATCCCACCTGGCCTTGAACACTTGCAGGGATGGGGCATTCACAAATTCTTTGAGCAACCTGTTCTAGTGCCTTACCATGCTCACAGTAAAGAGTTTCTTCCTAAAATCTAATCTAAATCTATTTTCTCCCAGTTTAAAGCCATTACCCCTTGTCCTGTCACTACATGTCCTAGTAAAAAGTTCTCTCCAGCTTTCCTGTGTGTCCCCTTTAGGTTCTGGAAGGCTGTTATAGGGTTTACCTGGAGTCTTCTCCTCTCCAGGCTCTGTCAGCCTGTCTTCTTAGGAGAGGTGTTCCATCCCTCTGACCAGACATTCCATCCCTTACCAGATACATAACATTCAATCTGAGCACTGGAAGTTACCGGAATCTGAACCCAATCTAAACCAAAAACTTGAATATGAATCTTAAACAGGATTCTGAGTCTGGATCAATCTTTAAAACAACACCATATCTAATCCTCAGTTGACCCTGAAGTCTCTATTTGAGTTCTGAATGATTTTTGTTAAAAGAAAAAAAAACATATATTTTCCAGAGATTAAGGTATATTACTATAAGTTCTCCACTGGTCCTACTGATGATCACAACTGCTGTGGTTATTTTAGCAGTCTGGAACAACAGAGGGAGGAACTGTAGGCACTTTGTTGAATGGTTTAACACATAATTCTAAAACTAATGGTTTCAATAAGTGGAATGTTAGGAAAGATTGCATGAAAAGAATGTAATAAAGTGTGAAATAGTTTCATAAGAATAATCACAGAAGCAGCAAGAGGTAGCAACCTAATGTTAGACACACAAAGGCACCTCATAGGGTAGACACATATATATACTTCTATAAGATCACATTTTATTTAGCTACAATTATTGGTCCATACAATTATTTGCTCTCATGTACATGTGAGAAGAAAGGTGAAAAATGCAGCATGTTTATATTTAAAGATGCAGGTATGAGGGCCAGCTTTGACAACTCTCACACTTAGACCATTGCTGCTTCTTAATCTTCCTTGCCACCTGAATAGAAGGCCAGGATAAATTATGATACATGGATTTTTTTTTTTTTTTTCTGATCAGCAAGTAGAGAATTCTTAAAGTTACCAAAGCTCCTTCAGTTCATGAAAGGATACCACTTGAATTTTCAGGGGCCAGAATATTTTATATCAATATTGGAAGGAACAATTCTTATAAGAGACCCATAAATCCACATAAAAGAGATTAATTGTTATCTTGAGAAGGAAAGCACATATAGGATAACAAAACAGTAAAAACTAAAAGTATGGCTACATAGCTATTGACATTGCATACTATACATGAAAAGTTCCTCCCCTCCTGATCATTACATCTCCATCTTCCTTTTATAACTGGTTATTAAATTTGTTACAATTTGGAAACTTTCTTTTTATTATATATGTTAAGAAACACTCTGAAACCTTGTTTCTGAACCCATTAAAAAGAGTTCTTTATAACAAAGAGAAGATTTGAGATATCTAGGCATGTTCCTTAAAACCTAAAAAAACAGTCCTGTGGAAAAATAGACTCAACTTGAAATAATTTTACAGTTTTCTGAACAAGCAGAGAATATTAGGACAAGTACCTTGAAGAAGAATAGAGGCCTCTGGAATTCTAGAAAGAAATGAAGCCAGATTGAGTGAGGAAGCTGCTGTTTCTTCAACTTCTGCAAACAATGGCAAGCAACTCTAGCAGAAAGTAGGTGCATTCATTTGGAAACTCACACTTTACAGTTAAGAGTCCTCAATTTTTTAGTAATTTCTAATGCTCAAAACAGTATGATTAATATTGGGACGCTTTTGCTTCTTTTGTCTACTGTTCATCATTCACTTTTGTTACAATTTCTTGGGACCCTCAGAAACCCCTCCCTAGCCCACAGGGGCTGATCCTGCTCCTGGCTGCACTCAGTGTTCTGGAAGCATCTGGATCATCCTCTCCCTGAGTGCTCAGGATCTGGCAGTACCAGACAGTTGTGATATACAGTAAGTTTCAGAACACAGAGATTTCCTCATAACTTGCTCTGAACTTTCTTTCATGACATTTTTGAAATTCTATAAATATATGAAATCAAGATTTTACTACCTGAGATGTATCACCTATTCAACATTTCCCAACATGTAATATCAGTAAAAGAAATATTCTCCACCCCTCTACTGACAACCACATCTATTATTGCTTTCACCAATTTGTGTCAATCTTTTTGGTTGAAATTGCTATTACTAATCTGTTACATAATTAATCACTAATTTAGAAGCTTCTCTCTATTTTCTTTAAGAAGTTCTGTGAACGCATTAAAACCAATAAAGTAATTGGAACATTTTCTGAGAAATTTAGAATTTATTATATGGAATGATTTTTATTTTTTTTTTTTCTGTTCTCAGTCATCCATAATAGTTGAATAAAACTGATTTCAGAATTCCTGCTCAGGAGGAATATCCTGTCACCCAGCCAGTGACCTGTTGCAACATCTATTATTAGATGCACTATCTAATTAGGATATACACTCAGGAGATCTGCTTAATCAGGATATCTCCCAGTGAACACATTTAAGTCCAGCAACGCTCATTGGCAATGACTTTCATAATGGGGATAGTAACTTTCCTTAATTGGGATACCTTAGGGTGAGTTAGTGTATTAGGCTGAGCCTTGTAGTACTTCTGTCTTCTCAGACAAGAGCTTTCAGATTTTCTCATTCTATGACAGAAAACACATGAAATTTTTATTGCCCTGTTCTTGGCTGCAATAAAGTCAGTTTCTTCCTAGTGGCTGGTACAGTGCTGTGTTTCTGTTTTAGTATGAGAGTGATGTGATGACACACTGATGGTTTAGTTATTGCTAAGTAATGCTGACCCTAATCATGCTTTAGTCCTTTTCGGGACAGGAGGTCAAGCACTAAACACTCAAATGGATTTTTTTCTACCTTGCTGCTTCCCAGGATGACCCTGTTTAACTTCATGGATGGGTGTGTAGAGTAGATTGTAAACTGGCTCACATACTGCACTGTTATTTGGTTGCCTGCTTTTTCCTGATCTTTTACACCTTTTAAAAACCCTCTTATCTTGAGAACTACTTTAAGGTCATCAACAGGGCCTAGTCCTGACAGCTGCTAATCAGAACAGACCCAAGGCCAGAAGCCATAATTTCTCACAGGAGGTCAGAGTTTAGAGCTGGATGAGAAAAACTACTCTATATCCATTCTTTAGAGATGCAGCTGTGCTGTGTGCCTTGACTAAACTGCCTCGTTATTCATCACCAATTCTATCAGCCTCAGTTGAAGAAACCTTTCCAACAGGCAATTTTTAAAAAGAAAAAGAAACAAAATCTGTAGCCTTTATGTGCACATATTCAAGTGCCATCTCCAAGAACATCTACTGAAATAATTTGAACTAGAAATATGCTGCTCATTGACAATCCAAGAAAACCAAGAGCTTATTGATCTCTCCTTCTCCTCCACTAAGAGAAAGAATAATAAAGAGCTGATATATTGAGATAAAATGCACCACACTTAACATCGAGTATAATCCACAAAAATAAAAAGTTTAGAATTAGCTGAGTTACTGTCAGCATAACATCAGTGAATGATTTTTTTTTTTTTTTCAGCCCTACCTTTGACCCCTATACTCAACAACAGATGGAAAGAAAGCAAAAGGAATATCAAATATGTACATCCTGGGAATGCAAAGCTTCACGAAATCCTGTGTGATTTTACAAGCATATCCACGCAAGCAGATGCTGTTACTTGTTCACTTGAGGTCTGAGCTGGTTGGATATAGTCCAGCTCCAGTCCAAAAACTACAGAACCATGTTAAGTGGTTCATTATTTTAAGATTAGCACTATGATAACACGTGCTGCTGGCTTGCATCCAGCTGTCTGAGACTGCAGATGGAACTGGAGCACAACTGTCCAAACCTGTACATGTAAACATGATCTGCATGTCACTGCAGATCTCCATTTGAGAAGCTAGGACAGGAACTCAATGGGCTATACACAATGAATCTGATTCTCCCTTCCCTAACATCCACATAGGAAATAATGACACAACAAACTGCTCCCATGAGCACAGGTATTAAATGCAATGAGAACCTGGCTTAACAGCATCTTCAAACTATAACAATTCTACTCACATATCTAATGCCCAATTGTTTCCTTTTCCAGCTTCTGGGATTTTTTTTTTCCTTGCATTTAAGTGTTTTCAGGATAGATTCTGATGCCACAATATGTGGCCAAATACTGTATTTCATGCCTGAATAGTTTAATAGTTTAAATACACCTGACAGTGTATCTAATCACAACTTCACGATTCAAATATCCCTGAATAGGAATTGTATCACTAGAAAGCAAATATATTACTAATTTCCTATCTAATCACATTGGTATTTTGTGCAGAGGTTCCCTGTGTTATGGCCCTATCTGCCAGGGTACTCAAGGAAGTCCTGGATGGAAACTGCATTCTGGGCTCTTACTGGTAACTGGAGAGTGGGTGGCAGTTCATTTAAAAGCCTACATTTAGAAGTCTTTCATGTCTGATCTCTCGCCACTTTCAGCAGCCAGTGTCAAATGTTTTGGAAAGGAAAAAGGTTTCTATGACCTTTATTCACTTTCTATTCTGAGCTGTAATTCATTTATTTTAGAGAAAATCTAGAACTTATTACTAACACCTGCACCGTATACCCAACATCACTCAGAAGTTTTTAATTCGAACACATACCTTGAGGTTGAAATGGTGAATTCTATTTTCTTTTGTTTTCACCTTAGTTTCTGAATTCCCAGATGCAGAGTTCATCTTTTTGTTCAACAGTTAGCACACCACTTGCAGTCTAAAGCATTCAGCTAGAAAAAATTCCAGACATGGCTGACAGTGTTCAGCAGTGGAATTATCTCTGCTGAACTTTTCATATCTTAGATGATAATACTGGTAAAAAAATTATCCCTGAGTTTGTGCAGCACCAGTTTTAGCTATTGAATATTGCAATGTCTTTTGTTCTACAAAGGATATCTTTCCTTCCTGAGAAGAAACACACAGACTAGTTCAAATCACCTCTTGACCTTCTCTTCAGTGAGCTCCTTATACTTCCCACCATAAAATACACTTTCCCGCTCTTAAACTTTTTCTTTCTCTGAACCATCTATTTTAACTGCAGAACTCAAAACTGAATACACTATTTCAATATTAGTTTCAGTAGCACACACAGAGGAAATATCTCTTTGCTATTCTAATTAATACTTCATTTATATATCTAATGATTTCTTTAACGGAACTAGACAAAGCTCCCCACTAGACACTTCTCTGCCTGTACTACCATGCATTTAAACGTCTTCAAATTCACGTGGCTCAAGTACATCCATATTTTCTGTTTGATTTATATTGTTTATAGCTTTATTTTACCACTTCAGTATCCATTCCATTACCTATAAACCTCAACAGCTTCCCACCCAATAAGTTGTGCCTCCATCAGTCTTAGTTTTTTATATTTATATGTAGGAGATACATCTCTGCTTCTGGCCAAATGACGCATGTGGCCATTTTAACAAGTTTCCACTAGCTTATTCAGTGAATAAATTAAATAGGTCATGGTCCTTTCAGTTATACACCATAGGTTCTTCCATAATGTCTGATTTTACATACCAGTGCAAGGCTTTTATCAAGGAGGCTAAACTCTCCATACTGAACCACCTTCCAAAAGACACCAAATTATTCCCAGATTTCATAGGCCACCAGAACAGATTAGCCTTTCGCTTTGACTAAGTAAGGATGAGGAAAAGAGAATCCTTCATCACTTATCTCCACATGCAGTCTATTTCATGTGACAAGACATTTGCAGAGTAGTATCACAATTTTGTGGCACAGTCTTCGCTCCTGTTTCTGCAGAACTAGCTGAGAAAGCGATTAGGACTCATCTGCCAGAGACTCACAGTGAGACGCAAAAGGCAACAGCAAGCACATGAACAGGTAGAACTCTAAACTGGCTCATAGTTTACTGTCTCACCATTACACATTTTTTGCAAAATTTATTAATAAGACAGATTTTCTTGGTACTTCATCTGACTTGAAAAACTCATCCTATTGAAATGAAAATTCCAAGTTCAGGTCCTGATTAGTAATTTTAGCAAAACTGTCTTGCAATATCCATACACTCACAGTATCTGAAAATGCCTGTGCCTTGAGGATATGTGTATATACATAAACACACACACAGAATGGTAACATTTCTGTGGAATTTGAAAATTAGGCTTAAGCAATCACATCGGGAGGTCTGCACTTATGTTCTGTCAACCTTTGATTATTGATTATTAACCTGATCAAAATAATGTCAGCACTGTAGGCTTTGATCACTTCATCAAGTGAAAATTGTTGAGTTAGATTTAGGAGGAGAGATCAAATGAACAGGTTGCCTGATAAGTTCTCCCAATTGCAGATTCCTGTTTTAATTCATTAATAAAGTTCTACTCATTCTGAGGAACCAAAATTGTTGCTTAAGTGCTGTTCAAGAGCTACAAGTGTGCACATGTAGGAGACAATTGTATCTGTATAGGTCCTACAAAAATGCCTGTCATAAAAGAGCATTTGTTCAACCACAAAAAGTATGAAGGACATGGAAACAGATACTTTATTAAGCAAATACGCTTCTGCTTTCTTGTTTTGAAGAAGATCAAAGTGAAGGTTAAAACTTTAAAAAAAAAACCTTCTCAACAGCTTTCTAGCCTTGCTCATCACAGTGATTCTGACTGGGGACATATAGCATTTTACAGTTTTTGAAGCTGAGAAGCTTCTTGAAGCTGAGAAGACGTCAGTGGGAGTTGATGATGCTGAGTGATCTACCAGCACCTTAAATAATTGTATGCTGCATTGCAGATCTCAAGTCTGGTGTAGTTACATAAAATAATATGAATGGATTGTGAATAAATTGTAAATAATACAACAGATTGTGAATAATTGTAAATAAAAATAACCTTAAATAATGTTCATCGTTTGATATTGTTGTGCTGGTTTGGGCTGGGATAATGTTCTTCATAGGAGCTAGTATGGGGCTCTGGTTTGGACCTCTGACCCAGTGGTGATAATGCAGAGAGGATTTTGTTGCTGCTGAGCAATGCTGACACAGAGTTGAGACCTTTTCTGCTCCTCACCCCACCAGTGAGGAGGCTGTGGGTGCACAGGAGGTTGGGAGGGGACACAGCCAGGACAGCTGACCCTGGTTTACTCAAGGGATATTCCAGACCATATGGCATCACGCGCAGTAGATAAAGCCAGGGGAAGAAGGAGGCAGTGGGGAGCAAGGGCGGGAGGGCAGACATTTGGAATGATGGCATTTGTCCTCTCTAGTAACCACTGTGCATGGCAGAGCCCTGCTGTTGTGAGGATGGCTGAACAACCATCTGCCCATGAGAAGTGGTGAATTAATTCCTTGTTTTGTTTAGCTTGTGTATCTAGCTTTTGTTTTACCTATTAAACTGCCTTTATCTCAACCCATGTGTTTGCTCAGCCTTACCCTGCTGATTTTGTCTCCCATACCACCAGGGAGAAGTTACCAAACAGCTTGTTGGTGCATAGTTAATGGTGGGGGGTTAACCATGACAATTGTACAGTCTGATCATATAAAAAACTCATGTTGCACATTATAAAATGTAAAACATAAAAAACGACTGTTTTCCCACTTTCTGTCAATTCCTGTCATGTACATGAAAACTTTTAAAATAGAGTAACATCGCATTTTGTTACAATACTCTGCATTTTTACAGTTCAGTTGTGCACCTTGTCACAACTGATCATACATCTTGATGCTTTTTTATGGTTCTTAAATCAATTTAAATATTTCTTCTTTGCATTAATAGCATCCCATGTAGCAAAATCTGTAAAGACATTTCTATTTTTATCGCCTTGTATCCGTCTTCCCCAGTCCCCATCTGTGGAAAGATTTGTAGGGCTGGAGAAATATTGTTCTGTTAAAGATGTTCAGCAGATGACACTCCTTTGATCTGAAGCACACACTTCAGTGCTATTTAGTCCAAATAATTTCTATTATAATCATTTTCCTCAAGACTTTCAAGAAAACAAGTTTATATGCTGCTAATATTAATTTACTATCTTTCTTCTAGGCATTAAAAAAAAAAATCAACTTTAATTCTCTCCAAAGAAAAGAAGACATTCTCACATAGAGAATTTAAGTAGATATGAGATGCATACAGAGAGAGAGAAAGAAAACAACTTGTTTCTCAGCAATTCATTCCTTTCTCAGAACACTGTTTGCCTCATTGATGCTATCCAGATTTTTTTTAAAGGGTTTTCCATAAAACTGATACTCTTAAATTGACAATCTCATGTGGTAGGTGAGGTGGGAGGAATGAAGAAAAGGAAAAACGTATCTAAATATGACAGGTATGCTGTACAATTGTAACTGCAAATGGCTGTGTCTCAAACAAGTGTGTCACTTGGTCTCCATGCACATAAAATCCTTTGCTTCCTCTCTTTACCACTAAGGTCCTGGTAACTGTTACAATCTCTTACCCTGTAACACATTGGAATATTACAGATACATCAGTAGAGTGGACGCTTCCAGTCATACAGAAATGGTTTGTTGAAGAATCAGTGAACAATACCCCAGATTTTTCACAGGTGAAAGGGAAGGGGAACTGTAGATGAGGTAGCTAGCTTCATCTTATCTCTCTCTTAGAGATAAGATGAAGATCCAGAAATGATCCAGACAATCTTACATCTTCTTAATTTGAAATATGGAGATTTTAGTCACTTAATAACCTCAAGAACAACCAAGAAAAACAGTTCTCCTGAACTTATACACCAAGTCGTTTGAGTGCACAGAGACCAAAACTCCTTCCGTATCAAAAATTGGATCCCTGGGCATGCCCAGAAGCAGGACATTCCTACGTCAGGCCTACTTAAGGATCCCCTGGTGACCTTAAAGCAGTAGTAAATCCACCTTTGAAGTCTGCTTTGGCTGAAATGCTCTGAGCTTATCATAAAAGTATCAAGTGAAACATGAAAAAGTCATTTAATTCCAATATCTTTTCCATGTGGCAGCCGAGCAGCTAACATACAGGTTGATACTCTAGGAAGGTAGGCAGTCTCAAAAGCTACTCTAGCAGTCATCAAAATCCTCCTCAATTCACGGACATCATAAATAACCTCCTTTGATTCTATAATTTATTATATAATTTGTTATATATTTATTATATAAGAAATAATAATAAATATTTCTATATTTATTATATAATAAATATATATAAATAATAATAAATATTTATTAATTTATTATATAATTTATATTTATTTACCTTTCTTACTTTCTGTATCTTCATACAAGCTTGCTAGATTTTTATTAGAGACAAATTTTGCTCTTTGGAGAGGGTTCTTTTTGCTGCCTTCTCTAAGAAGAGAAATCAAGAAAGAAAACAATACGAAGAAATCAAAATTATTTTATTAAATGCTTTACATAGAATTCAGTCGCACAAAAGGGACATCCAGAGCTGTTTTAGGGGCTGCAAGTGCCTACTCTCCTGTGGTCATGGCAGCACCTGAGGTACTAACTCTGTCTTGGAAGGTATGGCACAGGAGCAGCAGGCGACCCATGCCTTCTAGGAGCCACAGCTGGAGTCCAAATGACCTCCCCAAAAGTACCTAAACATCACTAAGTGCCTTTCCTTCATCCACTGAATTCCGCCCTTTTTCTGATAATATAAAAACACTGCACAGAATACAAAACGGTAACGTAACAAATAAAAGTACCATGTATCAATGCAATTTCTGCTGATGTAACAATACCACATATGATTCTAAACAAAATTAAAGAAGCAATAAATGGAGGAAAATAAAAATTCCGTTTTGGTAAAAATAAAGATTTTGTAAAACTACAATTTTTTTCAGGAGCTATAAAGCTATATTTTTGGGGTGGGGAAACAACAACCACTATAAGAACCGCAAATAAAACACAGTCCCATTTTTCAAGCTGCATTAATCAAAAATAAATTTCAGTCTTTACTGTTCCTTCACAAGATAATAGGTTTGTGTTCTTGGCTACAGTGGTTGCTATGCATGGCACTTTCCTGATTCTTTTTAGCTTCTTTCTAGTTCCAAAGTGCCCAGCACCGTAACATTTTTTTCTAACTGTAATGTTAGCAGCAATCAGAAAGGGGCATTGTCACCTTCTGTTCTAGCTGTGATGTCTCTAAATATGCTGCAGTTCTAAACTGCTTTGACTTTTTGCTGCCATATTTCACAACAAACTTAAATCTAATTGTCTATTATTGCCCATAGGTCTGCTTTTCAACATTATTGATTTCCATCAATCTTCTTCCAGCTGAAGGTGTTTGGGATTATTTTTCCCACAGATATAATCAATCTTTCTTCCCACCCATTCTTTAAATCTTCTCTAGGAGTCTGCCAGTACACTTCTCTGAAGCACTCTCTCAGTGGATTTACATGAAAAAGTCCATATAATATGTGCATAATTACCATTTTCTCATTCTTTCCTGGAAAAATAAAGATGATTTCCTTTAGTAAGGAATAGAACATCATTATTCAAAGGTGTAGAGAAGGATTAAAATGTCACTTGCAGCCACGGTCACATTTCTGAATTCCAACAAAAATGGTGGGACTGCTCCAGTGGTTTACTCACCGAGACAAGCTCAGGTCCAGGGTGAATGGCAGACTTCAGCCCACACTAAGCTTGCAATATGGAATTTCCCCCTTCACCAGGTCATGTCAGGCACAGTACTAAGTAGGCAAGAAGCTGAGAAAGCCACATCAGAAACCCACAGATTTCTGAAGTAACAACAGGGAATTAGGGGACCAACTGCTGAGGACAAACAGTCCCTTCATCTCTGGAACCCTCCTACTTAGGAATTCAGAAGTTATACAGAATCCTATTTAACATCATGAAATACCGAGCACGTTAGCCTTTGCATGCTCATTTCCATGAAGACCAGCTGTAGTTGCAATGTATAATCAGAGTCACCTTTTTACTGTTTGAAAAACAGATTTTGAGCATTCATTTGCCTTTGGGATTAGAAAACCTCACATTTTGGATATGTACATTATTATAAAATAATAAGAAAAAAAAAGCTCCACAATCAACATTGTCTATGGGAAAGATTTTCAAGGGTTGTTTTTTTTTGTTTCAGTTTTTTCTTGACGTGGTTATATTAATAACAAATGTGTTACCATGTCAGAACCCCATAGCAAAATGATTTTGGTTTATTTTAAATCTTATTTTTGCAATTTCTCTGCTAATGCAACTTGAACAAACAGAATAATTCTTTCTCTTTTATTTACTTATTTCCTTCCTTGAACTTGATGAAAAGAAATTATTTTTTAGAAATAAAGTTTTTAAATTTTTGATAGAAAACCATATGTCAAATTTTGTCCTATAATGCAGCATAAAATCAATCTGAACTAGAGTTTCTCTACAAATTTGCACTGCAAGGCCCATGTTGTGATTTAGGTCATTGTGAAGCTTCAGTAATGAGTGTAGAATATGCCATGGTTTTCAACAGACAGGTTCCAAATAAGACAGTGACAATCTGTACCTTCTGAAAAAAAGGGCACTGAATATTTTTTAATGACTATTTCAGCTCCAGCAAGACATTCAAATTTGCTGTTCATTTTAAAAGGCCCCTACAAAAAATACTTCAGTCAAGTTTTTATTATATTTTTTCCTTCTCCATAAGGCAAGATAACATCTGAAAAATCCATGAAACTTTCTCACTCTTCCCTGTGGAGGACCTTCTCAATATATACTTTTGTTACAACCCCTGTGAAACCATGTGTTGATTATCAATGCAAATCTCAGTGGAAAGGACTATATAGCTAACTGAAATGAAAGAACTGAAATGCACAGACAGTGATTATATTCCTCTATATTCATTTACTTTCCTCCAGTTCAGCCATTATTTATAATAATTCACACCCTGTTTCCATGTATTATGAAGTCTTTGGACAGGGACTCTGTTTATACATAGAATGAGCAATAACTGAGGATCCCAAATTTGACTGAAACCTGTGGGAATTATTAAAAGTAAAAAGGAACTAAAATTACTTCATAGAATTAAGATAGAAAAAACCAAGACTGCAGTCTTATGAAGTAACCCAAGCGCATAAGCCCAAAACTCTTTCTTGGGTTTGGATGACTTACAAGGGGCTCAGAACAGACTGGGAGAACACAACTGTTAAGTTATGATGCACTTCTCTTCCCAAATGACATTAACCTACCTTCCATCTCTTCTGTACATGGCATACCTGGGTTAACTTTGTCAATATGAAGCGTGAGAGCCCCGAGCACACTTGCAAACTGAAGGCATAAACACTTCAACCACGTATGTGTTCTGAATAACCTCCAAGAGAACTCAGAATAGCAATAGCATTCACTAGTCCTTGTATCAATGTGAATTTTATGCATTTTTAAATTCTTTTAAACTTCGTAGTCAGTGATCTCCAGGTTTTCTGTGTTATCTACACTACAGATTCTCACATCTATGCTATCAGTGCTCCCTAGTACAGAAGCAGAAGGAGCATGACTATTTCTCACTTCAAGACAAGAACTGTACCAGGCAAACATTAGAATGCAAACCAAGCCATCATGACACTGAGACCAAAGGACTTAAAACAGTGTGAAAACACAGTCTCAGAAAAGGCTTAGGCTTGGACTGTACATTTCATTTGGTTCTCTATGGAACTGGGACACAGACAAATTACAATCAGATATGCTGGTACATTAATGTAAAAAAAATACTTGCCACTATTCTGCAACAGTTACTTGCATGCACGTTCCAGATACAAGTTACATCACATTTAGGGCAGAAGCACATCTCCAGGATGATGCTGTAGTATTATAAATGATAGACTAAATTTATGTCCCCTCATAATTTGTTAATGTGCATTTACCTGAAGTGACATCTTGTAAATGATGAAATTATGAAAATGGAGACACTTGCTGGAGACCTCATAACTCTCCCAAAGGAATATCATAATTCAAATCTTGAAAAGCACAGCAAAGAAATTTGGACAGATCTGAAGGTAGAGCTAGGAAAGTTTCAGAAGTAACCTTAAGAAAGGTTAGCATATGTTTTCAGTTTCCAAGTACAACTCAAAAGTAATGTCCAAGATCCTTAGAAAATGGCTCCTGGGTCACATCAACATCCTGCAGCTTTAAATAGCTGCAAATTATTGATAAAATGCAGACACTGTTCTGCATCAGGAAAGCAGTGTTGTTTTAACTATTCTTCAAAAAATAAACTCTAAAGGAAAAAAAAAAAAAACTAATGACTGACACATAAAGGATGTTTGAGAACAGATTTTCAGACATGCTTAGTTCTACCACTACCGTAGACTTCATTTGAACATTCAGATGCTCAGAACAGAAAATCGGTCGGGCAAACCACACTCAAAGATCCCAAATTGCTCTAAAAATTTTATTGCTAGACTGAAAAAATGGTATGAAGATACAATTTCCCTTGTTACTACACGTTCAGTCTCTTTCTACCCTAGAAGATAAGAAAGTTATATAACGTGGTCTTGACAGTTATCCCAGTAGGAAACTGGGACTGATGGGTTCTGCTGCTGGCTAAACAGGACAATTTCTTCTACGCAGGCAAATCAAAAATAGTTCACAGACAGCTTACCACTCTTTACAGCACTGCTGTGTGTACCTTCTTATTTTTTCTCCAAGATGCTTTATTGATCTCTCTTGACAACTTCTGAAACTTGATCAGAACCACACACAACATTTCCTATGGGCCTTTACTAGGCTATTTGATTCCAGCATAATCTAGTCTTCCAACTTTAAACATGAATAATTTATGATAACTCATAATGTGGTAAAAAAAGGTGAAATAGCAGGTTTTATACAGCTAAAATCCACAAAGAAGACGATAAAAACCATTGGTGTAATTTGGGTCTAAGCCCGACTGGTTGTTGGAAATGATGGAGCCATAAATAGCCTCCCAATCAGTTTTGTCTGTCCCATAGGCAACCCTACCGATAATACAACTGTGTTGTTACTTCTCAAACCTCATAAAAGGTACTTACTAGCAAAACCTGTTTCTTCATGATTCACATTTTAATATATTTTAAAACTCCCACTTTTATGTACCTTCTGCTCTCTCTAAAGTCCATTAGTGGCCATATTGTGTTTTCCACTAAATGGTGACAGGTCTGTCACCTTGAGAATACATTGCTCAAGGTAGTGTTTACCTCAAACAAACAGGAGACAATTTTTGCAACAGATGAGATCAGCAGAACAAAAGCCTTTGGTTTCATGAAACCATCAAAAACACAATGAAGGGCTCTGACAGACATCCTCTAGCAAATCTTGCTGTCAAATTTTAAACGTCATCATATGCACTAGATCAGTGATCTCCAAGCTTTTTCAATCGTGTACCCTTATCAGTAAAAAATTTTCAAGCAGACACCCCAATAAATATTTATTTATAAACTATATACATGTACTACTCTACATGTACATTGGTGCTGCATGTACTGGTGCTATTATTATAAACAATATTGTATTAATATTATTATAAACATACTCAGAAACAAAAATTTTAAAAGGATAAAATAAAGTTAAATTATAATACTGCTGTTAAGTTTTTTTTTATTTTATTAATACTACAAATAAGATCTTTCTGCTCCCCAACAGGTTGGTTTGTACACCTTCTGGAGTGTGCAAACCCCACTTTGGAAATCACTGCATCAGACCACCCTGCTTCTCTGCCAGATAACATGGGTTTGTGCTATGGTTACACCACTACAGGGATAAAATAGAAATACAATGAATATTTATCAGAAGTTCATTGATATGGCATCATTGTCTCTAGAGGTGACTGAGACATAGAAACACAATCCTTTCTGTTACCCTTATTATGGGCACTCTGCTATATAGCAGTAGAGCTGGACAGACAGCTGTAGAAAGCAGGGCAGTGCATCCTAAGCAAATCAAAATCAGAATCACTACTGAACATCTGTTAGCGCCAAAAGGCACTCATGTGATTGTTCCATGTAGACCTCATTGCCCTTATTTTCATTGTGCTGTGAAGCAGTATGTGTGGAATGAGACGATGCAGGGAGCAAAAAAAAAAAAACTGTCAAAATGTTCCATTAGCCCTAGGCCTGAATACTTTGTCTCTTCTCCAAAAAGTGTATATAAATCAGGTAATCACAAATGACAGCAGCATCATTGAATTTTCACTTGTCTAGAAGTTAGAACACAAGATGGCTATCCAGGCTCTGTTTATTATCACTGGGGAGAAACTAGCCCCTGACAGAGTAGTGCTAATCTCATCCTGTTGCAAATACTTAAGATAAGTCAAATGAATTGGCTTCTGAAGCTGCTTTCATCTTTCCAAGCTTTCCATGAAGAAACTTATGATAACTAATGTCATCACAAATACAGAGTTTGAACCCTAAAATCAGGGCAGGTGAACACCACCCTGCCTGTCTACATGTTCTACTGCACATGTCACAGACATGGACTTACACCTAGAAATAGCTGAGATAAAGTTTCCCTCACAATATATATAGGCAGCTTAATTTCTTACCTTATGTGCTGGTTCTGACTGGGATATAGGTTTGGGGTTTTGTCCATAGTAGCTGGTATGGGACTATGTTTTGCATTTGTACTGAGAACAGTGTTGATAACACAGGGATGCTTTTGTTACTGTTGAACAGTGCTCACACAGAGTCAAGGACTTTTCAGCTTCTCACACCACCTCACAATGGAGTGGGCTGGAGATGCATAAGGAGATGGGAGGGGACACAGCCAGGACAGCTGACCCCAACTGACCCAAGGGATATTTCATACCATATGGTATCATTCTTGGCATTTAGAGCTGGGAGAAGAAAAAGGAAGGGGAGGACATGTGATGATGATGGATGGATTGGAGTGATGGAGTTCATTTTCCCAAGTCACTCTTAGGTGTGATGGAGCCCTGCTGTCGAGGGGATGGCTGAACAACTGCTTGCCCATAGGAAGTGGTGAATTAATTCATTGTTTTGCTTTGCTTGTGTGCGTAGCTTTTGCTTTACCTATTAAACTGTCTTTATCTTAACCCATGTGTTTTTTCACTTTTACCCTTCCAATTCTCTCCCCATCTTGCTGCAGGGCAGGGGTGCAAGCAAGGGGCTGCATGGAGCTTAGCTGCAGGTGGGGTTAAACCACACCACCTTACATTCTCCTGATATGAACACCAGTGAGACCACAAACAAAGACTGACGATATAATTTTGTCACTCTCACCCTGTTTTCATGTGGTTTCTTATTATAGCTCTTATTTCATTCCTGACTGTGGCATTTAGAATACATCGTATACCAACAATATCAGGATCCAAACAGATGTCTTGTGCATTCACAATGAATCACAGCTTTCTGACCTTTAGACAACAAGAAATACAGGAATTAATATTCAAGTGATTATTTACATTTTGGTAACATCTACAGGACTGTACCATTTTACTATATATTTTGGACACTATTTGCGCTGTCAACCCTTGAGACAAAAAAAATAATATCCAAACAAAAATCATGGAGTGCTCATACAGCATATAAAAGAGCTACTGGCGTATCAACAGCCCTTGGTATGCCAGTCAGGAGGAAAGAGAGAACTTAAAAGGAGAAAGCTAAAGAGTAGAGAAGGAGGACAATAAGGGAAGGGAAGGGAAACAGCTAGAGGAAGGAAGTGACAGGTACTGAGAATAACAGGACAAGAGAGCCCCTGGGAATAAAATACCAAGTCTGCCAAATGAAAACAGCAGTTTTCGCTGTTCAGTGCATCCAGAGCAGCCTGGTACAAGCAGTGACCCAAACACTCAGTGAGCTGAGATAGTGGGTTTCTCTCTACCACACAACGAGGACTTTTATCTATGGGTAAGAGAAGTTGTGCCACTCGCAGGTGTCAGGTCTGCTTCCCGAAGATGTGCAGCAGACCTTTCCTTTGACATCCCCAAGACATGAGTCTAGAGAAAAGGGATATGAACGCAGACAGGTCTTGGTCTACTGTTCCTGCTACTCCCAAGTACTGTCTAAACATCAGGGTGACCATGGGCATAGCATATCCCATTGTAACAGACCAGTGACAATATATGGCCTTTGGGAAACAGATCTGTTTACTATTAATGTTGTCTAAGGCATCTTTTTCTCTTATTGAGATGGAAAAACAATGCCTTTAACTGACACAGACATTCCCAATACCCACAGCATCACATTTCTCATTTCACTGCCGCAGTTTCTTTTCCATTTCTGGCAAGAAAAAAGTCTTCTTAGTACTACTGACACAATGAACCTGAAATAAAATCTATGCCATGAACAAAACACCCAGATATTAAAGGACACAGAGGCATTTTGTTCTTTTTTCATTTCATCTTTTGATAGATCTGTAACTGTTGTCAGTTCACTGCCATGTAAATTGTATCAATTTCACAGCACCAAGCCTGGCAGAGTTCAAGAAGCATTTGGATGATACTCTCAGGCACACAGTGTGACTCTTGGGGATGGTCCTGTGCAGGGCCAGGAGTGGGACTCGATGGTCCTTATGGGTCCCTTCCAACTCAGCATATTCTGTGATTCTGTGAATTGCAATAGTCATGCAGCTAAAAGGTCAGAGTGCTCTATTACTTAAAACCTTTAACAACCAAACCTTCCTCTTATGCTTTTGTTTGTATTAAAAATCTCTCTCAAACTCAGAAATATCACTTTATATCCTCTTTCAACAGGTAGCTCTTCTTTTATACATTAGTTCTGATACATGCTACAAATATATGCTATTAGGTTCTCTATTTAACAAAAAGTTTGGACAATTTTTACTATAGCACCTTTTCCATTGCCTCAGGAATTTCTTTTCTATCCCAGAGAACATGGCAGATTCCACTCCTGAGGTGTCTGCATTCTGGCAATGTAGAAATTAACTCTCTTGTGGGTAAATTTCTACTACTTTAAAAGGTTTTTACAATTTTCTCTACGGGAGACAGCTTAAATATGCAATACTTAAGAAAATATTTAAAGGTCCTTTATTAAACAGAAGATAATCTTAAATTATCAGTTGGTTTTGCTTCAGGGAATTTAAAAGCACTGTCCATTAAATTTGCTTGTGTCACTTATCACTTTTAGGATCTACAGCCAAGTCTAAGAGAAGCCACTCCAAATGGTAAAACATCTACTTGAACTACATGGGTAACCTTATGCTTGAAGAGCCTCAAATTTGTCACTTGTTGAAACCATTTATAATTAACTCTTAATGTTCTTTGTTAATTCATATCTTTGTAGCTTCTTGTAAATACTACAAGTATTGAGAACTGAAATAACAAATCCCTTAGGTTTCAGGCTATATTTTTTCTTTCAGACAAAATCTTTGTAGCCTTTTTTCATTGTCCACATGCCTGCCTTAACAGCCCTCTTATTTAAAATAGTCTTGGTAATGATAAAATAATACAATTATATCACAAAAAGACATCACAGGCTTGTATTCTCAAATATATTTTAAGAAATCAATCAAAAAAATAAAAAGTACTATGAATTTAATAAATGACAGAAGTACTTTTAGGCTTTCACAAAGACCACTGTATGAAGATATTGCATTTAGTGAAGTTTTCAGCACCTACTTCACTCTTCACCTGCAGACATATCAATCTGCATCCTCAAGCAATTTGTTTTTTGAAGACTGTCTTCAAAAGAACAGTTACCCTAACAACTGGTGACACAGTGTAAGAACACACATATTATCTGTTCTTCAGAGAATCTGATGTATTTTCTTAGAAATATTAGGACTTTCTCCAGTATTTAAATTTTACCACTTGCAAGTTTTCCATTTTCAGTAAGATTGCTTTGTTTTGATTTATAGTCTTTTTTTTGATACCTCAAAGAAAGATTATCTGTTCAGTATTATCAAAACTTTACCATATTTAAAGTAACTACAACAGACACAATTAATAGGAGATTAACTGCAGTTTCTAAATGCCTCATACAACCACAAATATCAAAACCACCACTTCTTCCTACACACAGGAGGGTTGCCTCTTTTTCCCCAATATAAGTATTCTCAGTAGACGATAGGGCTGACAGCTTCATTTTGTTATAAGCAAAGAAAAGAGACAGAAATGCAAAGGCAAGATGGCCAAGTATCTTCTCAAAGTCTTATTCAAAGTGTCCAGATTAATTGCCTCCATAGTCATAGTATTATCACACCAGCCAGGTGTTCTGCGATCCAGAAGATTTAAAAAAAAAAAAAAAAAAAAAGGAAGGGGGGTACATGGTAAGGTCCATTATTCAATACCCAGATACAGGCCAGTAATCATCAGAAGATTTAAGAAGATTTTCTGAATTCAGAAATAAAAAAAAAGGTACAAAGTTACATATTATTACCCTTCTAACATTTCTGGTTTATGCAAGTATTAGATCAACAGGACCCCTCAGTTATTCAAGAGAGTAGAAAATAAGCATATGCTCTATATACAGATTCCTCTATGCTAAAAAGATTCTTCAAATTTAGTAGATGAAGAGTTTGGCTCAGTGACCAACAAAGTGAACTGCAGCTTAGATAAGCCTTTGGGCTATTGCTGTGCTGTATGGTGATCCCAGTGGGCCAGACAGATGGGCACCTTGGCTGTTTTCTGCAGCAGCAGATATGACCTCAGTTTTATACAGTCCAACAGTTTTTCATATCTCTTAAAATTCACTCTCATGAAGACTTGTAGCTCTTTGACCATGGCATCTTCTTCCACAGTGTTTTTTATGGTTCAGTTTAGCTGTGTCAAGACAGATTCATTTGTTCTTTATATTTAAATTGTATAATTAAACTCAAAGACTATGATTTGAAATGTAGAAAATATAACTCTTTTCACCATAGTTCGTAACCAAACCAGTTCTGCTTCTTTACTGAATTGTTCTAGAGACTGCCATAACCAATTATAAAGCTGTAAATCATCTGTGTGTAGTATATCCAGGAAGCTAATTCAGTTTGAATTAAAATTTATGCATGTCTATCACCAGATACCAACAGGTGCATTATTCCTTTGACTGCCAGAAAGGACTGTCCAAATATGTCCCAGTTTGTATTTTCCCAGATTCTCAGCTCCACATTTTCTTTAGCTGTAGTTTGTGTTCTACAGTCAAAGGAAAATTCGGTCCCAATGATATTGTGTGACAGCTGCTACACATGGCATCAGTGCATGCACTGTCTGTTGTAATCACCAACAACGAAATTAAATGTTGCAGAGTGGTACACATTTGTAGTGCATACAGTTGTTCATTTTTTTCAAATTACAGCAGCATTAAAGCAAGAGAAATATCAGAATTTGCCACATTTCAGTTCTGTAAACTTTTACCCACATATCAGGGAAGGGCCTTGAAACCACTTCATGTGAATGCAGACACTTCAAAAGCAGGAGCTTTATGAATGGCATGAATCTTTCAATTGATTACATAATGGTAAATAAATGAATCTCTACAAAGCCACAAATAATGTTCCCACAATTTTATTTAATAAAGATAACTATATGAATTGTTTTGTAATGTTGGATGCAAAACCCTCGTATCCCATAATTCTGCAAAAACCCAGTCCTTCTGCCACATTCACAAAAAAAATAGCACATTCAACTAGATCGCCTTGGTTCTGAAGGCATGAACTCCTCTTAGAACTGCAGAAATGTATCAAGATGGAATTTGAAAGAACCGGTGGGTACATTAGAAGAAACCAAATTAGTTTGGGTGAGTGACTTCAGGCAATAACTGAGAGATTTAGCTAGGAAAAAACAGTGTAATAACCAACTTCTCACAAAAAAAAAAAATTCTTATTACATTGCTGATGAGGACTGCACCTAATATTCATGCAATCATCAGGAACACATTCTTTTTTATTACATGAATTTTGGGCAAGGTTTGTACATGCCTGTCATACTGAGTGCCCATGAAATGGCAGTAATTAATGATGAATCATTTATTCATTGAATTTTGTCTCTTCTTATGCTTCAATACTGACACAATTAGTCTGCAGCTCTTAGACTCGTGTTTCAGAATTGGTGTATCCAATTATTTTTTCATGAATATTTCTTGATAGGCAGCTTGCACATGAGTTGTTCTTACTGAAAATATCAGAGTATCAGGATTTCAACAGGCAGATGGCACAAATTATTTTCAACAAGCTTTAAGGGAAAATGTTTCCAGTATGGCCCATTTCATTAGGTCAGACATCCTAAAGTCTCATGTTGAGTTACGTCATTCTTGCTGTCATCAAGAGGTCACATTCCCCAAGAAAGCAAGAGGGGATTCTACCCATTGGATCATCTGCCTCAGTAGGAAGGAAAACGAATGTCACGGGCCTGCTCTTCTGCAGTTATCAAGTTAGGAGTTGTCATTATTAACACTGACCACATTGCTTCTAAGAGGCAGTTATAAAATGTGCCTTTTAACTCAGTGCCATGCTCGGATCCCATCAGGACAAGCTGAGAAAGGCTTTTAGATATCCATTTTCTCCTTTCGTTTCAATAAGGCTCAGAAGGCCCTTTTGCTCACACGTTGCTTTCTAGAGAGTGACTATTAGAAGTGCTTGTTTCTAGTTTGGAGCAGCACAAGAGTACACTGTGTCTCTTTTTCTTTACACAACCAGAATAATCCGTCTGAAAAAGTCATCCAGACACAGTTGAGCATCAAAAATATTCTTAATTAAACTGTAAAGCACAGTACTTGCATTTATACTGCAGCTCTGTTTTCTACTAGCTTCCAAAAAGCAGGATGCATTTGTTGGTCTGCGAAGAACTAAGCCAGACACATCCAAGCTATCTGGATGATTTGTTCAGTGCTGTCAGGCCCTGGGATCCTAATGCAGTCAACAGCAAGAACTTGCAAAGCCTATTCAAATATGTATAGTAGACAGTCTGTCTATGACCCAGATTCCAATTGTTACCCACAGAATACTATAATATTACTTCTGAGTTGTTTATTCTGCCTCTGTCACCTTACAGTGATCATCAGACTGGGTTTTTTTAATAACTTCTATGCATTTTATTAAAAAGAGCTTCTTCTAAAGCATCATTTCCATAATTGAACATGAGAGCCTAACACAACGCAATGTGCTGAAAGTCACTGGGGCAGAATTATAATTGATGTAAATCCAATCCTGTTTTTCCTCTTCTCCTTCTGAGTAAAGAATTAAAGATGTTCTTTTCCTTCTAGAACAAAATATTATGCTATGGGACTAACCCAAGCATTCATTTCGTCTATTTCCAGATTTCAGCATATTTTTTCTATGCAGTCAGATGATGTATAATGCAATTAGGAGTCTGGAAAAGGAGTAATAATATTTAAATATTATGAAAAATCTCATAAAATGCTAACTTGAGAATATGACCAACATAGTAAGTATTTCTTTAGGGACTTGTAACAGACTAATTCCTTTGAGAAATCCTAACAAAGCTGGAAAATCTCTGCTTGCCTAGAAAAGAACAGCTTTGCTATATCTTTCTGTCATTCAGAGGACACTACGCTCGAGTGCACAGGAACATGATATTAGATGAAACTGGATTGGTGCTCAAGCCTATTCCCAGTGACAGCAAACTGTCTGGCAATAGATTCACTGAACATCAATTTGGGCCCCCATTCAGTAACAAATAAAAGTTTAAGACCTGTCTCCAAACACTTTCAAAAAAACAGCAAACTGAGGAAATAACAGCCAAACATTACTGCAATTCACATAATGCAACAGAACATAAAATGCTTACAGAGCAACCTTGTCACGGAATGAATGCCTAAAAGCCACTGGCAGGGGTTGAGATCTTACAGGGAAAATTTTTTCAACAGCTGAGTAGCAAATTTGCTTCCTTGTGTGTCTTTGTGCTAAGGTTCAGGTCAGGGGTATTTTTACATCCAGAGCTAACCTGCAACTCTCTGTTCACAGAATTGGGAGGTATAGGCAGGGAGAGAAATACCCTTGAGAGAGAAGACCCAGCTCTTTCTCCCTGTATTGTCACATCAAGGATCAAACACTTCCTATAACACATTTGTGGCTCACAGCTCAACACTCTTCAGTATCTTGTTTTGAAGGAGCTGAGGTGAAGCATACATGTATGAACTGCTACTGCAGGAACACTGGAAATCACATCTTGGGCTAATGTGAAGGAAAAGAAGGTTAAAACCTCTTTAGCCCCCCTCAATAAATCTTCATATAAGATCAGTACTGGAAAACCAGTACCCTCCTTGGTGCTGGAGAATTAAGGAAAGGTCAGAGAGGGATGGTGTAAAAATGACTCAGTTAAAAAAGCATTTTCTCTTCTAATCTGTAGTGCCAGAGGAAGGAGATAACATTGAATCTTCTGCAACTCCATCTGAAGCACACCTCCACAATGGATGCATCTTGGGCATTAGTAATTACAGGAACTGATGTGGAAGCTTGTGCTTAGCATGTCACTGAGACCTTTTACCTGCCTAGTCCAAGTCAGCCAGCTCTTCAGGCAGATCTTGGGCTGTCTGAATCTTTGTGAAAAATGCCCACAAATGTCAGAACTGTGAGGGACCAAGTAAGACCTGTATAATAAGAACTAAATTCTGTTCACATTTGAAGAAAATACTCTTAAACCAGCTGAAAATAGTGTAGGGAGTTAAATTCCTTCACTGTTTCCAGCTGCAGTCGTAGACAATGGTCTCCTTATTTATATCCTGCAAAGGTTAGGCAGCATCTAGGCAAAAAGTACATTATGGCACTGACAATTTATTTAACTGTGGTGATATTAAATTACCGTGTGTGTAGGAGAGACACTATCACAGAAACACCTTTTGCCTTTTCTCAGATTCTGTTTTTTACAGCCTAAAGCTACACAGACAAACCACTTCACTCATAGAGCAGCATCGGGGAAACTATGTTGAAGAATCTCTTCATCACGTAACATCCTGGGGAGATGCTCATTACATGATTCTTCCAAACAAGTAATAAGAAGCCAATGGTTTAGTACTTGCAATTAAAATCTTGACATTTACCACACACAGTACTTACAGTTACTGTGATATTTACAGCATGCCACATTAAGTTCTGAATGCCACAAATGCTACATGGAAGGTAAATATTGCCATGCAGGAAAATTGTAGGAATGGATAGTGTCTTATAAACCAGGTGTAAATCATCAATAAATAAAGGCCTTCACTTGAGGTCTTTATTGTTCTCTTTGGGGGGGAAACGGGAACACAAATTTGGAAAGACAATTTTTTTCCCCTTTCTATCTCTAATAATCACCTTCTAGGAGGGGAAAAAAGTATTTACTAAAATAGCTTTAATTTCAGGTGTTAAATAAGAAAGAGGCTGTTAATTTAGCACTCCAAATCAACTTTTATCAACATGCTTTGCACATTACAGATTTTCTTTTGTTTGTTTCCTAAACAAACAAAACCTATGCAATAATGCTCTGATATTCTGTGTGGATATGACTGTACCCTTTTTTCTGGCATATTGCAAGAGGTCTACCAGCTTTCTGCACAGTTCTGCCAAATCTGGCAGAGAGACAGAGGTCCAAAAGCTTATTAAGTACATTCATCTTTTGTGAAAGCACAAGGCTGATTAGAGACGAGAGATTCAGTTAGTGGTCTTGCTTGTGGAAAGGCTAATCTCAGCTTTTGCTAGTCACCATAGTATCCAAACAGGACAGAGTCATTTCAAATGCCCCAACAGATAAAACTTTAATCAAAGTTCCCACCTAATTCAACCATGAAGTACCAAGTCATAGCTAACAAGACTACATTATGCCCCGGCTCACTGAAATTCTTTTTCCTTTAATGTTTAGAACCAGAGATATTTACAGTTTAGAAAATTCCTTTTATACGCTCTCAGGTTCCTACAAAAAATTAATAAGTTCAGGGAGCATAGATTGATCAAATGGCTATTAAATAAAATGGGCCAGCTACACTTCATAGTCTAGGAAATCCTGGTGAATCACTTTCCACATACATCCTGTTCCTTAGAGGGGTTTTTTAATGCCACAGAGACCTGAGGTATCTGGACCTTTCATTAGACCCCATTCAGCTGCATTAAGGCTCTTATGTTTTCTGGATTTTGAATAATTACTTTAATCATAATTAAATTTCACTGACCTCTCTTACAAGAAAAATTCAGATGTTTGCTATCATGTCCCTTAAATGAAATGATGTCTCTGTTTCATAATATTAAATAATGGGTTGATCAAAACTGCCTGATTTCCTTCCAGGAATTCTTCTATTGGCACAAAATACACATGGGATGAAATACAATCTTGCTAATGATATGATTAAGTTATTCACTGTCTGATTGAAATTTTCAGTGTCTGGGCCCAAATGGGGACTTCTCAGTCCACTAAAATTGACTCTCTAGAGAGCTTAGGCAGTCAACAGAAAAATACAGAGGAATATCTCATTCTCCTTCTATGCCTCCCTCCTTTTGCAGCAGACCACTGATCACTTTTTATTATCATATGTACATCTAAATCCACTCCATTAAAATCAAATGTCAGTTTTTCATATAAATATGGGGTCTGTTCACAACAAAAATGAGAGAGAAATGTGAAAAAAAAGGTGGGAAAGAAGGGAGGAAGGAAATCAAGTAGGTCCAAACCCAACACCAGGGATCTCGATTACATTAACTGCAAAAATAAAGGACACGGGTAATTCCCCTTGCTTTCACCATAGACAAAAGAGAAACTCTCAGTCTCTCACACACAGCCTCTCACACTTTCCTTTCCTGATGCTCTCAGAGACTTCTATCTTTAGTTAATTGTCTTTGCAGTGAGTTTCTTTAAACTGTAATTGCATGATCTCCAGATTTTGGGGGACTCCTTTGTCACAGGAAATCCTGGGAATTTAAGATGAAACTGAAAGTTGCTAAATTGCCAAAGGACTGAATACAGATGTGATTTGTTGTTCATAGTAGAAATCGTTTTTAAACAGCAACTATTTTTAAAGCATGCTTTAAGAAAATAAATAAGTTTGTACACTCATGGTTTTGTATTTATTTTATGCCAAATAAAGTTCTACACTTACAAATACTGTTTTTCTGTGTGTTTATCTGAGAAGGTGGGTCTAAGCCTGCACACCCGCTACTCTCAACCTTAGAGATCCCAAATTAAAAGGCACCACTTGAACTAATTTCCCAAAATAATTTGCAGTTTTTCCACCTTCTCTGAGTGTGTATGTGACTCAGTTTCATGCAAACCCTACAGGTAACAAAATACTCCCAGGCAGGTAGGCTCTGGCTGCAGTCAGCCTGGGAAGGTCATTCACACATCTCCAAAAATCAGCATCCACTGATCCTAGAGTACCTTCACAGTCTAGTGCAAGAGATGGCCTTGATGACCACAGCATCGGATGGTGTAAATCAGCCTCCTGACCACAGCCACTGTTTCAGACTCCTCCAAGGACTTATGAAGAGTTGAGGACATGACACATTTACAACCAGAAGCCTTCAGCAGGAACTTTTAAAGGAATGAATTTGGGTGTCTAAGAGTTAAGCTGGGAAAAAACGACAGCTGGAAGGCCATCTGGGGCTCCAAACGGATGGAAGGAATACAATTCATAACATACTACAGAATTAATTCTCTTTTCTTCATCCTTAATTCCTCTTTATAATCAAGAAACTGCATCTCTTTTTTTCCCTTTTTCCCCCTCTTTCTTAATCTGAAAGATTGTCATAAGCAAGTTATGACAAATTAAAGCTTTTTTCCCCACCACAGATATCTTGTGGTATAATATACTATCTGTAATACTTTCATTTCACCTAATACTCTGCCATCAGCTTGGGACTATGATCTCTGTCTCTACCTTTTTACAAGCATCATTCATTTAACTCCCCATCGCCACTACAAATATGTGTGTATACAAACCTTAAGTTCTGCGACTCAACACAATCAATAAAAACACCAGTAAAAGAGGGAATGGCTCAGTTCTCGGAAAACGAAGCACAGGATGTTGCACCTAGAACTAAATCAAAAGTAATTAACTTCTGGCAACCAGCTTAAGTTATTAAAATAGTGCAAGTCCACAAGACACCTTTACCTCCTTCCTTTTCATAAGTTTGAAATGGATAGACAAATACCAGCTTTGTTTCCGCCTGTCAAAAGTTGGTTTACTTCAATAACCATGTTCCTCTTGTTGCATACCAACAATCAAAAATCAAGACATTAAGCCCAATGTTAATTTTTATAACTAACATATTAAATGCAAAGGATAGATATATCATCTTTGCATTTTTGTTGTATCTATTATCTTAGTCCTAAAGATTCAGTGGTATTAGGATTACTTTAATACACAAATTACAGGCTCTTGCCCTCCCTCCACTCACATTGCCTCTGATAGAATGATTGCTTTATTTTCTGTCTGGTTAGCAGGGAACAGTGATTTCAGTTGATTGAACAAATTAATCAGGGATGGGGTAGCTTTGCATCAGTCTTATTTGTATTCCTTCATTGTCTAAAATCTGTTTATTCACATGCGTGGAAAGGAATGAATTAGAATGGTGGGAAATTCAGTGCTGTGAAGAATTAATTATGTTGGGTAAGCAAAAGCACTGTGTAAACTCTCACCAAGCTCTCAACTGCACGTGGTATAGACTGCTAAAATGGTGAATCATTAAGATCTCGGAATATTGGAATATCTTCTGATAGGAAGTCTGAAGACAACAAAGGAGCTTTTGCACTAATAACTAAAGATTTGAGCTTAGTTGCAGAGGTAAATGTTTGGTATTAAATTAACCTTTTTATTATTATGTGTGTTCTCGGTTTTTTTCAAGTAATTAACGAAAATTCAAAGAAAGCAGTCCTATCTGATACGCCCTATAATCCATAAAGCTACAACTGTTTCAACAGCAAGCTTTTCTAATTGAAATAGTGATTTAGTATAAAACACACTTTCCAAGCTAGAAGATCCATATTTGTAGTTACATCTGAAAATCATAGCTCAGAACTGGAGGGAAAAAAACAATATTTGTGGATGAATTCCTGTTAGTTAAGACAGAGTGAGGTAGAGCATAAGGATTTTGAGCCTCATCAAAAGGAACATTTACTAAAGACTTGCAATTTCATTTGAATAAATCCATTTAAAATGGAATAAAATTACAGTCATCAATCATAATACTATCCAAAAGAAATGGTAAATTGTTTGAGCAAAAAATTACGATTTTATGGGGCAGATGGAAGCCAAGCTCAACTGTCAAGCTTGGAGCCTGCACAACTGTTCTGCCTCTGAGCCTGAGCAAATACTAAGACCAACACAGGTCTTAGGACCTGCATTGAACAGTCCTTTTTATAAACTGCTCAAGGGCCATTCTTGAAAATTGCTTTCTTTTCTTTCCTTTCCTGTGCATAAATTAACCAAACTGGGCAGAAGTCAGGGGTTTACTTCCCTGTTCAGCAACACATTATACTGCCTAGAGTATCACACCCTAACAAAACGTAAGTGTATTCTGTTAAACACTTTTTTAGGCTGAACTTAATATACACTAAAGGCTAATAACAGAAGAAATCCACTTAGCATTTTTCCCCTTTGTTTATGTTCTTTCTTCCACTTTCCCATTTTCCCTTTTTTCTTCTGTGTAAACTCTGTAATTCTACTAGGGGAAAAAGCATTTGAACACAATGTATTTTACTATTTAAGCCTGTACATAATATTTCTCTTACACAAGGTTTTCTATGCCCATATAACAACTGAAATAAAAAATGAGCACAGAGAGTTATTTAGAAGGAAACAGAAGGCAACTCTAGCCTGCACAGAAGTCTTTGAATGCCTTTCACCACTCCTCCTGAGAAGCTCCTGAGGTATAGGTAGCCCAGAGGGGCTTGTGACAAGTTTGCAATGCCTGTGGCAAGTGCACATGGGAACTGATGCTCTTCCATCACTAACACATTTCCTGAACACATCCAAACATCCTTCTTTCAAAAAGCTGTCTCCTTTGTAATTGTTTATCACAGAAAGACAAAGAAAGCTAAGACAACTCCAGTTAAACTGACTTTAATTAACGAAACTTACAATTTCATGAACATTATTGTGGAAAACTGGCCATTACCATTGCTCTCAAATTGAGAAATTCTACATATCAGTTGAACATTTGCCAACACTTGAAATCCTCTTCCCCTCAGCTGACCCTCTGTTCAGGCTCTACCAAGGTCCACATGGGAAGAAAATCGTCCTCAGATCTCCATGACTTTAAAAGCCTCTGTACAGACATTGCCAACTCATGTACATCTGATAAATTAAAATATCAGAACAGTGAAGAGGTTTAATAATGAAATGTCCATTAACTGGTTAGAGAAGTCCAGTCTGTAAAAACTTGTGCCACCAATACAATTCTGTAGGTTACCTTTTTATTATTAAACCAAATTCTTTGCATTTAACTGGAGGAAAAAGGAAAAACAAAATCACGTACTTTTCATATGATTTAGCAAAGGAAAGAATATCTTCAGGTTGGCTTTAACATCTCAGTTCTGTGAAAGGGACATTATACTTTACAAAACAAATTATTCTGGGAAAAAAAAATTTAAAACATTAACTAATTAAAATATTTTAATCGAAGTTAAATAATATTTCTACCTCCTGAATAAGCGTTGAAAGGATTTAATCCATAAAATACTGCAATATAATGGAATTAATTAGGAGGTTTGACAATTCTTATAAATTGAGCAGTGTGATTATCTGCACTTCATTAAGTGCATTAACATGTTGGGTAAAATACTTGCAATCATATAACTCAATTCACTGGCCTTAGCAAACATCGTAATGCATCTCACAGCAAATCCAATATTCCAGCAAAATGTATGACCATACAGCTGGCAGAGCATAGGCAGAAGTACTGCCTTCATCTGGCTCCTGTCTGAACACAGCAGCAAACAGTGTCTCTGGCTTATGGATTTGTGCTTTATTCCCCTCATCCATGGGAAATCTGCAAAGGGACAGCACCAAAGACCTGGGCAGGCTCTGCTCAGTTATATAGCTTCTTATTCTACCATGAAAACAGGGTTTAATGGTATTCATACTAAACTTCAGCCTAAACTTCAACAGAAGAAAGATTTATTTCCTGGGACTGCACAATACCATTCTCTCTCACCCTTATGGGGCCTAAGATGTCCTGGGATTTGCATGCTGTTTTAAAGGCCATGCAGACGGCAAATAGACACCTACCCACTGTCAAAAAATAAAGGAAAATAAGTAAAGAGGAAAAAGGGAATCCCTATAAAAAATTAATGACTTCACCACAAGTTTAGTTCAGATTTTTTGTTTCCATTTTTGAAAAAAAGCAGATCTTGACTTGGTATTCCTGAAAACATGTGTGGTTGATCTTACTTTAGAGAGCATTTACATCCATGGGATTAATGACATCCTGCAAATGCCCTGGAGCATTTAATTACAGGTAAGCATTTCCAGCATAAATGTTTGCAGGAATCATTGAGGTGTTGGGATAGTTTTGTTTTTCTTAACTCTCCCTCCCCAAACATTTACCAATTCCATAGGTGCATGCACTTCAGTGGACTAGGTCCTCAATTTTGAAATCTACAACTCCCTTTTCTTGTGTTTGCAAGGGGTTTGAAATTTTGTTCCTCTCTCTGTGGCAATCCAACCACAGCATTTTGGCGAGCAGCCCAAGGAGAATACAACTTATGAAGACACATAGAGGGTATTCTGCATTTCTGTATGTTGTAGTATAGTATGCTCAGGATGTACATGGCAGGAAGCTTTTGGGATGCATACAGCCACAGCAGCACATCGGGATTTATCTGCGCGACACCTCTGCTACTCAAGGGTGTTATTCTGTAACTTATTCTCTTGATTAATTGTCTAGTCAAAATGTCCTGCTTTTATTAACAATGTTACAGACAGACTGGCATTTTTGTTAGAATGTCAGCATTTAAAACAATTAATTTTATTTTAATTTCTTCTAAAAAGTGATGAAAATTCATTAATCATTCTATATTGAAGAAAGTGGAGGAACAAGCAACACTATTTCCATCATAGAAAACTCTGTCCTTGAAAGGAGAGTTTTGACCTAAGAAATAGTTTGTTTTCCACCAAGAGAAAAAAAGGATTAACTTTTTTTGTAAGCTGTGAGGTTTCAAAATATGCATATTTCTGCTGTCCCAATTTAAAGTGGTGGTATCACAGCTTGCAATTTGCATAAAAATCCTGCATTTATAACAGAAAAAATAAAGTGTAGGATTCTTTCCGACTATTAGTGAAGCATACACATATGCCTGTTTTTTTCTGAAATGAGTAACAGCAATTCTTTGAAATACTATTCTTTGAACAGAATTATCTGGAGCTCTGTGGACAGTTCATTAGGTAATAGAACTGGTAGAATGACTTGTATCTGCCTACAGGATCTACTACCCCAGCCTGAAATTGCAGAATCATGCAAGCATCCAAGAGAGAGCTGTTACTGCTAAGCTACCCCACTGCAAGTTTAATAACAAATGAATGTTTACTATGACTCAGAGCACAGCATGACCCCTTGCCCTTCAAGGACAGAAAGAAAATAAATGAAATGAAGACAAGAATATCTCTTTGACATTTCCAATCGGACATTCTTTGCGTGTAATCTTGCAAGAATATTGTCAGCCTTGTAACACTCAGCTCACTCAACCCTTCTATATCATGCAAAGTCCAAATGCATTTTTGGGTATTAGAGTGGCATATTAAAAATAGCAGACAGTGAAACTGCAACCTTGTTTCTCAAGCAGGCCCTGGATACTTCATTATTAGGGGTGTGGGGGAGAAAACAGTGGAACGAGTAGGGAAAGTCATAAAGAAGTAAAATGAGAAGTGAAAATCCCACCGGTAAGGCCCAGAACACATTGAAATTTACAATAATACAAAGAAAGAATCTACTTTCTCCTACTATCATACTCCTACTACTGAGGTGGATGATATGTCATAGTACAGGATATAAAAATGTGCATAAAGTAATGTATCATGTTACATAAACATACAGAATGATGAATAGCTGTTTTCTTGCTTTCCTTTCTCTTCAGAGAAAATAAAACAACACTGTCTGCTTTAACAGCTTCCCAGATCTCGGTAAGACTGCCCAGGGAAGTAGACCATGTACCATGTACATACACCATTTATTAACAGAATTTAGCCTATGGAAGGGAAGATGATTCTTGGGCAGCGTTAGTCTTTATGATTGGTTTTTTTCTGATAGATAGTACCATTTAGACAAAATTGCTGAAAAATCTTGAAAACAAAGTTTCAGTTGTATTTGTTCACTTTGTCTTTTTAATATCAGAAGGCAGAACTGCAAAGCCACCAGATGAAACAATAATTTTCTGTTTCATTTCATAGCTTTTAAAAATAAAATTATACTGAAATCTGAACAAAACATTCTTCAGCTATCATACAGAAGTTTGTACAAAAAACTGCAATGCAATTTCCCTCTGTCTCAATTCATAATGAAACTATCAGTTGTCAAAAGTTCTAAAGAAAGAGAAAATCCAAGCTTCATTTACGGCAAACCTAATACTTGAAAGACTTTAATTCTCTGTCACATGGGCTATGTG
This sequence comes from Oxyruncus cristatus, assembly GCA_013399855.1. NCBI lineage: Eukaryota > Metazoa > Chordata > Aves > Passeriformes > Cotingidae > Oxyruncus > Oxyruncus cristatus. Next base: position 708,239 of record VXAY01002649.1, read on the forward strand.
ACTGAGTCAGTGGCTTCACGTACAGTTGCATGATAACAAGAATTCAACTTCAAAAAGTTACTAACCTTCACCCTCAAACTATTGGCACCACTGGCTCCGTAACAGATAGTATAATCCTACATAATTTAAAACACCTTGAAAAATAGATGCATTCAGAAAGGTCATATAGTTATAGAAGACATGTTTATAAGGTAACTTTAAATATCTCTGCATTCTGCTCCTACAGGTACTTAGGCAGCATGCAAAAGGAATTACTACCAAAACAGATACATCACCCTTGCAGATAAAATATTAAAACTCATAACAGAGTTTTTAGAAGACTTTAAGAACTTGGGATAAATAGGCAGGAACTGAGGAGTGGGGGGAAAGGGAATGGATTCCTGAGGATCAAAAACAATGAAGAGGAAGAATAGAAAGATACAGTCAAAATTCAGCACTAGAAAAGGCTAATAAACATATGCTCCAGAAATGTCTACTAGGGTTTGATTTGGATAACACAATGCTCTCTGAAAGGAGAGGGAGAATACTGAACAGAAATAAAATAGTATAAAATTATTTGAAATGAAAAAGAGCAGAGGGAGAAGACAGAGTACTCACAAAGCTGGATACACACATATGTCATAGAAAAATATTGACTATTGACAAATACGGGGAGCACAGACTGGCAGGAATACCTGGAATTGTTCACACACATTATTAAGTTCTAAATCAGCTGTAGCCATTTGTTAATAAACTTTGAGTGTCAGAACAGACTGCTTTTGGAAATAATTTGTTTGCTACCCAGCAGCCAACAGAAAAAGCTTACAATTTGTCAGGATGTATAAAAAATGGGGCTGAGAATAAAAATGAGATTACAATGACACTACATAAATCAATAGTAAGGCTTTACTAGGAGTGTTCAGTCATGGCTACACATCTTATCAGAGATATAAATGCAATAAGGGATCCAGAAACTGACAACAGAAACCATTAAACGACAATTACTTCATATCTTCTAACCCACAGTTAAGAAGACACACTATGAAGGAGGTTAACTGGATTCTCCTACATACCACATACATCCAAACAAGAGGACATTTAATGGGTGAGGTTAAAATGATAACAAGAAGAAATTATAATGGATATAAATTTTCATGCTTCAAGAAATCTAAGCATCAACCTCTAAATACCTGGGGTTACAGAACACTCTTGGATAGGTAATTCTGACAGTGACTAAGTAAGATTGTGATATGTTTCCCTTCCATACACTGAGGCCACCACTGGAGACAAGATATTGACTCGCAGTGTTTGACTCAGTCTGACAGTTCCAGAGCTTCATTGTTTTAACTGCAGCTACAGATCACAAAAGAGCTGATACTAAGAGTATATTGCTGATATCAATCACAAGGCATTTCTCTCACATGATTTTTAGAAGATATAATTCTCTAGAAAGCAAAGCTGCAAAAAATGCTAAACATTTAAACATTTAAAACTACTAGAAACCATTTGAAGACACAGACAGACAAGTGAAATTTTCTCAGCAAACTCAAGAGCCTCAAAAATTTGTGTGTACCTTCTTAATGCGAATGAGACTACTGATTCTAGACCAGCAAAGACCCTGAGATTAGCTCAGCTGGTTAGAGTATGGTGTTAATAACCAAGGCTGTGGGTTTGATCTCTGTATGGGCCATTCACTTAAGAATTGGACTTGATCCTTGTGGGTCCCTTCCAACTCAGAATATTCAGTGAAATCAGAAACAGGTCTTCCTGACAGGAGCATAACTAAGGTTACCATTCAAATGCTGTGAGCCCTTTGACATGTTAACGAAAGAACCATATAAATACAGCCCAAGCCCATGTCACCATGCTCTTTTCTGTCACCTTTACTCAAATGGTGCCCTTAAATACAGGCTGTGCACGCTGGGAAAGCAAAACCATTAAGTGCTCTGTTGGCAAAGTCCACTCACATGGACTCTGATCGAGGCTGGGCCATAGTCTGCCTATTCGATCCCTGATTACAGCTGGACTCATATCATTTGCACCACTACAAAAGGTGCTTGGCTGAACCTTGTGTGAGAACAAGCTTTCTGCAGAAGTGACAGTAACAGAAAATGTAAAAAACAGAGGACAGAGGGCTCATTTCTAGATAAAGGAGGGGAAAAAACCTCTCACTTATGGCAGAATCTGTGAAGATTCTGCAACTTGTTATTAACATATTTTTAAACAAATTAAACACAACCACCGTGGAAAACAAGCTGCCAATTCATTTTCCATAGTCCTCTGTCTTACACCACAATAACATCATAATGCAAAAGCCAAACACGGGTAGCTTTATATGGGTAGACTTCGAATCATATCGTGTGTCCTCAAGGCTTTCCCTTCTAGTATTCCTTTCACAAATACTTTTACTTAACACAAGAATATCCACCGGGATTGACTCTGTTAAAATCCACCTCCTCTTAATGGGAATTTGGTCATAAACAACTAGAATGACTACATTTTGATTCAAACATTTCCTAACTTTGCTTTCACAGGAGGTTTTTAATTATGTGTGAATTTTTTGCTCTGGGACTACTTCTAGCAAAAGAGAGTCACAAAATCTATGAGAAGCTACAGTCTCTGTGGCAATACATACTAATACATAGAACAGCAGCACTTAAGAAATTTCCTTCCAATCACCACCTTAAAACCTACATACTTATACTACTTTTAATTTGAGAAATGTTAATAACAGTTTATATGGCCAGGAAAAAATCCTTACAATCATAGATGTCTCAAGCATAGTATAGACTACAGTTTAAGCAGTAATTCCTAAATTTGGCCCAACATTTTGTAGTGAACTTCCTTTTAGAAAGATTTCCCTTAATTATTTAAATCTCAAATAAATATACCAGTATCTCTTAGTATTTTTAAAATGCTTTTCCACCTCTAATATTAAAAAGTACACCTTACATCTTAATTGAAATGGTTTCCCTAAAATTGACCTCAGTTTTTAGACACTGAAACCTCTAATCCCCAACCAGTCCTGCAAAGAGCTCTGCATTTGAAAAAACAGCTTTCATCATGGAAACGCATGTTCATTATGAACATCACACAGTGTACTTCAACAAAAATGCTTCCATTGAATCTAACTTTTAATCTAATAAGATTGTTTTCTTAAAATTAGCACCAACACATTTATAATTTTGTTTGTATTTTTACATTTAAAAAACTTGAACTAGGTATCTTTCCTGGACAGCTTTATTATTCTTTGAATTTGTGTTCACCACCAACAGTGTTCAGATGAAGAAAAAAGAAAAAAGTCATAGTCCAATAACTTCTGTAGTACTTAGAGTACTGTAACCTGTGAGCTTTCTACAGAATGCTTAAAAAGTGCCTCAGCTAAATGATGGATGAAGAAACCCTTCAAGAGCTATTAAAGTCACTCTTACAACAATTTCTGGAGGGTCAGAGAGCATACCACAATGATATGCTTACTGCTCCAAGATACCTCCCTAAAACTATAGAAAACAAACAATTATAGCTACAAAATATCACACTGATTAGCACCACTGAGAGAAATGAAAGTGGTCCTTCATTTTAAATCCCTAGACATTACACTGTTCTTTATCAGGTACTAATTGGCACAAATATTAAAAACCACTGGAATAATTTTCAAGCTTTTGAATATTAATACACCTACCATCTGATTTTGTAATATTTCAAATATTACTTTGAAGCTCCTGCAGTCAATTATATCATGTTATTATTAATTACAGCTTGCAGCTTGAAATACAGTGCTATCAATAGAGTTTAGCTGCATAAATATAAAAGTAAAACTTAAAATTGAATTTAACTGTTTACCCTTTGTGAGTGTACGTTAGAATATTATTAGTTGTGAAAATTAATTTGTTAAGCTTGAAAACAACCTTTGAAGGAGAAAGATCTTTGGGGAAAAGGTTACATTTCATGTATTGTATTTCTTCCATCTTCATGTTGCAAGATTTTTTAATCCTCTATTAAATAACACCACGGGGTTGGGAGAGAAATCTATTCATCAGCTTACTTTACAGAATACAAAAAGCTTTTGATTTATATCAAACATATACAAGGATTACTGCAGGAAATTTGAACTAATCTTAACAACAATAAATCCTATTTCTAAATTATGAATGAATAGTCTAAACGGAGAGGAAAGTTTACATCCCTTAAGTTTTATTTTCCTGCTCAAACGTCCTTCACCACTTCACAATAGACTTTCACTTTATCCACTGAAAATTTCAGAAGTTCAAAAGTTTTTTGCCTCTCTGCAGACATTCAAAACCCACCTGGACTCATTCCTGTGTAACCTGCTCTAGGCAACCCTGCCTTGGCACAGGAGTTGGACTGGATGATCTCCAGAGGTCCCTTCTAACCCTAACTATTCTGTGATTCTGTAAGAAGAAATCAAATAATCTGTAGAAAATCAGAGGGACAATGCACAACTGTAAACACACTAAAAGAACTGACAAGAGACAAAAATGATTTAAGAACCATATCAAAGAAATGCCACAGACTATTTCCTATGTACACCAAATATAGCTACCTATGTTGAAGTCTGAAACAATTTAAATGAAACTACTACAGCCTTCATTCAGCATATGTATCCCTTATAATTAAGTAATTAATAGTTATCAATGTCACTGTAATGATAAAGTATTATGAAATGTTATAAGCTAACTGTGTTAACTCCTCAGAAAAATGCTGTTAACTGGAATATATCAGTATAAAAGGAGTAAGTAAAACTAAAGATCGCTGTTGCTAAAAACAGGTATTCAAGGGCATACATTGATAATAAATACATCATTCTCTTCTGGAGTAAGCCTTCATGAAGTTATGTCATTTTGCCTCAGTCAAAGATCTGGTCCTAAATGCATTTTGCTGTCTTCTTTACAGCTCTGGCAAGACACACAAAATCAACTTACAAGCAAAAAGGGACAAGCAACACTCAAGTTTCTCACCTATTCTTAATGGTCAGCTCAGTTCCCTGTCTTTATCGTTTTTGCCTCCTCTTCTAATAGTTTCATAAGTGTTGACCAACAGTGGCTAATAAAATCTGTCATGTGGCATTTCATCTATTATTTGTAGATTTGTTGCCCTTTCTAGTACAAACATTGCACTAACTGAGCAAGTATTCTGAACCCAAACAGATTTGTCTGAACCAAATGCTTTTGTATTTTAAATAAAAAAAAAAAAAACCAAACAAAACATTGCATGATTTTATCTCTAATGGTACATTCATTTGGTTTCTAATAACAGAGGGAATGAACCATTAAAAGAAATTCAGATTAGAGGCTTTCCAATATTTATTTTGTCAAAGATAATTAACGGCAAAGTAAATAGAAGACCAATATTTAGCATGACAGTTTAATGAGGACTTAGTAAAATGTGCTTTCTTTTTTTCCCTGTTTTAGTTTCTATTGCTGAGTCAAGTTTCAGTTTAATTCCTAAACTCTTAAGCAGTTTGCGTGAATTCATTCCTTTGGTCAATGTACCAAAATTATTTGATGATGATGTCAAAATGATTACAGTAACATCACTGATTAACTTGTTAAAGGGAGTAAAAAATTCCATAAATTTTAATCATTGTCTTCAAACAATAATGCATGGAAGAATGAGTTGGAATAAGGACTCCTAATCTCCTTCCAATCATTGTCATGTAAAATATTTAATTTCCAGCTATGCTTTGTTGCAGACAGGATTTTTGTCATTAAAATGAGAGGAGATTTTGATATGTAATATATTTGGTGACACGTCAGGGTGGCACCACTTTGACCTTTTCAGTATTCCACATTTCATTTGGGAGCCTGTTTCTTCCTTTCTGCTTCTGTTACTGATCAAGAAATAGAAGTTGAATAGAGAGCCAATCAAACTGCAAATTAGAGGGAGTCAAGCTCACAACCAAAAATTATATTAAATTATAAGTACATGAAATTAATCTCTACTTTAAACATGTGTGAAATGCAATCCCTTTCTCAACTTTCAATTTTATAAAACCAAACAATAAACAAAAGAAAAAGCTTTCCTATTTGTATTTTCAAATCTGTTATCTCATGTCCTCTCATGCCCTTATTTTTTCAAAAATTAATATATCAATATCTTTCACATCTTTTCTTCAATTTTTATTGTTTGTCATTATACTTACCTTCACGTTCTTTTTGCTTCCTACTTCTATTAGATAGGATCTGAGTAAAGGACTCAGCAAAGAGTTGAGTTGTCCTATTCATTTGCATACCAGCTGCACAAAGGGAGCAGTGTCCTAATTAGGTTCTCTTAACACACAATTTATTAACACAGAGCTGGTACCTTTTGCTGTTGTGTGCAGTCTTACACTGTATGATTATTTTTACAAACCTACGTAAACTCTATAGTCTCAGACCTCACAGCTGGATGCTATCCAAACTTTCTATTCTGAAAGCATTTCCAGTCCTATGAATCAGGTAAAAAGTCTGAGGACAGCGAATAAGAGGATCAGGCTGAAAAGGACATTAAGAAATCATTCAATCCACCTCCTAGCCCCAAGGAAGAACCAACTACACTTACATAATCACTGGGCAGGTGTTTGTCTAATGCATTTTCCCAGATCCTTTGCAATGGAGGTTACAAAATGTCCCCAGGTAAGCCAGTATAACGCTTTGTCTTAAACATTAAAACGGGCTTTCTCCAAATCTAGATAGAATCATTCTAGAGACTAATTCCATTACTTCTGTTTACATACACTGTATTTGGATGAACAAGTGTCCTCTATCTTTCTCTAAAAACCTGACTAAAAGCATTATTTTCCATCACCTTCCCTTTCTAGTTCAACTCTTCTTTAGGCTAACCCCCTTGCTCAGTTATGAGGTTCCACAACTGACAGGCAAATTGGAGGATTACTAAAATTATTTTACAGACGGTGTGCCCATCTGCATGTTCTATTAAAACAAGAGGAATATAGACAGGTTATAATTTACTGTCATCCTCGCATCATTTTTTTAAATAGTATTTTCTGACCAGTCCATCTGAATTCCTCATTGTTCAGATCCTTCTTGCTGAAGCACAATGCCTTGCATGTGTCACTTAAACTTTTACTTTTCCAAACTGTGTCTTCAGATTTGGAATCTAAGAATATCTTCTAGTCTAGGACTAGGAATAAACACTCCTAGTCCCTCTGAGATTAAAGTAACCTCCAGATTTTTCAGTATTCCTCATTCCTAGTCCATCTGGGTTAAACATGGAAATATTAGCTAGTACCTGAGCCAGCATAAACAACTGTCAAATACAACACAACACATTCTTTTATTTAAACAGAAATCTCCGTAAAGTTTTCTAAATAGGTCTGCATCCAGTCTATGATGTTTTCACCTAGATCACAATTCCCAAATTTGCTCAGGAGAATACTGTATGTGACAGTTGAGATAACACTACAAAATTCAAGAGACGTGACACATCAACTGCTTTTTCTTCAGCTATAAGCTATTATCCTGTCAAAGAAAATTATTAGATGGTTTTGATACTATTTGTTCTTGACAATTCTGCACTGGCTATCAATCTTGTCTGTGTGGTTACATATGATTTACCTGATTATTTACTTGAACATTTTTCTAGGAAATAAAAATTACTTGTCTGTCCTGCCTCCCTCTGCTTTCCTTCTTTAGAACCATTAGATTCTCTGGTACTCGCAACAATTGGTAAGTTGCTATGAGCACAGAGGTTGCCAAAATCAAGTGTTCTAGCAGAAAACATAAATCACAAGGGAAAAAAACAAAACAAAAGAAAAATCAAACCACAAATCATGATTTATTTTGCTTCTTAGTAGTACACAGATCTTGTAATGTTTAGGACACCCACTCATGATTTTAAATGCTTTGGACTCATAATCCTGTTAATAATATTTATTTAATCCTATTCATGTTAATTATTTATCAAATGACAATGGTCTTTTTTATTCTAGGACAGATCAAGATCCAGCTGACATAAACTCAAATCATTGTTGAATCATAGGTTTTGGTTTTGCACCCCTTGGAAGATGTCTCATATTCCTGGAAATGGGAAACAGTAAAAAGTCCTGAACACTGTATTTCATTTATTTGCTTTCAGAACTCAGCAGAACTAGCTGTGTTACAGATTGTTTCAAGAATAAGTGATTTTTCAGCCAATAAACTACTCAGTAAGGATCTGGGAAAGCCAATCTATTTGCAACAGACGAACCATCTCTTTGAGATATGAACTGTGAAAGAATTATCCATGCCTTTGCTAACTCCAGATCAAAGCAGGGTACTGTAGTCAGCTTCGTCTCTCCCATGAAGACACCCAGGATCTGACAGTACTGCTTAGAAACTAGAAAAAGAGTATTTACTGGTTAAACTACCAAGCATATTACACACACGGGTTTGTTTCCTAGTGGCATGAATCACTGTGGTTTTGTCCTACTGCCAGATTGTTGTGAGTAATCACTTACCTTTGTGGTTCAAGCATAAGTACCTGAAACACACGTGCCTTCCTGCACGATTGAGGTCATCTCTATATTCACATGCGGTTATTGCAAGTGGGAGATACTACTATATTTTCTCACCCAACCTGATTCAAAAGAACCAGATTTCATATGTACATGCCCTGAAAGTCAAATCCAGTAGATTAATCTGGGCTTTCTGAGGAAGGACAGGAAGATTGCCTGAAGGAATTTTTTGGTGTGTCACTTAAGACTGCACTTAGTGAAAGACCAGTTTCACCCTCTTTTAAACCACCTGCTACTCATCACCTTATGACTTGCTATCCAAAACCTTCTGCTCCTGAGAAACAGCCATTTTCTTCAGGCCAGAAATGACTATGGTGAGTGTGAAAAAAATAAAAACAAAAAGAGGAACAAAGGGACCTAAATATACTTCTCATAATAATGCCTGTATTTGTACAGTACATTTCATCATGGAGGAAAAACAACAAGGTTATGTCTTTTATTTCAGAGGATTTTTTTGTTGTTTTAAAAATTCATCAAAATTAAAACCCCTAGATTTATCAGTGCTGGAACATGGAAAAAGCTCTCACTGGATTACAATTTTCCTAAGATAAATCAATCAAATCTCCTCAAATCTGGTTGTAATTCAGCTGGTGGTTGCTTTTTGTCCCTAACTCATAAAGGAATTCCTCTTTTCCAGAAGGGGCAAGAGACACATTTTTTGCCCCTTTTCTTAAATTACTGCCAGAACCACCACCTTGGCAGATGTACAAGAAGCAAAATCAGCCAGGTGGGTCCAGGTTACACAGCCATGGGTGTTCTGATCACACTGCATAGACCCAAGAAGAACTCAGTGATGCTCTGCAACCCAGCAGCTGCAAATGCAAAAGCTGATAAAGTTACACTCACCAATTTCTCTGGAGATCTGGGTGAATGCCTCCACACCACTCTCTCCATAGTTGCCTTCAGAAGCCAGCGTCGAGACATAGTTCCACCCAAGAGCCATCACGATGTCCACCATGGCCTGTGCTTGGTAGGAGTCCGGTGGGACCACTCGAGAGAAGTAGTCATACCTGGTGTTATCGCTCAGTTCTGGAGCTGTAGATGCATAGCTGATTTGAGGTATCTGCAAATAGAATGACAAGTCATTCAAGCCAGTTTTACACTATATACTTCTATGTTTGAAAGGCCCCAAATAGATTATGCACAGTCACTGTGCAGAACCAAGTATATTGTTTTAATTATATCAGCTGATCAGAAAGCGTCTCAGACTTTGTATGTCAATCAAGCCTTATTGTATAACACTCTCACCAAGAAATAATGCATTCAGTCTTGCTCCAGATGCCAGGATTCTTGACATATAAGCGTTACAACTTCTCTTTTGATCCTGGCTCTGATAGAAACAAGTGAAAAAAAAAAAAAAAAAGGAGGGGGGGAAGGGGGAAATCTCACTATTACTACAGAAGATGAAAAGGTCAGTTATTACAACTGTGATTCTTAAAAATGCTACACTTACTTTTTACATGTAAAATGTGGATTATCTCCATTTCATTGTTTTCTTTACTTGTGTACATGCACATGTGTGTTCCCATTTTATTACCATTTTTCAAGCTTTCACTGTCATAGATTTTTCATATTCCAGTTTTAATACGGCATTGTACATTATTTAAGAATATGAAGGCTATGTATTTAATAACAAAAGCTGTCTGAAAAAAAAAAAAACCCAATAAAAGAATTACCTGTATATAGCATATATAAAGAGAAAGCTTACAAGAATGGTCAACTTTGTAGAAAACACCTCAATATTCTTAGTAGCAACAAACCGAAATAACTGAAATACATTAAAAAAAAAAAAAAAACCACAACAACACAACTAGGCAGTTCTCTTGTCTTAAATAAATCATTCAGCAAAGTCCAAAGAAACACTCAATTATTCTGAATATTTTGGTGCAAGAAAATTAAATTAACATTTATGCTAACTTAAAAGGGGAATTATTTTCTCCTTCAAAATGGTAAAACTGAAGAAATAGCCATTAGTTTGTAATGAAAGATACTCCAAATATTGCATTGCATCTATTAATAATAGGTGCTTAATTCATGTCTCACAAAACATGAAATAGTCTTCGAGAAAGCAGTCTGAATGGAGTTACTAAATTGATTCTGCTGAGAGCCAAATTTAGCAGCCCCAGGCAACAGGTGATCTTGCAAAAGCTCACTGTCCTATTAGATGCTATAGTAGAAGGTTTCAGTCCAACCACTATATCCAGTACAGTGTTTCCTTGTCAGTACAAACTAAAAAAAGGGATTTGGGGCAAATGAAAGGGATTCAAAGAGTCTGGTCATTAACCATACCTGCAAAGACAGTGTAGACTGTTACAGCCTGAGAAAACAGTTTGTTGCCTTAGGGGTTGCAAAAATCACTGCTCAGTCAGAAACAAACAAAATAAACTCTTACGTATCTTGGCTGTATTCTTCTTTAACAAATTTTCTACACATGGAAAAGCCTGAGAATAAATAATTGGAAATGTTTTTATACTAATGACAAGAGAGAACAGAAAAAAAAGCAGAGGGAAGATCACAGAAAAAGTTATATTTTGTGGAAATCAATATTCCTAACATAGAAAAGATATACCAAGTAAAAATAAAGGATAAATTGTTCTTACAAAACTTGCCTTGTATAAATTCCGTTTCTTTCACAAAGTTTTTGAAACATCTTTTTGTCTTTCCAGACAAGAGATTTTTGACATTCCTTCCTCTGTTACTCTCTAAACCAGTCAATTTTGTTACATATGGAAAAAAATTAAGACATCTTTTGTAATTTTACTCATTTTACTCCTTGGTGTTCTGTTTCACAAATACTATGGCATCGTTGCTGAAAGTTACTTCATCAATAATGTCAATAAAATCAACACCAGTAAGAAATCTTTTAGATGGACACTTTGGCATTCAAAATCTTGAAGCCCAGACCATAGACTTATATCCATTAACTTTCTCAGTTCCATTTCTCTTCAGGTACGAGATGAGTAACAAATCCTAGAGATGTTCTTGTAGGGGATTCGTTTGTTCAGCCACAGCAATGAGACGTTTCAGATCAATAAATATATGTACTATGAATATCACTTATTTGGGGCCTTGGAATATGCAGAAAAGAGATGCTACTCTCCTACTTTTCAGCTCTTTGCAGTTCAACTTCTTCCCTAGAGTTATTTATAATAACAGTGGAAGAAAACAGGTGAATACAGTCCAAAATCAATACCCTGAAATCACTAGGTATAACATTATGCTTAAACCACCACTGTTTTGTAACTTCTGCTAACTTTTCAATAGCAGGAAAGAACAATACGTCATATAAAAGTAGGGAGTAAGACACTCTCTAAATAGCAAGCCAACCCTAAGTCTTGAGGAAAAAAAGAGTTCTTGCAATGAAATATGTAAATATTTTCTCTATTTCTTTTTGTATATATCCCTCATGGTTATAAACAACACTACATTCAAGAATTTGCTCTCCAAAATTGCAGATCTCCCACCCAGAAATGCCTCATCGATTTCTTCTTTTGGAAACATTTTATGCAAAACCAAACAGAAACTTCCCTCCTTGCTGCTTTTAAATGTACATTTGTATACAGGGTAGTTCTGAAAAATAGCTTTAAAATTTGAGGATTTGGGGTAGTTACATGAGAATTGAAAAGACTCAGAATGAGACTCAAAGAAATTGTTTGGCATGGGGACACACTGTTCGGATTTAGTGGTTCAATAATTCATGAATAAAAAATATATATATTAAAATGTAACAACTCTAGTTATGGACTATAAGTTTAATAAGGCATTTTACATGTCCCCAAGTACATTTTAAAAGATAGAGCATAATACTGCCTAAGCAAGGGAACTGTTATGCTCTATCAATTCAGTAATATGTGTTTTTAAAACTCCCTAAATACAGACTGTATTTATACTTTATGTTCCACAGGCCCCACGAGACATAAATTTGTATTTTGAAAGAGACCTGTAAAGGAGTTTTATATTTCTCATTCTAGATTTCTCAGTCTAAGTTTTCTAAATTAAATACCATACTTGTAACATTTACATTGTACCTAAGTGATACATATCACTGTTAATAATGTATTTCCTTCTCTTTTGGGGAAAAAAAAAAAAAATCAATTATATAACCACATTTGAATCAGTTCTTGCACAACAGATGTCACATTCACTGACAACTGCTAAAAGCATTCCTGTTTGAATGCTCATTGATACAATTTTTCTATTCTTTCCTGCCCTATGGTTTGGCCACTTCCTCCCGTTAACCTATAACCTGCTGATAAACTCTCAACTTCTAGTGAGTGACACACTTGCACTTTCTGAAATTATCATACAGAGGAATTCATATAAACCTTATTTTTATTACTTTTAAACCTTAAGCTATCTATTTAAAACCAAAAAATCCTAGCATAATTTTTTGAAACACTATCTCGTACCTCTGGAGCAGGTACTTTCAGAACTGACTATCCACAAGCATGGCTGTGGCAGCTCTTCAAAGGGGGAACGACATCTGAACAAGATACCACCAAGCATTACTACAAAACAAACTTGTACTATCTTAAGGACAAGGTGTAGGACAATTTCAGGAGTGCCAAAGGCAGCTAATGTAACTTTTGATTTATTCCAGCCAAGTGGTAAACCACTTTCAACTCCTCTTGCACTGAAAACAAAAGCCACCCACTGCTCCCGAATCCAAGACTATTCATAGGGGAGCATTACCCTGGATCTGTTTGGTGGGTCCAATGCTGGGATCCAAACCCAAAAACATAGAAGAGTTGAACTGAGGATGGCAGAGGAAGCAATGTGACTTAGTTTTGCCCTTCCAGTAGAGTGTCTTCACCACAGGAGCCATCTCCTAGTATGCTTTCCATTCAATTACATACTGTCTGAGTTTTGGGCAAAAGTTCACTAGAACCCTTTTTATTGAGCTTTGAAATCCATTTGCATGCTACATTTGTCAATGTAAAGCATCAGCTGGCCATTTCAAATGCCATCTTCTTTTATACAGTCTTTCAGCTGAAAGCATGATTCGGGAACAGAACAGCAGACAGTGAAATGAGTTAAGCTCACAAGAAAAAAGACTTGAGAAAGGCATCACCAGTAATTTTGAACATTACAAATTATGAGTTACACTCACATCAGTAACTATGCTGTACAGTCACACAGAGTAATGGGCTTAAATTACTCACATCTTCAGTTTCGCTACCCACTCAGTCCTATCACTACTAACTTTAACATATCAACTAGCATTTTATTTCTCTTTTCCATTCTCTAATCACTAAGCAATCCTTTTTTGAGGAATATTAGCAATAGCACATTAAAAATAGTAATAATTGCAGCTAAAAAATTGCAGTCAATAAACTTTAAGTTAATGACTGCTCAGCATCAACCGGCATTTTACCACCAACTAATAAAGCTTGCAAAGGAGTAAAAGTACTTGAAATAAAATTTGACTGTGGAAATCTGTTTTGAAATTCATGATTTTTTTGAATTTTAAATGTCTATTATTAATCATTAATGGTCCTGTCTTTTCAGGATTTTTATTCCCTCTTCTGTACAGCAAGAAAGAGTTCTTTGTGAGTACAAAAAATTCACAGCAGTGAAATGAATCCTCAGGGCCTAAATATTGAACAGTTGCTGAAGGAGAGCTGAGGTCACCATACTTTAGCTATTAGTGACATTTGTAAATTGCCATCAGCCAGAACACCACCTTAGTCTGCTTTCACTTCTGAAAAATGTGTCAGCCTGCAGCCTGGTAATGCCAAAGTCTTTCAGGGAGGATATTCAAGATTCAAAAGAGTTTGATGAAGCTTAATAATATCTCATTCTATACCAAAAAACAATACTGAAAATGTTGTTTTCTGTACTAACTATAAGAGGAGATTAAATGCACCCTGGAACTGTCCATTTCTTTCCACTGACAATAAAGAGAGCCTGGGGAGATTAATTCAACTGTTCTACACACACCATGTAGAACAATACTGTAAACAGCTACATGTCTTCCATCGACTCTCACAATCCCACTCATTTTGGCTGCACATGGCTATTAAGCCATCTTATGTTCAACTACCTTCTATGATGTCTTCATCCTTCCATCTATGACAAAACCTAGATAGGTCACTCATGCCATCACTAAGGTCCTCGTTTCATTCATTTCAGAATAAACCAACATCAAATCACCCGATGAGGATGTAACACATCAGGATTCAGTAATGCTTTTGGAGATATGAGATGCCCCATTAAATGCTCAGAGCGGCTGAACAGGGTGACACCTTGCCAACTCCACCAACTACAAACTACCTCTGCTACAGCTGATGTCATGGAAAAGTTTCAACATATGAAGTTTTCTGATTCAGCCTTTCCATGGATTTTAGCATGAGGAGGAACAACCTACAATAATACATCTTCCCAGTAGATATGTTCATGTATTCACTTATATTTTAAACACAGGCAATTCTAAGCTGTATTTATTTAGTTGAATACACTTGATGCTCTGTATGCTGAGGACATTCAACTACAGTACTTATCATGTGTCCAGCAATTCATGTTGTTCAGGAATTACCACAGATTTCCACCTCTCTCCAAAAATATGTTCATATCAGCTAGAGGAAAAGCAAGAAAAAACAAGTATGCTTTTGACCCAGATGAATACAATTTAAAATGCATTTAGTTCAAAAAAAGTTTAGTAGAATTTAAAAGCTTTGGAAACTGAAAGAACAAAAGTATAATCTGAAAGCTGTCATTAGCTGATTTCCCTTGGTAGGCAGGATTTTTTTAAACCCATTTGAATTATTCCAAGTCATTCTATTTGCAGTAAATATCATAGTGGTTTCTGTCAAGGATGCTTGCCATTCATACACCTAATGAGGAGGAGGTAATGATGGATTGCTTCAAGTCTTTTGAAAGTTCCCTATATGTTTGGATGAGTTTTGTGCAAAGATATGTTTTTGTGACAAAATGCAATATAACTGTCACTATTTTTTGCCCCAAAACACAGGGACAGAATTGATCTATAACACCTAAATGCTTCTGATCTGTGGTGGGTAAACTATGTTATTCTTTCTTTTCTCTTCAATTAGTCTTTTGCTGGCTTTACTTCTTTCGCCAGTTACCTTCTGAAGACATATTCCTGAACAGAATACAACTTCAACTATCTGCAGTGATCTTTTCATGAAAAGACATAGCTGAGAATCAATGCAGTTTTGTTTGTTGCCAACAAAATTATTTCTATAATCATCATAAGTTGGTCTGGTATGTGAAAAATTGCACATACAGATGCAATCACTAGGTCTGTGAAAATACGGAGTTAAAATCAAACATGCAAATCCTTTCTTATTACTGATTTTTTCCTTTTTTTTTTTTTTTTTCTCTCCACTACAATCACACTAATTATCTGTCATACTTATTTCTGAGGTTATTGCTGGTGGTCAAATGGACTAGCAACTACAGTCCTCTGAATAAACTGAATTACCCTGGAAAAAGTAATTTTTTCTAGTTAATACATGTAATTCCATAGTATCAGATTATGGGTTGAAAAACTGTCAAATCTCCATTGCATTGCACTCTATCCCCACTTGCCAGAAAGTATCTTTCACAAAGTCTAATGAGATATGCCACAGCAAGCGTGTTTCAGTTATGACCTGCTCTGCTGGCCCGATAGAACAGGATGCGACAAATAAAGAATGTGTATACCATAAAGTATGAAACAAAATGTTTGAATTTAAGGAGTTTCCTTCCAGTGGGTTGGAGTAGGTCAGGGACTCATTAGTTTAATTAGACACAAGGGATACTATAGAAAAATAATAATAATACAATATCCCACCCTCAAATCCTGCAATAGATGCAACATCTACAAAACAAATTCACCACTCCAGAAAGTCTGGGATGCACTTTAGGGCAAAATATTAAAAGGAAATTTATGCATCATGAACATTTTCACAGTTGGAGCACATCTTGTCCCACTGTGCAACACTGTGTAACTCCGGGAAGATTAGAATCCATCTAAGGACAGCTTGAACTGTCATCAGTGTTCTGTGAAAGAGAGTCTATTGATAAATGTTTAACAATGGTATTTACTCAGTATAGGAGCTCTATTCCAGTATTTCCACATCATTTTAAATCCTGGGGTTTGCTCTCTGAAAACCAACTACATTAAGCAGCTGCACATTAAATTCTCCAACATCTGTAGGCAGCCTCTTTCTAAATATTTTAAGCCCAGCTGAGGTCCAGGCACTGAATGATAAACCGAAGAAGCAGCAGATCAAATGAGTAATATTCATACTGAGATCCCAAGGAGGGGGGATGGAGGGGACCTTGAGCTTGCAAATGGCTGTTAGCTCTTCCTTCACAGAATCTTATGTTCTCCAATCATCAGATCAAACAGGAAGCCAAGGATGGCCAGATAGCTTTAGGGACTTCTTAAACTATTAAAATTCTCTTTCTACTTTTTGGGAAAACCCACACTCAATTATGTGTATCAGTATGTTAGACTTGTGTCAGCCTCTGCTAAGCAAAGTGTGAATTCTGATATTTCAAAGCTTTTCTAGTCTTATTTTCCTCATTAAAGCTTGTCATGTCAGTGTCTGAAACTCTAACCAACTTTGATGAGTTTGAGAAAAATACACAAAAATGTATTAGTCTGAACTCAGAAAGTGAACTTTTTACTATTATTCAGCAGTAACAAATTTACCTAGTCGCTCATGAAGTACTCCTCAGTCCAAAACATGTTTTCTTTACATTCATTTAATAATTAGTACCATAGAGAACAAAGCAAGCAACTTCAGAGACTCACCCATGGGGACACACAGTTGTCCATAGGACTTTTTCTGATTACAGAAACCATCACTAAGGAAGGAAGGAAGTGTGAGATACAGGAAGAAAGGGGAAAGCATTGTTACGGACTGCCCAGGGAAGTGGTGGAGTCATCACCCCTGCAGGTGTTCAAGAAATGACAACGTGGCACTTCGTACTGTGGCCTAGCTGACAAGATGGTGATCGGTCAAAGATTGGACTCTGTGACCTTGGAGGTCTTTTCCAACCTTAATGATCCTGTTATTTGGTGAAGAGGAGGGTGTTCTCAGTAGAATGCAAGATGGGTGCTCTGCTTAAGGGACAGTTCTGACCTTTGCATTCACTTTTTACCACAGCAAGGCCACTTCAGCTTACACCACTGGCTGAGCAGTGGTACTACCCATTTGCTACCCATGCTGCCAGCTTAACATCATGAGATACAAGTGACTGAAAAATATAATGAGGAGGAAGAGTAAATTCTATGTCGTTTATGGCTCTCTCCACAGTTGTGGGCAACGTGAAGATATGTAAACAGGACTCAGCTGGCCAGACACATATGTCCAGTGCTTTAGCTGGTGCTTTCACATGTTCTAGAGTATGCTGCCTCACTTCAGCTATAGCCCAGGAAGCCCAGCTTTTCATTAATCTCTCTGCCCCACGCTAATGGCTTCAATACTTCATATGAGAGTGCATTAAGGAAATCCCTATGATTCACCATAGCTATGGATTCCTTCTGCAGCACAGACATATAGGATTATAAAGCATCATTTAAACCCATGTATTACACACTTGGAAGAAGAAAAATTAAAATCATCCCTTTTTTGTGTATCGAGATTTTTTTCTTTTATTCTTAAAACAATCAGACTTGGCAATTAAACAATTTTACCTTCAGTTTTTAGCATTAAAAGTTATAATTAAACATTAGCCAGTGCCTAGTCATTTCCAAAAAAGTTCAGTATTTCCTGTATTACCACAGTGAAATGTTAAGTCCAGTTGCTACGAGTAGAAAAGTTGAAGAAGAAAGCAAAACATTTCCAGTCGAAAGATTGCCAGTTATCTATGGATTAATGTCTAGGGACAAGGGTGTGATATCCCAGCCTTCCTTTCTATTCAAAATATACTTTAGTTTAGATACAGTAGGGTGGCTGTAGAAAAACAAGACACCCTCCTCCACATGGTTCCGGAACACCATATGGCAACATCTCTTCCTTTCCATCATTACCAGATTTCCATTATGATTTCTAACTTGAACACTATGTTTTATCACTATATTGATGTATGGATTATCTTAGCTAAAACATCATGGCAAACAGAGAGACAAAAACCCAGGCAACCGGTGTGAGAGCACAACAGTGTATTTACAAAGTAGGATTATGTTATGTTGTCCCTGGTTTGAAGACTCTCTGCATCAGCTTCTACAGAATTTCAGAAAGCTGTGAAAACCAGCATGAACTGGACAGGTACCTTGGAAATGGAAGGGTTTACAGGGAAGGGTGAGGTGGAGGGAGGCAAAAACAAAACAAAAATTCTGATTACATTAATAATGTGAAAAAGTGATATCAAATAAAAGGAATAACCTGATGTCTAATGGGGCCAGAGTCTGGAATCTTCCAAAGTACATCCTGGCTAAGATGGGCCTAATCTTACTTGTCCCTTTTGAAAATCCCAGGTTTGCAACATAGAAAAGTGAATGTAACTGCATTATCTACCATTTGGGGATTGTCCACAAGACTATCCAGTCCTAGAGTAGAAAAAAGAAGCTTTGTAATACGGGCTTAGAAATACACTGTACAAAGTACATAAGTATGCCTGATCCTCTCCCTCCACCAAAAGGCTATACTGAAACCTGCATGTCCAAGCACGTGCAGTGACTCAGTACCCACCACTGCCACCAAGGTATCCTGCAGGCAGCCTTTGGGATCTTCATGAAGGCCATGGTACTTTGGAGGCTTCTCCACAGCCAAAAAAATTCAGAACAGTACAAACTGCTGAGTCTTTCTAACTGGATAGTAAGACCAAAGAACACTGAAAAAATTAGAGGTTAAGGGGGGAAAAATAGCTCCTTACCTAGCATCCATAAAATACCCACAATAATACTTGGTATCAAATAGAAAGCAAAATAATCACCTCTCACAATTACCTGTATTTCATAAATTTTGTTATTCTGATAGGATCGGTACAGACTTACAAATCATACTCAACACACACAAACAGAGCACAACACAAAGAAGCTGTGCCTATGGTCAGGCATATCAGAGATACCCTTGAAGTCCAAACTTATCCACCACATGCTCTGACCCTGTCAGCAGGCGTGAGTTAAGTTTCCAAAAAGTAATGATTGCCCTGAAAGTCAGGAATTACAGGTGAAATTATTATATTTCTATGTAAAAGTATTTTTCTGTATGTACCATATACATACACATAAGCACACACATATACCAGGTGTTGGGCCCCTTTTCTTTCTGATAGAGAAGTTAGTGGTTCATACTTCCCCATTTGGGAGACTAACCAAATTTTGTTTCTAAGTTGATATGGTTACTGACTCAAATTGAACAAGATGAGCTTTAGGAAAAGCACAGCTTAAAGGGAATAAGTTCACTTGAAAAGAATGGAGAAATCTTGCAGAGATTTCTGTACAGTAGCATATTCTTAGCTTCTCCATTTAAAGGAGATAATTAAAATATGGAGGAAACACTTTTTAAAACAGTTCAATGCTATTTCTTATTGAACCTATTTCCTGTATATACTTACTTTTCCCTGAAATTTTCCCCCTTTCTTCCTGTATCTCATACTTACTTCCTTTCCTCAGACATTTCAACAACCTGTAGTTCCCTTCTGCTCTCTTCTTGATGTTCTCTCTTTCCTCTATGTGTATATCTTCTTCCCAGTTATCCCTTTTCCTTGACACCTGTTCTCTCTACCTCTTCTCACTCCCTCTTCCTCAACAACAACTTGACTGAACTCAGAAGGAAGAGTAGACAGTGGTTGGTTACTAAAGAGTGACTTAGGTTTCTCAGTTCCAGGGTTTTTTTCTCTCTTTTGGCAGCCCACGCTCAGAGATACTTGGTGCTTCCACTTGGCCCTGTGGAAAGGGCAAAGGGGAACTCCTCCTCTATGAAATACGGCTGGACAGGGTCACTCCTCACTCTTGTCTACTGAGTAAAGCTGCCTTCCCTGTAAAAGGCATTTTTGCTCTCTGACTGCATTGGGAACACATTCACAGAGTCAGCAAAAGCAGTATTTGATGTAGGAAAAAAAACATATATTGGATGAGCATTTCAGCAATTCTCCTTTTCCCTATTTTTATTCATTGCAATTTAAGTACAAATCAGTTTACTGTTATCACCAGCATACAGCCTTGTTTGAGTGTGTCAGCCTTAGCCTTGCTGGGTAGTGCAATGGAGATTTCCTCCCTAGCTGTGACTCTCCAATATCTCTAAGTCCAAATACAGAATGATATATGTCTTTTTGAAGGTTCTTAAAAGTCCTCCTCAGTTAGCTTGATCCTGTAAGTCTGGCCCCACCATCAACATCCTACTTCAGCAGCTCAGCAAGATGAAGAAAGAAGAAGGCCTGAGGAGCTTTCAATAAGTTCATAAAGCTCCCCCTCTCAATTTTTTTCCCATTTCAGCAATCCCAGTAACACCTCATGTTTCTGACAAGATGTCAGTAGTCAAAGGCAGAGTTTACTGACAACCATTTTCTAGTGCCCTGAGAAGCCACTCCCCTGCCTGCCTTCCCACCTGCAGGGATCAGCTCACCTCTGCTATGCAGCCCAGCCAGGCAGTCCTCCAGTTGGCAGCCAAGGGAGCCTTGGCCCCAGGGCTCCACACAAACCTTTGCTTTCAAGTAAAAGGGGTGAAATGCTCACACCAGCCCATAACATATTTCACAGAATTCAGTGTCTTTCTTTGGGTAGAATAAGAAACCAATTGGTTCTGTTCTGACCAAATACTGAGAGCCTCAACACACTTCAACTGTTTTCTCCCATGACTGATACAAAACAACTGTTTTAAAACCCAGCTTTAGTACAGGTGTTTCAAGGAGAACACCACGTTTATCTGACAGTGTTTCAGTCTGCAGCTACTATATGCAGTGCATCAGTGCACTGATCAGAAGTCTTTGGAAATCTCCTCTTGTATACTGTGCACAAATGATTTGTATTAGGAACTAGAGTACCACTGTAACACTTCCGAATACTGCAGCAGCTTTTGATGAGTGAACATCTTTTATTTTGAAATTGTCCTCCCTCAGTCTGTTGCTGCATATGTTAAAAGACCCCATCAAAAGCAAAATTACACTAAACTAGATTTTGAAGTGTCAAGTGCACTGAATAAACATTGGAGACATGAAAAGCTTGAGTGGATGCTCCTGATGACAAGTGGTGTGGGAATGCCAGCCTGTTCTGAGCCTGATACAATTCCATTTCTATCTACTTACTCAAATTGCTTCACAAATATATTTCTGCATATCAGTGTCACCTATCCAGTTCCAGGCACTGGAAGAATTGGTTTAAAATTGCCAACCGAAAAATATCAACACTTTTTTTTTTCCATGGAATATCAATGTCGTCTACATCTCTATCAAAGAAAAAAAAAATAAAAAACAACCCACACAACTTTGAAGCATTTGTTTTTGATGTCTTTAGTCTGTCTTCCCTTTCACAGTTTGTAGATCTTACTTTTTAATCACAAGGGCTATAAAGCACTGAGGGTTATTGAAACAGAATTTGTGGGCTTTGTCAGCATGTGGGCTGCCTATGTAACACAAGGTGAAGTTCAGCACCTTGGAATGGGATTCACATGACACTTCCCAAGCTAGCTAGTCGAAATACTAAGCAAGAGATGTGTCCAAGATCACATTTCTTTTGTAGCCCAAAGTCATCTTTCACACATAAGATTTATCCAGACATCTTCTAAAAACAATTCTGGAGAAGCGGATAATGTTGCCAACTCTTATTTACTTTTTTTAAGAAAAGCTAGTTGCCACTGAATCCACACTAACACACTTGCAACTTCACTCTTAGTTGAGAGCCATTCTTTTGTGTAGGGCTGATGGGAGGTCATAAAATCTCTTTCCTCTAGATTAGAAACCAATACAGGAAGAATTATAGCAAGAGCCAAAGGATGAAACATGGCTCTTAAGTCACCTTCAGCATGCATAGAGCCTGAACCATATCTCCCAAGGGATTGCTCTAAGACGCTGGCCAGACTGAGATGGGAAGGACTCTCTCACCCTCCCATGGCAGCAGGATCCTGTGTGGATGAGTTGCATAAAGCTGGAGAACAAACCAGTGCAGCAGATAGAATTTCAAAGCTCTGCACTATATCTGAGCTGGTGCAAGTGCCAGGGTCTGGCCTTGGATTCTTGAGGTATGTTTGACATTGAATAAAATATTTACCAAACATGTAGGCATTAAGGTAACTGACGAGGTGACAGCCCCCGTGGGGAAATGCAGTTCACAGAATTGCAAATGTTAAGAGAACTTCACTGGCCAAAATTAGATAGCATAAGTTTCACAGATCCAAGAACAGATCACAGACTGAGATGCCTGAGTGCCACTCTAGGCACATAAGAGGGTTCTGTGAGGTCTTACTTTTTCTATCTGGACTAGGTAGTCCAAATATAACTCTTCAGATCTATGAAAACAATTAAGGGGTACAGCTGCATTATGTAGTTTCAAAATGATTCTGCAAATCTTCTGTATCAAGATTTCTAAAGAATTGCATTTTCACTATCTATTAGGGTAAGAGAAATTTCTGCCTGACAGAATTCCCCACACGAATGAAGTTATTTTCTATATGTCTGTACATGAATCAGTTTCTTATCTCTGAGAATTTTTCCCTTTCCATTTTTTACACTTTGTAATACATATCCTTTCCACTTTTTCAGTTTGGCTGAGCCAAAAATTAACAAAATTTTACTTGAGAGAGAAAATCTTTGGCTTTATATACACAGGTGTCACAACAATCAGACTAACAAAGAGTGAATGGTTTCAAATACACTTCTCTATGCACAAAGTTTTGTACGGAATACACAAGAGCAAAAGCAGAGATACCACCAGTGCTGGTGGCCAATAGCCCCAGATTCCCTCTGCCACCCTGATGCCAAAGCACAAGTCACCTTCGGAGGCTAGATGACCCTCTGCACAGCCTGGTGGACACAAGCCTCAGTGCTGGAGTCTCCTGAGCCTGCTCTGTTCTTCAGACAACTGCAGAGCAAAACCTGATTTTCAGACAGGCAGTTGGCTGCAGAAACCCAGGCCCTGGCACCCAGTGCTCTGCCTCACTAGCCAACAACTGGAGAACCACAGGTGAGAACAGCACAGGGTCCCTCACCCCAGCACAGCCTCGCTGGAGGCAGAGCATGACCACAGTGCCATGGCAGGCTGGAGACACACGGTTCATCCCACTGAGTGTAAGCAAAGGCTTTGTATTTTATTTAGTACCCTGAGAACAAAAACTCCCTCTGAGCTTCTGAACCTCAAGTAGGGTGCTAGAGCTGTTGTCCCTCCGTTGAGTCCTGTGGGATCGCAGCCAGGAGCTGTCACACAGGGAGCTACGCTGCACCAGGACACATGGAGCACCTCATAACTGCAGCAACAAAACAAAGCCAGCATTTCTGTGACACTTCATTTACTGTCCTTCTAGTCAGAGATACATCAGTGGGAATGAGACACTAAGTACTCAGGTAGAATCAGCACTTTAAGGCCTATAGACTAAGTTATAGGGGCACAGAGAAGCTCAGCAAGTACTGGTAGCTGGCTAGACAGGAGATCATTTAAATCTCTGCACAAGGACTAGGCCAACCTTAGTACAGCACCACTTCTCCACAAGACAATTTTTATTTCCTCCCTCCCACACCAGGATTGATCACTTCCAACCAAAAGTTACTGCTATTATTAGTCGTATTTTCACAAATTTTCCTGACAGAAAAGAAACAAACAGAAAAACCCTCTTCAGACCTCTGTTTCACAGTTTGGATGCATCTGGGTTACAAAATACAGAATACAGCAGAAGCAGCCTTTCTGCATGGGAATTACTGAGTTGTCCCCATGCTACCATTTCAGCCCAGACTGTGGAATTCTCAGGTCTGTAGAATAAACTTCCAGAAAGATAATTAAAATTGGACTTTCATGTCACGTGAACAACCACCACTCCTTAATACAGCTCTTGAAGATATAGGGAAAATGCTTTAGCTTTTTTTATATTTCACAGAAAATAAGATGTTCAAGTCCCAAACTATTTCATTTCACTATTCAAGTGCTTATTAAGGTCAAAGAAGCTTCCCAGGGATGTGGAATATTACCTGAAAGTAGCAGCTGAAGTTTCAAAATAAAACAGATGATCAGAAATGTGATCTTTTCACACACGTCTCTTTTTTAAAAAAACTTCTATATACACACCTACACATTCTCAGGAAATAAGGAACACTTGAGATTCTTCTCACACTGCATCAATTTCCACATCTTATCTCACTTCAGCTCATGCCTGCTGTAGAAACGAAATCTAAGAAAAAAATTAACACATACAAACCTACCAGTTAATAATAAATTCTTAGTGCATAGTCAGAACAGATTAGTTTGCTTTATCTGTTTAGAATGCAAAAAGCAGCATGTTAAATACTTAACTCTGTCTCAGAATATGAAAAAATAGATTATACTTTTTATTGACTGTAAACATCCAATCTAAAGAACAGTTGGAAGGTAGAGTCTGGAATACCTGCTTTGATTAGTCAACAGATGTTCTACGGAGCCAAAACTTACTTACTCCCTGAGTTTTGAGTTTTATTGTTAACTCAAACAATAACAAAAGAGAAATCTAAGCTGCTTTTTTTTCCTCCAACTGACTACAGCCAACACAGCTCTCTAAAAACCATCTCTGCTCTAATACTTCATTATATCTGTTTGAGGGAAAGTTTCCTATATCTCAGATAATTTGCACCTGCTTGTATGAGTCACCTGTTAGTACAGCTGCTTCTTAATGATAGTGCCTTGCAGCTGAGATAAGAGTGAATTCAACAACTAAAGATCAAGAGGTGATTTGAGAGTCTAATACATTAGTTTCTTCAACTCACAGAAAACTTATTTCCTTATAAAAATAAAATCATTACATGATCCAGTAGCTAAAATAAGGAAAGTAAAAAAATTAGGACTAGAAATCAGATAAAGATATTGAATGACAAAAGCAAAACATAAGTGGAAAACTTTGCTGGACCCTCCTTCTTGATATCTAGTGTAAGACAGCAGAGTACAGTCTGGACTTCAGCAGACTTCAACTTATTCAGGAAACTGCTGGATGTGATCCTATGGCAGCTCTGAAAAGTGAAGGAGTTCAGGGAAGTTTTCACGTCTGTGAGAGAGAATCTTACAACTGCAAGAGCAGTCCTCACCAATATTCAGGAAGACCATCAAATTTACCAGAAAATCTGCATGACCGTAGAGAGAACTTATGGTGTGGAGAATTTAAAAGGCAATATACAGGAGGAGGATGCAAGGATCAGGAACAGGAGTTTAAAAACAAACCATGCCTGACCACCCTGATATCTCTCTACAGTATAGTAATGGGGTCTGTGGTAAAGGAGAGAGCAGGGGATGCCATTTACGTTGACTTTAGCTTTTGACTCCATATTCCACAGTATTCTGGTATCCAAGTTACAGCTTTACAATATGGTGGTGAATAACTGGACAGGTAAAAATCCAGTCAGATTGTCAGGGGAAGGTTATGACTAAAGGGCCATACCCCCTCTGGAAGCTAGTAACAAGCTGAATACCACAGGGGTCTATCCTGGTACCCATCCTGTCTCACATTTTCACCAGAGACCTGCAGGTTACTGAGATGATGGAGTACACTCTCATCATTACACCAAACTGGGGGAACACTGGATATGCTTCAGGGCAGGGCTGTCATATAAAGGGACATATACAGGCTTGAGGAAGAGGCCAATAGGGTCCTCATGAAAGATCTCATAGCTGACCTTGCTTTGAGCAGGAGACTGTCTCATCCTACCTTACTGGTGATTAGACTAAGCTTTAAGTTGTCCTCAATGCTCTCTGTAGTTCATCAAGAAAGATAGGAACCACCACTGTGCAATTCACATCTAAACAGACTAATAAACCTCTACTGGAGACCTATTGGTCTCCAGTGACTGCAGAGAGAGCTTGGATTAAAGTCACAGCCTCTATAATATTCAGATATCTTTCTGTGTACCAAAGAACCAGCAAATATTTGCCTCAATTCTCATTTAAATATAGAAGTTAAATGGAAGTAGGCATCATCTGACCTAATTTTAGTCCTTCTCTATGCCCTGAAAGAGGAAAGTAAATATAATACGGTCACTGAAAACATGAAAGAACCTAAACCTAAATCTGTTCAGATTTTGTTGCTATCTTAAGAATTGCAGCTGCATAGTCAGGTTTTGGGGTTCCTTTCTCTAAAAATTCTCATGGATGAAAGAAGGTATATCAAATGTCATACAGTAAATCCTGAAAATTGTGAAGATTTACAAAATGCTGCTGAACCTCAGCAGCAAACATACATGAAAGACGTCATAGTAAATAAAGACAATTCCAACTGTATAGGCAAGAATAGCAAAGGGGATATCGCATTGAACCAAGAAATAAACACCCATGATATCTTAAAATATGTATATATGCACATGCACATAGTGTAGGAATAGACTACAGCAAGAAGTAAGGTCCAGTGACTGTTAGTAAGAGTGGTACTCTTCCCTGCAGCAGTTCCAGTGGCACTCCTCACTAGCAAAATGCCAAGGAATTTCTTGGCTCCTCATGCATCCTGATTTTGATAACATAATATAGGCAGTAAATAACGTAAGGCACCTCTCCTTGTTAAGGTCCAGTTCCCAGAGGCACATGATGTTCTCACATGAGGGGCATCACTAGCCCTAAAGACCAATAAGAAAGATGACTTCCAAGACTTCCTTCTCTTTTTCATATACAAAAGCAGTATCTTACTAAGAATGATAGCCTTCACCATCTAGAAAACTCAAGATATTTTAGCAACATGCTCTTTCTGTATTTGCAAAAAAAACAGAGAGGAAAAAAAAAAAAAAGACAAAATTCCACCAACCAGCTAAAAAGGTCAATTTGACTGCAGCAAAGAGATGAAAAACCTTATCTGTATTTCTGCCCTTTCCACATCATTTTGAAGATGCTGTTCATACAAAATGTCCATCTCATCTAATCAATTTCTTTCTCTTAAATACTGCTACATTAAACAGCTCTTGAAATAATTTATTATTTTTTACAAGCATTTACCTCTTCCGCCAGAATACATAATATCAGATTTATTTTATTTATTCTACTTTCTAACCTCAGCTTTTACAGCTACCATTCCAACACAAGTGCCACTTCAGCTCTAGCCTCCTCAGCATAATAAGCCTTTCCTTGTGCTGTCTGTCCTAGACCACAAAAAATCTCTGTGGTTAAGCGATTGTGAAAATAAGTAAAGGATCTGGTTGTTAAATATTTCTGAAGGTAAGAAGGAGCATTTACTTGTTATCATGCTTACCATCTGGAAAGCAAGAACAATGTCATTAAAATATAATGTTTCCTTTGCCCATTATCCACCTTTCAGGAATGATAGAATTCCACATTACCAAAATGGTCTCAATTTTGTCAAAACTAAAAATATTTCTAAATACATGCTTTAAGAAATCTTCAGTCTTTGTAATTAGAAATCAAACTTTTGTAATTTCTTTAATAAAGCAATATAGTAACTAACAAATAAATCAAATAAATTAGGCATAACAAACAATTAAACAGATGACATTTAAAATTAATTTTCTCTACTGGAGGGAACACGATTTAAATTGCTGCTGAGCCTAGCACTCTTTTTATGGATATTCTTTCAAATGCAGTGACATTCAAAACCTTCATAACATTTTCAGAGACAAGTCTATTTCCATTTTCCAGTATTTGTGGTTTCACTTTTAAGCCAGGTTTTTTCAATTACCAAACTTCTCTAGAAATGCTTCATGTCTTAAAGTTTCTCCTCAGCTCCATAGTATGTAACTGCAGAACAGCTGCACAGTCATACCAACCACTGATAAAAAGGCATTACAAACTTCTAAGCAAATCATATTTATAATGCATAATATTAAAGGCTAAAGAAAATCAGTAGTACTTCTAGGCAAACTTCTGAAAATAGGGCAAGAGCATCTTGGGAAAGTGGTAAACACTGTGCAGCAATGAAAAGATGCAGCTGTCTAAAACATAACTTCTGTACAGCACACTGAAAAGAGAATTACCTTACTTTTGACTGTACTTTGTCTCCCAAATTAAAGCATTATTTACAGTTAACTGCTTCAATGACTGGACTCAAAAACTGTTAAGAGTCCAGTCCGGCAAAGAGTAGGCACCTGGAGGACTTACCCAATTCTATCCACATGGGTTCTCTCCCTGACTTCACATATTTCAATACAGCAAAGATTTGCCCCTATGAACTATTTCAGGTGATCCAGAAGCCACAAAGGAAATGCTCTATTTGCTACTCTGAAAGCTTTTCTCTAATACTTCATTTGTAATGCTGTAAGTGAAGAGTGAGTCTGTAGGAATCAGTGGATTAAGGCTCTGTACAGGCAGTCAGTAAGGAAATCTAGCAGGTGCACATTTCACTTGCAAGCTTTACTTAACAATTGTCATCACATGCATACACATTTTCTGCAAAGCATCAAGAGCTAAAAACAAAGCAAAGACATTTCATATTCACTAGAAGGTGACAGACGAGTTTTTAGAAACTGCAAAATGCAATAGAATATTTCACCCAGATCATTTTCAAGAAAAATAGGAAGCCAAAAATGAGACTAATTTAATTTTTGCTCTGCTGCCTGAAAGAACTAAATGTAGAATGGTATCCTCCTCTTGGACTGTGTGTGTGACTCCCATCAGCAAAAAGGAGTGCTATGTATGTGAATTGAGGGTAGAACAACTCTGGCTCTGTATATGCCTTCTGGAGTGTGAGAAGGTAGTGGCGAATGTGCTCTAAATGAAAGAAGTGGGAAGCTGAAGTGGCCATTTTTGTAGCTAGCACACCGCTAGAAATCTTAAATTGAAGAGGTAGTTGAAGAAACCTGTTTCTGACACATATTACATCCATCAGTTTAAGACTATAGCTAGTCTGTTTTATATTGACACACATATATAAATATATATTAAAAAATACAAAAACAATAGGTTGTTAAAACATTTAAATTATGACATAAATAAGACTTTTTCTTGGGAAAAAGCCTCGGGGGGACAATCCTACAGACAAGTCCCTGCAAGGAAAATGCTTCCAGGGAATGCCTCCCTAGACAAATCTTCTGCTAAGCAGAATGCCTCTGGCAAAATGCTTTTGGTAAAATGCTTCTGAAAGATGACGACTCTCTTGACAAAACCTGTGCTCTCTCTCTCAGAGTGCCCAAAGCCAGGCTTTCATCGCTGCAAGAAGCAGCAATGTCTCTAACCAATAAAAATAAAAACTAGAACCAATTACTGCTGTATCCCAATGATTATAAAGCCAGAGATTTCCATAATCACAGTTATTATAAATATTTGTACTCTGATTAGGTAATAGTGACAAATAACTGTCAGGAGTAAGGGATTTATGCATGATAAAGTTACTGAGAAATAATCATACTGGAGTTATGCAAATCAGTCCTCACCAACCAATCTGACTGCAAGGATTTGCATAGATGATTACAAATGTGCAGTAATGCATATGTAACTCTGGGCTCTGTCTGCCTGAGAGACCACTTCTGTGGAGTTCTCAGTTATCTGAAAAATCCTGAAGTTACACTGGTACTGAAATTTTGTCTTGTTTTTCACTTTCTTTGTGTTATCTGGTACAAGTATAACTACTAAGAAATTCTTGTGCCAAAGAAATCTTAAAACATATACTCACAACAAACAAGATTACTATAGTTCCCCTCTTTCTCACTAATCTATTTATTTTCTCACTATCCTCTTGCTGCAGCTGCATCCCTTGAGGAAAGCCTTTTCAGTCCCTATGAACACTACCTAAGAGTGAAAAAACAGAAAGTAGGAAGTGACTGTATTTACTACAGCACAGAATAAGGAGACCACAGCACACAGACAGATAAACATGCTGTACAGATATTCAGCAAACGTCAAGGGTTTTTAAAGAGATGTTCCAGAAATATTGCTATAGCTAAAACACAGTAGCCATGAATTTTTGCACAAAACCCTTTAGGGCTAGAAAATTAATAGCAATCTTCAAGTTACAGTATCAATTTTCCCTATTTTGGATTACGTATCTCTTCAGGTCAATAGGGTATAAAGAGCCTTACAACACTAGCTTTTTGGTACTGCAGAAAAAGGGAGGGTGAGGCAGGGAGTATAACTTTATAAAAGATTAAACATTTTCATTACTTTTCTACCTAAAGTGCTTGTATTTCAGTTTAATGCTCATTCTGAGTATCTTGGATACATCAAATTTTCTGCACATAATATTGACAATGTTGATATAGGGTAACAACCTGGAATATCTGGTCACATCACAGTTTGGACTTGCAGCCAGATCCTGTTCTCCTAAATACTGTATGAGCCAGATTGCAAATGTACAAATTCCCATTATATTTCCAAAAGCAATCTTGGAAAACAACCTGTGTGCACAACCCTTTAAGTACTTTTCTGCTTGTCTAAAAGTTCCGTTGGCATCTGAAGTATGTATTCTGTAAGAACATATCTATGTTGAAATACACTGTTAGTATTTCTATTGACCTTTCTTGGGAAAACAGCATTTATTCTCATAATGCAAGGAACTTCAATTCATAACATCAGCTCTTCCAACACTCACATTTCCTCATGCAACCACAAAGTATGTTGTTCTTCCATGGGCCATTTGTTATTTGTTTTTCTGTATCTATTGTGCTGTTCTTTTCTGTTGTCAGTACATGACTACAAGGAAGAAATTACATGCACTTTGCAAATAGAAATATCATTGAAGACACTTGAAGCTAATTACAAAGAATCCTATGGTAAGCTTTTTGCAATACTAAAGACAATGAATACAAAATTTTCAGACATACTTATGCAAATAGTTTACAACTAGATGCTATCAGAGCTGGGTGGGAAAAGGTTTTTTACCCCTACAATAGTTTCAAGATTTCAAAATATTTTCTGTTCTGCATGAGGATAGAAACATAAC
Organism: Oxyruncus cristatus; assembly: GCA_013399855.1. Taxonomy (NCBI): domain Eukaryota; kingdom Metazoa; phylum Chordata; class Aves; order Passeriformes; family Cotingidae; genus Oxyruncus; species Oxyruncus cristatus. The sequence goes on from VXAY01002649.1 coordinate 739,667, forward strand.
TTGTCCAACTTTTCCACCAAAAAACCCCCCAAAAACTACGGATTACCGTATGAGATGTTTCTAAGAGGTGGAAAATCAAAATTTAAGTGTCTAACTCAGAACCCAAAAGTGTTACAGTGATACTTCAGTTGGGATTGGGGTTATCTGGAAGCTATACATGTTTATAAGCACAGAAACTGCCTAATGGATCTGGAAAACTTTCCATGATTAGAGTTTTAGCAAAACTATACACTTCCATTAAAAAGTTTGATTCAACTAGTTGTCATTTTCAAACAAAAAAGGAAATGTTCATCACTAAATTCCAGACAAGCAGTAGTTGCTAGTATCCAAATGTTGATATAGTACTCATTTTATCTTTATGGAGTTTTTTATTATTATTCTGTAGCAAGTGAATCATTTGTCAATCAAAATAAAATTACAGTCAATTTCAGACTATGGTGCTCACTCAAACCATCTATCTAATTAGAAGTAGTCAATGTTATGAGTCATAAACTAATGAGATCTCCCCTTTCGATTCTGTCAAAAAGGAATAGGGATTAACTCACTTGAGAAACCATTTTCCCACTTAGAACATTAGACCACAGTAATCATGAGATCAAAAGCAATCTATTAAAAGGGTCCATTCCATATGTATTCTATAAACTTAATGCATAATATCCTATTACGAAATTGTGAGTTCTTATCTCATACTAGAAAAACATTCCAAAATTCACTTACAGAATTGCTCTTCCATTCATTTCTTACATTCAAAAGAAATAAAAACTGTCACTTTAGCCATGACAAAGGCTAACTTGCAGACCCAGCAAAGCTCTTTCTCACAAGACTGAAAAAGTTGCAATTGTTCTGCCTATATACCAAAAAAATTGTGTGGATAACATCAATATGCATTGGTTGCTTGTCATCACGAGGTACAGAAAACAGGGTTTAGTTCATTTTTCCTATCACTAAAAAGTGATAAGAATGTCTGAGGGTTTCTCTGTTGTTTTGCTTTTTAGAGAAAAGCTTTATACTTTTAAAATTAAGTATCTAGAATACTAATGCATACTTAATATTCTGAGTCTATTTTTTACACTGATTTATTTTAATCTGCTCTTTTTTTGTTAAAGAATGTAAGCCCACCCCCGAATGACTAATTTAGGCACTGGTGTACAGACATTTCTAGTGCCTGCTGAACTTAGGTGTAATCAGTGTGACCAGGTTTAAACAAACTCCGTACATTAAGGTGAGTGTCCTCGCCACACAGCACCAGGGCACTGGCAAAGAGGACAAGTGGTGTCAGTAGGCTGTCTAGTAGGGTACAACACAGGAAGGTAGTTCTTGCTCCTGGAAACCTATGTTTAGTTTGCATGACATTACCATTGGTGAAAACTTATATAAGAATAAACACATTATCACCTAACTCCTCTCGATTAGAATCAAGTTGCCTTTGTGGTGGCTCTTTTGCCTCATGGAATTGGCACTCCTCACTGCACAAAGGACCACAGTCTGATGTGTTGCAACAGCTTTGCCCCATGGAATCACAAAATTGTTTAGGTTGGAAAAGACCTCTAAGATCATCAATTCCAATTATTAACCCAACACTACCAAGTCCACCACTAAACCATGTCCCTCAGTGCCACATCTACATATCTTGTAAATAACTTTGGGGATGATGACTCAACCACTCCCCTGGGCAGCCTGTTCCAATGCTTGACAACCAAGCCAGGCATTTGGCAACCCCCAGAGATGAAAGAAATGTGTGGTGAGGTCCTGACCAGGTTAAGACAGACTTGCGGTATCCCGTTTTTACTGCTTGCAATCCTACCATGTCCCATCCCCAGGAAACCGTGAAACAAACTGGGATATTTCACGGGTTGTTTTGTCATGATCTCTGCAGGATCTCAATGAATTCCATCAAGTAGCTGCCTACCGTCCTCTCTGTTCTCTGCCTGCCTCCTTTGCAGCACACAAGAGTATTTAGTGCTCCCTGCATCATGGGATGAACAGGAAAGCAGGAAAAAAGCTACATTCCTGGAACAGACTTTCAAGCATTTGGGGATTCCCCTTCAGAATACTTGCAGTGATAATTATTCCTTGGTTAACTTCCTGCTGCAGGAGCAGAGCTGGTGCTAGTGTGGAAAATTTATGAATCCTATTACATAAAATTAAATCACTGTGCACTGAGACTGTGCACACAGCCTGTCTGGGGATGACCCAATCAGTCTTATACAGACTTGTGTCTCAGGTAACACAGAAGGCTAAAACCTCCAAGCCTGACACGTCAGATACAAACTATTTTGTTTGGTAAGTCTGAAAACCAGTAATATCCTATGTGCATACTCATCTTTTCTTTTTCCAGCAATATTTTAAGCTTCTTACAACAAATATTCTTCCAAACGTCTCTCAGTATCACCTATATGTTTTAGGAATATCTGTGAAGGATCTCACAAAGTATGTTAGCTGCAATCTAAAGCTCACTTCCTAAGTGAAAACTTTTATGGCTTTGAACGTGGAAACAGAAGGTTCATGTGACAGCTCAGCTTGATTTGTAATTAATAAATCCACAGGTCACTCAGCAAGAGTTCCTACTGCAAAGGATTGTTCTTTCAAATATTAGGGCAGGAGCTAACTTCAGCAAGGTTGAGGCTGATGGCCAGCTAATTTGGGCAGCACATGATGCTGAGCATCTGCTCTGAAACAGATGCTAAAGCTTCTTTCTCTTGCAGACACACTTTTCCCTTCTGTCTAGAGGTTCTAGTAGATGGTGCAAATAGAAATGGCTGGAGCATACTGGAGAAACCTTGACGGTCTTATTTATATCTATTCCACATAGCTTAAGTTCATAATTCCATCCAAATACTAAGGATCTATCTCAAAGGACATCCATATGTGTGCTCCAATTCAGACAAGTGGCATGATTTTTGGGAGCCTGATCACCACAACGGGACAGCTGACCACTCAGAAACTCTGCAAAACTGGCCAAGATGAATAAACAATGGTAAGGATTAACCTGTAAGTGCTTTATGAGTGTATTCACCCAAAACACTTTGAAAACCTTTTAAAACCTGAAAAAGCTGCTAATCTGCTGACCCCAGTTATTGAATGATATCTCTAGGAGCTTTGTGGCAAAAAAGCCAGCAACTTTCTGGTAGCTTATCTACTTAATCTTCATTTTGGCATGAAATTTGTTTACAAGACAGAGATACCATCCTTCAGTACTTTTTCCCTGAATAGCTTCTAACTCATTCTACTGAAATTTTAATCGTAAAGCTATGATAATGTCTCAAAATCCAGTTAGAAAAAGTAACTCCATGAGCAGCATATAATAGGGATAAATCTTATTCAAATTAATTCACATTCAGATATCACATATGAAAAGAATTTTATGATGGTTTCTTGTAAAATTGAAATCTATTAAGTTTAAACATTGAGAGCTTAGATGTTTGTGTGTAGACAGAGAAATAAATGTAAATGCTAATGAAAAAGGAAACCCAAAAAACAGGCATTTTTAGTTCTTAAGTCTTGAAATGCTATTTTTTAATGTTTTATTTTGCCTAATTTTCCTTAAACGTTTTCATCTGATCTTAAATGACCTGCCAGAACAGGAGCAGCTATCAATTCTGTGTTATGAACATCTGTACCCAAAAAAAATGAACTGAAAAGACCAAAGTTACTTCACATACACTGATTAACTATCACAAGTGAAGAATTTTGAGTCACTACAAACAGCAGCTGGGTTTGAACTTAGAGGTGAAAGTGTACATACTACAAAGCTCAAAAATGTCAGGGCGTTACATTAACAACTGATTTTCACTCAAAAAAAAATTACTACTGGTGTTGAGGAACAGAAGAAATTATTGCCCTCTGGTGGCCAAAATGGTATTTTTAAAGCATCAAAATTTAAGCAGAGTACATAGGGACAATAATCCAATATCCCATATGTACAATGAGAAATCTTGTAGGACACTAATTTTTACTGATATTGATAAGAATTAGAAAATGGTATGGTCCTGTCTTTCATAGCTTCTGGATACATGCTCTCCTTAGTCTAGGTGAAGTTCTTCTCCCTCTACAAGAGTTTTTGCCAGTTCAAATTCGTGTGAACATACACCCATGAAACATACTACCTACCTTTGTTCAGCATCAGGAGCAAAGCGTCCTAATAATCTCTATCAACAATAGTTTGCATTTAAACATAGTAATGCACAATTATATCTGTGTCTGAGAATGCTGTTTTTTTTCTAGAGAACCCTACAGACAGATGTGAAATGTGATTTCAAGCAACACAGCCAAGCTAACAGTGGTTCTTGTACAGGGAACAGTCAGGCAGGTTTCCCCCAGTCCACCCACAGGCAAGAGCCAATTACACTCCTGGTGCCTGGGATTCCACGGTGAGAAAAGAGATCTGCTGTGCTACAGGAAGAGAGAAACACTGCTCCTGCACTCTGCCAAGGGCATATGCACACACAGTACCATGAGTAAGCTCAGAAAGGACACTGCTTTCTGTTGCACAGACTGCCCACATGCCTTTGTGTTAGCAAAGAGTGATACAAACACATATCACAGCTCACTGCTGACCACCATCTTATATAACAGAAGGCTTAAACCAGCCCTCAATAAGAGCTCTGTGATCTTCACCAAGCATCTGTTGGCCTCCTGGTTCCTCATCATTTCACAGATGCTTTAGCAGGAGAGACCCATTAGGTCAGTTCCTTGCTTAAAAGTCACAACTGCTCTGTAGATACAGCACAGGAGAGGAGTAATCTGAACCTCTCACACTTCTTTCACGGCCCATCTGAACAGGTCCCACTGCAGTTAAGAACATCTCTGGGGGTCAGTGCAGAAAGTGCAGCCCTCAACCACCCTTTCGTATCCCCATCTGCTCCAGGCTGTGAGCCAACACTCCTGCACCTAGAAAATTCACAACGGAACAGTATCCAAGAGCTAATTTACCAACACTAACCTACATTTGTTTTATCCATGGGAAATTTAAAGAATTCCTTCTTAGAGACTGGTTTAGCCCAACAATTTTTGGGGGAATTAATACTGCTGTTTCATTACTTTTTCTCTTAACTTTATTCCATCACTGTAATTACAGATTCTTGTCACCATTTTAAGCAAAGAATAGAAATGACAACTGAGCAAGAACGCTTTACAAATACAAAGGGGGGGGGGGGGGAATAAAAGAANAGCAAAAGCTGCCTATATTAGGAAGGGGTTAAATTAAGCAAGAGAGAGTAATGGCCAAGGTTTTACAGTCTATTCGGTGGCTTTATGGAGTTCTTAAAGAAGATAGAAAGAGGATGGAGAACTCCTTCCTGAAAGGAAGGGTAAGATCTTTATCCTCCAGACTTAATGCTTATTCACATAAGCAGTTACTTATTTATGTCAGAAGACGCTTTTTGTGTTGCACAACTGACTTCTGTGTTCACGCCGCCTGTTAAGCTTAAGCTGTTCTTACCACCTATTTAAATAGGGCTGCTTTTTTAACTGAAACATTCTTGTACCTAAACCTGGCCATTTTCTCTAAGCTCAAGTATTGAGTATTAATCTTCATATATTGCACCAATTAAAGATTTGAAGTATGGCCTGTGGTTTGGTTTTTTGTCCAAGTACTTTAAAATGTTACATGCCTTGATTGAATCTTAATTTCTCTAAATGTAATTACCTTTTGAAAGAACAATGACAAGGGCTAACAACAAAAGCAGAATGACAGAATCAGATAAATTTTATTAACATTATGTTGTCTACAACAAATGAATAATCTTTTATTCTGAGTATATCCCAAATTAGACAATTGTCATTTCATAGTGCTATTCATTTCACTAGAGAAGGACAAGCTTATTGTACTTTGAAAAGCATTTTTTAATCTTACAGCTTCACAACTTAGATTGTTTTCTTCTGTCTTTCTCAGCAATCAAATACGCTTTAGTCTGACTATGCCAACAAACTACTAAATGTAAGTAACATTCCTATTGATTGCAGTGCATAAAAATAGTAATCAAGCACTTCAGGACCTGATCCAGCATCTGGGGTTTCTGGAATATTGACACTGGAGTAGATGTTATGTAATCATTGTGAAATCACTAGTGTTTTTACCAAGATCGATGCAGTTTTTTAAAGCATTATTATTTCCCCTAATTTTCATGAAATTAAGAAATGAATGAACGATTACTTCAAATTCAAGGGGGCCATGCTTAAACATAAGCATGTCTTCTAAAAATGGGACCAGTGCCTCTTTATTAAATATTATACACCCCAGACATACGCAGAGATTATTTTTGGAAATGCTATCTTTTATCTTTTTGCCCAAATATAGTTAATTTTTAGATACAAGTAGAGTTACTTTTAAAATATTTTCTGTAAGTTCATAAGCAATTGCAAAAATCTTTCTTTTGTGATCTGATCCTTCGTGGGCACGTTTCTTATAGTAAAAGTAACAAGGCTTAAAATACCCATAAAATCATGACTGCAATCCCATCCACATCATGAAAGCTTTGCTCTGGGAATTTCTTTGCTAAGTAGTCAGCCTTTACGTTAAGGTAAAATTGAGTGCCTTCTGCTTTAAAACTGCGTGAGATGTTTGTGCTAGGGAAGACTCAGCAGAACAGAACTGCACACATCAGCAGGACCCTGAGCATTTAATCAGGAAAATCTCCCAGGGAAACAAGAATTTCAACTGGAACAGCAAAGGCAAGATGGGGCTTTACTAAGGTGATGTGTGCTGGTGTGGCTGAGATGGGCCATGGCTGAAGGGTCTGGGGGTGGCACAGCCAAAGCCCTCACAGCTGCACCAGTACCAGCTGGCTGAGTTTATCTCAGGTAACCCTTTCTTTCTGAACATATTGCAGCAAAGGCAGGGTTTAGCAGGTTCATCAGGCCAGACAGTTTGCTCCTTAGTTTAAAGGGATTTTCTTAAATACTGTAGATCACAAACTGATGCTATTACACCCAAAGATATTTTGTTTTGTTCTAAGCATAACTCATAAGGACTCCAAAGAAGTTCTCATAAGGTTGTTTTAAAACTTCAAAAGATGAGCCACTTTTCGAGCAGTCTGGTACATTTTAATTGCCAACACTCCTCTTAAAGCAGTGCTGAATCCATTTCCCCATCAGTGCGTACAGATACTGTGGTTACATCACAGGCCACTGTGCACTCTCACAAGTAGCTGTTATGTTACTTAGAGTAGAAAAGGTTAGCTGAGGTTAGGTGAGGTCCCTGGTTGAGGTCATCTGCTTATGGATGGCACCTCTTCTCTCTAAATTTCCAAGTCCATTCACAGGCACCTCAGAATGAGCCACATTATAGAGCTGGACCGAGGATGCCTCAGATGAAGATAATCCAGCTGCTTGCATATGGTTTATTTACAATGTCAACACCATAGAAAAACAAGGCAGAACATTCCATTCAGAAAAGTTATAAAAGGCACACTCTGACAGAATGATAGAGTGAGATCTTAGAATCCAAGGCTCAAATGTCATTGCAATAGTTCTTTTAAAAAGTACTTCTAATTGAGAGTCAAATGCTATGCAAACTGCTGGATAAGACATCTCTAACAACCGAAAGTTAGGATTTCTTCCCTTCTTTCCTGGAATTTGTTGTGATGAATAGAAAGATTTCTATTTACTTCCTTCCTTTTTCTTCAGCTTTTTTCATTATACACAGAGTCTACAGCCATTCTGATTAGGAAACTTAAAAAGCTTAGACATTAGCTGCTTAAGAATTAACTTCTTAAGATTTAACCTCTTAAGACCATACAAATTTAGATCCTCTCTGCTGTGACATTAGCCCAACAATTCAAACAAACGTATATTTGATTAAAAACAAAAAAAAAGAGGAAATTCATACAATTCATAAGGTAATTTTGCATCTGCAGATTCTCAGAACTGTACTTTCTAGTTTCTAATACTCATTTATTTCCAATAACAGCTTTTCTAACAAGGTGAACAACCTGAGAGCAAAGCTGATCAACTGTAAGTCTTCCAGAGTTTATGTTCCAACAACATCTCTGTTCTCCGGCTCATTAAACCAACAGAAATGCAGAGTCAACAATTCCTTTTCCTCCATCATGACTCACAATTGTTTTCCCTGATCTACTACTGACATGTATATACCTTCTGTGAGAAACGGATGTGACTCCTTTGGGAGACTAACAACAAGCAAATATCTGGAGCAGCTTTAAAGGCTTAAAAATTACAAATAAATTAGCCCGTGTGTAGGGATAGGTGCAATCGCATAAGAATTTGTAACAGAAAGCTAGAACTTGTTTCACTTAGAAAAACTGCAAAGTGCTTTTTCAAATGGGTTAGATGTTGGGGTTTTTTTTCCTCCTTCTACATTTCAGAGAAAGTTGCAGGTACAAGTTGTGAGCAGCTCTCTCTCTCTGTGGTATGCAGAAAGACAACATGTTTGCAGACATGTACAAGGCCTCCTTGGGCCAGAGAGGGTGGGGGAGGAGAGAGAGAAGATACAAAAAGCCTTGGAGAAGGCTGGGCATTGCATTTCACCCCTGAATGATCCAATGTGCTGCATTGAAAAAAGTGGTCCTTGCATCTGAAATAAATCTTTTTTTTAATCCTTCCACTACCTTGGCCTTCTTGGGAAGAATACCTGAGTATGTTTACCTTACACCATATCATGTTGTTTTCAGATACTAAAACATTTTAAAATAAATTTGTTTTTCATTGAAACACTGATATTTTAGCTCACTGCCAAATTTGTGAATGCATTTTCATTTCTGAAAATTGATTCAAAAACTTTTGCTTTTGGATATAGTGCTTTCAGGCTTGAAATCCTTATGCCCAAGATGAGAAGGACAGGCCTGAATATGATTGAATTTAAACACTGTGAATACTGAAAGGGGTGCACAAACTGAACCAAAGAAGCAGGATAGAATAAGAGGGCCTAATTCTGTCCTCAGGACTGCCTGTGCAATCCTCTGCTTCTTCAACAGATCTATTATATTGAACTGTAAGATTTAGATAAATTAAAAACAAAAAGAGCTATTATCTGTTATAAGCAGATCATATATCAATAAAAGTATTATTATTATTACCTATCTACTCCATCCATCTGTCAGGACAGGATTATCTTTTGAAAGGGCATTTTCACCCACTTTGCTCAGTCCAGGTTGGATGTCACATGAGATATCACATATTCTTTCCGCAGGAGGCTGCTGGGTCTCAGAAAATATTGCAGATATAGTAACAAAGATAGTCAAGGTCAATGACTATTTACTTCATTTCATTTAATTACTTGTTAAAAACTCTAGGACAACTGTAATTCATCCAGAATCATTTATCTACAAATATATAAAGCACAGAATCTTATCTACCCTACTGATAAATCAAAGGGGCCAAAATGTCACTCCATCACATGGATTCACTAACAGGCCTTCTCAGAATAACTGCTGCATTCAACCAAGTTAAATATAGCCTGAAATTACTGACTTCTTCGAAAGTCAGTACTCAGGGTTATTAAATTTTGCAAAATTTAATTTCAAGTTGATGAGCCTTCTATTTCTATGATTTCTCCTGTTTCCTAACTGAAACTTTCCTGTCTGTGAGTATTTTGTGAAGACAATGTGCCTGGAAAGGCTGCCAGCCACACTGCTGCACCAGGACCAGAAAAGGAGTCATTATACTCCCCTGAGTTATTCAGTGCTATTCAGTCTCATGTTGTACAGGCTGCTTTTGCTCTTTTCCTACACAGCAATCACTCATCAGATTTGCTTTCTGTTCCATCCTTGTGTCTTCCAAGGTATTAAATCTTGTAATTTTTTGCATCACAAAGAGCACCAGTACATTTCCCTGAACTAAAATCCATTAAATTTTGAAAACTGGGGATGAAGCTTAATTTTCCTTATTTTCTAAGAAAAATTGGGCAGATATTTTGCTTCACTTTCTTGCCTGTTTGTTCTGTTTTGGAGTTTTTAATTCCATCTTTGGTATCTCCTTCTACATTATTATTTTCTTTTATTCTCACTTAGCCTGTAAACACATCTTCCACTTCCTCTTCTTCTCTTTCTTGGTATCATCTGTTGTCATCAGTTGCTGTCAATTCTCCCTCCCAGATCATTTCCTGTAGGAAAGGGTTTAATGATCTCTCTGGCACGCTGCTAGACAACTTCCACTAATTTATTGCCTAGATATTTATCTTTCAATTGTGGTCCAGTTACTTAATTCTCACATCAAAAGACTAGTTGACTTAGCATAAAAATTAGGATTTCATGAGACACTGTAAAAAAAGCCTACTAATAGTAGCTTCATTGTCTCAGGCTGTAGTTGTGCCAAGATCAACAATTGCCTTTGTGAAGTGGTCGTTAAAAGACCTCTTAAACTTTACAAACCGTTAAATAGTTTCTTAGGCATATAAGGTGGAAATTTCAGATCTGCTGCACAGCAAAGGTACAATGAGATAGAAAGACTGACCCATTTGGGAGTGTGTGTGGATTTCCCAGTAGCTTTCTAAAAGGTGGGTACATGAATGCTCTATCTGTATGTGGATCTGTCTGACCTAATCATGCAGATAATTTCTTTCATTCAGAGACACCACCAGTCTCCTTCCTTTTGCTCCCCAAGAGTCATGTAGTTATGTGACACAAAGTGTGCTCAAGCACAGTCCAAAGTCTGGACTGGTATTATGCCAGTTTCTCTTACTTTGAAGTTTTTTTGAAGTTTTTGGAATAAACATAACAAGGCTAAAGACAGACTCATCCTGGTATAAAATCACCTATACGGTAGAAACCTCAGAAAGTCCCATGACAGAGTTCTGGCTTCATTCAACAGCTACCAGCTCAGAATATCCAGTCTTAACTTGAGGAATAACCTGGACCGGGTACTGGCCATCCTAGGAAGGAAAGAATTTTGCTATACAGGTGTGAGCGCCTGGCACAAAGGACAAAAATAAAAATAAAAAGGCTGAAAAAGCGAGACAAAATAGTCCAAACCAATTTTGTCCATATTTTACAAGGAACAAGAGCAGTCAGTCTCATTCACCATCAGGATTTATGCTTAATACCTGATCTCCAGAGGCCTATGACATTATTTGCTGGTTAAATTGAACTAAACGTTGACAGATCTGACCCACTGAAGGTGGGGATGGATGAGATTTATGGAATTTCCTTACCTGTTCCTCTGCCAGGATAAAGACTTATAGTAATACTCTATGACCTAATAATTTCCTACAAGGAGACATATCTCTGGTCTTCTTTCATCTCATTGTTCAAATCTTCCAAGTCGTCATTTCTTCCTGTATTTTCTTCTCTCAGTCATTGTACGACTGCTGTACTACTTTAGCTCTTTAAATCTTTCCTAACAGTGATTTCTCCAGAGCACAATAATTTCTGTTGTTCATCTTTGAAATGTTGCTCTAATTTGTCAATATAGTAAGAAAAATATGCGTGAAAGGTCATAAAAAAGTCTGACAAACTGCCATCTCCTTCCTCTGTGTTCTGATCCTTTCATGAGAGCACAATAAAATCATACTGTCCTTTTCTATAGCTTTATTACACAGTACATTTTATCTATTTGCTGTCCTTACTGGATAGTAATTACTGTTATCACTCTTCCCTTTTTTTCTGTTCTGGCGCTGGACAATGCCTTTTCTTTTCTTGAGTCTCTCATGCCATGCCAGTTGCTAGTCGTCTTTGTGAGTGGTCAGACATTATGAGAGTTTCAGTGACTAAGCACCATCTGGAATTATTTATTTCCTTCTGCTTACGTTTCCCAAGTACTCCCAAATCTGTTTTTTTTAACAGTAGCTGTTGTTACATGATCTCAACTGATTCTAATCGCCAAGACTTTCTTTTCTTTCATTTCTTGTTAAAGGCAATATTAAAAAAGGACTTCAATGTCCTGACTATTTTTTAGGTCCATTTTATTGTATATGCTTCTTATTTATTTTTGTAGCTCCCTTTGTCTCAAAGGAAGTTTTCAAGTTACTTTGCTTTCTTCTGAAAAGCCTTGTGTGACTCTGAGTCATTTCTGAGAGTCAGACTGCACCCAGACAGACCCCTTCCAATTCCCTGCTTTTTCCCTCTTCAAATCTTTTTTTAGGATCTCACAGATTTGAAAACAGGAAGTAATTTTGGTATTTAGAAGAAATACACTTCTCGCTTCACTTCTCGCTTCACTTCTCATGTGTGAAGGTCCATTTGCTTATCTTTCGATGCCATCCTCAGCTCAAAAGCCTTCCCTTCTCCGGTTTGGCAACCACTGCTCCAGACAATACTTTCTATTTCACCTTTTACTTACTGTTTCTTAGTACTGTCCGTCTCCAGTCTGCACTTTTGCGCTGCAATCACAGACATATAAAGGTAATAATGATGCTATTGCAATTTAACATAGCTCCAACATGGATGTCAGAGGTTTACAGGAATTTAAGTAACACATATATACCCCTATCTTATTTGTACATATCTTAACCCAAGCCAAAGGACACTTGCCTACAGCTTACCTTCCACTTAGCTTTGTCTCTGGGAGACACCAGCGTCTCTCAGTAAATAACTGTTAAAAAAAATAAGCTTTAAGAACAACTTGGTTTGTGAAACTGGCAGACTCAAAACACATCAACAATAGAAAATGCAGTAACTTTTCAAATCACATGTAGTAATGCAGATGTAAACCAGCCATTTGGTTAATATGGAAGGTTTAAGGTAATCAAGTGATCTTTTAAGGATCTCCTAGGGAAGAAAGACCTTTTTCATTTGATTAGGGAGAAAAGCATAACAGAGAAAAAAAATGGGAAGGCATAAAACAGAGCTTGTGGAGTCCCATTGTGCTTCTATTTCAGAGACAAATTTCTTTGACAAGAAGAGGCCCAGACATTTCAGTGAACAACATTTCTTGATGAAATGATAAACAAGTAACAGCAATAACCTCACAGTATCTCTGAATGCTGTAGGATATTAAAATCTGTTTTTTTGCTTTCACAGAGATAAATTTATTTTCAAAAAGGTACTCTTTAAGGGAAAAAACTTTACTCATGTCAGAAGCATCATTAATTTATAAGCTATGCCATTTGACACAGTGACACTTCTCCCATTGAAGCTGGGATCATAATATCATTTTTATTATTACTATCAGACAGGACTAAACGAAAAAGAATCCTCTGGTGTCTCAGGTATGTGGACTTTAATTAGTTCCCTCTCTCTTTACTGCTATAATGACATTACCATTTTCATCTTCTCTTGCTGCTCTGCTTATTTGAATCTACCTTGCCCAGAAATACAGACCATATCCTTCAGCATGGTCCTGTGATATTGTCGTGGGTTTACTCTGGAACGACTTTTTTTCAAACCTTTTACAAAATTGCTATTAGATGAGAGAAGTTTTATACAGACAAAAGAGACTTGATGTGGGAGAATAACATTAAATTTATTACTAGCAGGATAAAAACTAAAGAGTAATACATACAACAATTCTAAATAGGTTTTCTCATGAAGAAAATTTTATGTATTTACAAAATTATCCCTCCCCCCTTTATCAGTCCAGGAGGAGAAAAGTCTCTTCTCTACTTTCAGGGTTTACAGTTCCTCTAAATCAAATTTGCAGCACTTGAAAGTTTTCTTCTATTATCTCTAGGGTGACAGCTCCGATTGGCCGTAGCTGGAAATCTCTCTCTCTTTCTCTCTGCTGCACATCGACCTCAGGACTGTCCCTGCTCCTCCCTGCCGGGCCAGGACCGGAGGCTGGGGGGTACTCGGGCCTAGTGAGGTCCTCCATGGACTGCAAGGGGACAACTTGCTGCACCAGGGTCTTCACCACAGTTACAGGGGATAATGGCATCGAGTCCATCCCCTGTTTCTTGTGGGGTCCCTTCTCACGGGAGACAGCCTTGGATGAGCTTCTCCAACATGAGTCTACCCTCAGACAACAGTTCTTCCATACTCTGCTGTCCTTTAGGGTCACAAATGAATTACACCAGCATAAATCCCTCACTGGGATCACAATTCCTACCCAGGACACTTGCTCCAGCGTAGGTTTCTCTCTCCAAGGGCCACAGGTCTCCAGCAAGACTCTGATTCATCTTAAGCCTCCCACGGAGTTACAGCTTCCTGCATGCACTCCTCTGCTCCAGCATAGGCTCTTTCATGAGCTACAAGAGTCTCTCTGCTCCAGCACAAACTCCTTCATGAGCTGCAGGAAGGTCTCCTCACTCTAAATAATCTTCCACAGGTGGTAGGGTTTTAGTTTTTAAGTCTTTTCCCTGCTGGAGGGGGAGAGGGGGGCCCCCCCCCAGGCCTCTCCTCCCCCCTCCTGCTACGCTGACCTTGGAGGCTACATTGCTGTCTCTTGTTCTGCTCCGCTCTCCTCCGGCCTGGAATTTCTTCTGCGCAACAGGTTTCTTTTCCATTTTCTTAAATATGTCATTCGCAGAGGCATTACTAAAATTTGTGATTGACTTTGTTCCAGAAATCTACCTGGAATTAACCATTTTTAGCCCTGGGGGGGGCCTGGTAAACCCACGATAATTATTCACCCTTGCCTGCTAGCTGCCACCCAGCAAGTGAGCAGTAACGGCTAGAATTGAAGTGCTGGACTCATAGCCAAAGTCCCTATGAATTTCCATTCCTCTAAAGGGCTTGTGCCCTTTACAACGCTCTCCTGTGAACAATAGGGTTGAAAGGAGATGAAAGCAAAAACTTTCCAACTCCTTTGACATGTTTTGAATACTCGAGGTTCCCACTCTACTTCCAGAGCTGCCAGTCTATTTAGCATAACCCTTGGCAATGACAGAGCATTCCCAGACACACCAAATGACCTTACTGCATCAAGCTACATGTGTGACTTACTAGGGCTGAAACAGAGCAGTGATATCAGAAAAGTACCTGAGGATATCGGCAAGGAAACAATGTGTTTGCTTGTTAAAAGAGTGGGACTCCAGGCCTTTGCTAGTGATAGTATTCATGAACTGCAGTATTCTTCAAATGCCATGCTTACAAATTTGTTTTGGAAGCATAGAAACCATCTATCCAGAATTACTGACAAGTAAATGATTACTACTATTTTTAAGTCATACAAAAGGTCTTCAAGTGGTCTGTCTCACTCCCTGCCTGTGGCAAATCTGACTTCATTGCTTCATTTTGCAATGGTTTTGGCACACGTGAATTGTAGGTCATATGCCTGAGACTGATGACTGCTGAATTTTTCTAATGTTTTCTGCTAAAACCTATTGACAGCTCTGCCCAAGCAGTTATCACATAATAAAGCACTCACCACAAGATAATAAAGCACTCCAGACAGAAAATACCTGAATTAATTTTTTGCAGGTACTCAGCAGGTCAGGTAGTCTACAAAAAATGGATAATTTAAAAGCTATTTTTACCTTAATGGATCTGTTTTAAATGTGCACAGCCAAGGTCAGCACATTAAGATAAATTTCTAATGTTCATGGAAGGAGAAAATATTTTTGGAACTTAACTTTTCCCCTAAGACAACAGAAGCTACAATTCCGCTGCATTAACTAGTACAGTAATTTGAAAGGATATACAGTATTTGAAAGGATACAATGATACCCATTTCCCACCTGACCAGGATGTCCAAAGAAATACTTCACATATTATAAGAAAAGAACACATGTATCAGCTGACAAACCACAAAGTTAATTGTACTGGGAGTGTGATTCCAGTAATTACTTGGTCTGACACCTTGAATATCCCCTCTTGTAAATTCCAGCTTCATACCAAACATAAATCCCCCACAGAAACCTCTGCAGTTCCTCTTACAGTAGCATATGAGAAAGAAACCGTATCGGGACAAACCTATGGTCTGTATTTGGCAGTGGTTAGTAACAAATGTCTCACGAAAGAGCAAGATAAACAGCAAATCTTCTGCCTTTGCATCTGAACAGATCATCTCAGACTAAGCTGTTATGGGCAATAAAGCGGTGTTGGCAAGATCAAGGGCACATATACTGCATTTTGCTTCACCTCCATTAATGACTTTAAACACCAGTCTGGAGGACAATACACAGTCAGAAAAGAAATTAACAGTGACCACTTTGCCTTCTTAAGACAAAATCCTTATGGAGAACAAATTCACACTTATGCAGGAAAAATCACTACTAAAGCTCTACCTAATTGTGCAATTAATGTTTCCTTTCATAAAGCCCTGATCTGTTCTTCTTATATATAGCTCAAGCAATTATTTATTTGGAATACCATAACTGTACTACCTTCATCACAGAGTGGACATTTACTTGTTTCAACACAATTACTGTAACCAGTAAGTTAATGTAAGCTCATAACAGAGA
This sequence comes from Oxyruncus cristatus, assembly GCA_013399855.1. Lineage (NCBI taxonomy): Eukaryota > Metazoa > Chordata > Aves > Passeriformes > Cotingidae > Oxyruncus > Oxyruncus cristatus. The sequence continues at coordinate 755,901 of VXAY01002649.1, forward strand.
TGCCATCATTACACAGATTTATGAGAAGAGCACTAAACATAAAATTGAGGTAATTGCCTGTGTGCTGCCAGGCTATTTTGCCAGTTAATATAAATAATATCATTCTCAGCATGAGCCACCAGAAGGACATCATCCTTAAAACTAATTCCTCACCTGCTACTGTCAGAAATTTTCACTATAAACTTGATAAAGAATTTGTTGCTCAGTGCTATTGAAAATCATATATTATCAGGGAAAGGTGGTTACCTAAAGTACCCCAAACAATCTGTTGTTTTGTTACGTTACCACATAAAATTGATTTAATGCTGCAATTTTCCATTTCTCTCTGGAGCACAGACTGCTAATTTATTAGTCATGTATATTGAAATTTCTCCTTTTTCCATTCATGTATAAATTTCCATAAGCAAACTGAACAGATAGTATTTGTTTGGTTTATTTTTAAAACTTGAAAAAATAAATCATATGTGAAGTTCTGCTACTCAAGCTATTCAAATGGGTCCTATGAAGCAAGCAAATGTTAAAAGCCACGTGGAAGATCGGGAAATGTTGATATGCAGGAAATGAAGACTTATGTGTTTCCTTGGTTTATGCCAAAAGTTAAACAGAAATACCAAGTAGGATGAGGGATGGGGTTTTTGCTTGCTCTTAGTAAATAGTGCAATAGCAGATTTGAATGGCTGCTACTAATGTACTTGATTTTTTATTTAATTTAACTCCTAGCTTCTTTACTTTTTTTAATTGAAAAAAAATTGAACTGCATGTCTGAGACAATGAGTCTGGAGATTTTTGACTGCCAAATTTGCACAAGAACAGAAACAGGTTGCCCAGCACTCAGGAATGCTTGCCTGTGACTAATGTCCTCCTTACCCACCAGACTCAATATTTATCATCGTAAAGTGTAAACATTGTTTCAACTGAAAAAAAGAGATTTAGACGCCTATCACACACCAGTGCCTCCGAGGTTCCTGAAACGTGGAATGATGGTCTGAACAGGATCACTGGATCGCTGTGATGCTCCTGGACGCGGTGGAACCTGTAGAGCAGCAGACAGAGATGAACCCAGGCCTTGGGTCATGTACTACTAAAAAGTAATATTGGGGCATACTGCAGATGTAGCTGAGAAAGATCTCAAAGAACTGAAAAAGTAATGAGCCTGACGGCAAATTGCTCCATGCTTGATTGCTCTGCAGCCAATTCCAAGAATGGGACGAAGTACTTTAAAAACAAACAGCTTTTAGGAGAATAGCTAAAGAATAATGAATAGGCTCTGTTAAAGCTAGGGATTCCTAAGGCAAATTTTGTTTGTTCCAGTAAAGTTCATGGTACTAGAAAAGGTCTGATATTATTATCTTACAGAGAATGGACTAAGACAGCAATATTAATAATGCTTGTTCCCTTATAAAAGAAAGTTGCAGAGGGACCGTGACTTTCACAAACAATCTCATATCTTCCCATCACCCCACACATGCCAGAAACCTCCCAGGTGAAAGGAATAATAATCAAAGATGTTAATAGTATTTTCAAGAATAACTCTATGCTACTCTTGAAAGCATTTAGGTTATTCTTGAGTATGTCCAATAAATGTAGAAAATTTCAGGGCAAATAAGTTCTGAAAACTAATACATCTGTTCAAGACTGTAAGTGTGGAGGAAAAAACACTAACCATAGGAGTTTGTATCTCACCATTTCATGCCATCCTTTATAATATTATGTATATTATGTTTTATTATAAACAAGCACACTTTCTGTGTATTCAGGGAAATTGAGTATTCCCAGCCCAGAAAGACATTTCAAGTGCAAAGAAGCTTCAGACTCAATCTATTTAAAAGTTGAGCAGCAGAGATAGATTTCAGGTGCCAAATGCTTTCCAGCCAATTAATCTTTTAAATAGTCCTCTGGCTCAGGACCCTGCAGGCCACAACATTGCAGCAGTAAGTTAGTATTGCTCATGTGGTGGTTGCAGGCTCAAACAGACGTGTCTTCTGTCTTCAGCTTCCTGCTGCAATAGCAGTGGTACCAACAATACCATGCTCTGACAATTTTGCCTTCTATCCACTGAACTTTCAAGAATATATTCTATGATTCTATGACTAATTTTCAAATGTTCTTCCTGACTACTCTTTCCCAACCTTTTATGTGCTACTGATCATTAGGATTAAAGCACAAACTAAGTAGTAGCTGTTCTCCTAATCTCATGACAAATCATCATGGTTTTGACCGAGCTCACTATAGGATAATTTTAGCAACAACTTCTGGATCAAGTCAGTATTTGACAAATTATTTTCTTTTTAGTTATAGAGACAATTTTACATTACAGCATACTGCGATGGACTGAAATGTTGGTAAAGTATTAAACATTGTCAAAATCATAGAAAGACTTTTTGTCAAACTACAAGGAAGCAACTGCCTGTCTTTGACCATCAAAGCCTGACCAGAATTTGGACTGTGAAGGGAGACTTGAGATAAGACTATTGTCTAATCATATCAGGTCTGAGAAGTAAACAAGGCCCAGGGGGTGGTGGAGGAGAAGGGGTTTGGGTGAGTGATGGTGAAATCTCTCCATACCAAACCAAGGGAGTAAACCCCCTCCCTCTGCTCTGGGAAGATCACATACACATGGGACATTCACTCAAGAGGCAGCTGAGAGGGGGTCATAAATCATCAAAGACCCCCCATGCGCCTCCCCAGCTCATTCATGAGGCCTTCCATCACCAGAGGGCTGCATGTGATTCAAGTGAGGCAACAAATCCACAGCCTATTGCAAGAGACTGCAAAGCTTGCCCCCCACACCCCTGGGGAGGTGCCTGGGCATCTCCTAACACTTTATTAATCCACTGGCCCCCATATTTTGTGGGACCCTCACCACCAAGAACACCAGAAGAACTGGACTGATGGGACACCACCAGGTTACATGGAGTGGTGATACATTTCCTATTTTAATCTCTCTGTCACTTTCTTCCCCCCTCTCCTTTTTTGTATTTCTTTCTACTTCCCTTTCTTTCCCTCACTTTTACCATTAAACAAAACCCATACTATTGCCTTTGGCATCTGGTCTCATTTGCATCTTAATTCGGGTAGAGGCATTTCTAACAATTTTAATAACCGGATCATAACACATACAGAACACAAATAATCTTGACCCACAAATCCTATTTCTTTTGGCTCAACGTGTGTGTTTTGAAATTGCTTAGGTGACTGAACTAACAGGAAAACAATACATTCAAATGATACAACTAACCAGTATCAGCTTGCCAAGCTGATGACAGGAATGTAAGACAGCACAACCAACAGAGACCAGGTATACTTGCTATAATTTTTCTGTAGGTTTTCTCTCCTACACAGTCTTATTTCCTCATCTTTCACAGGCAGTTCTCCCTCCTTTCCTCCACACTGCTAACCTCTCTCAAAGGCCATCAGAGAGCTCCTGGCAAATACAGATTATTTGCTTCCACCAGCATGCTCTGTTTATGTCTCACAAATATTCAAAGAAAACCATAGAAACAAACTGGATAATTAAAAGGGTTCAAGGAAAACATCTACAACAACCCCCCAGTTTGGGAGTTTGCTCAGAGTGGCTGTGGAAGAGCACTGACATTCTTTGAAGAAAATATTTCCTTCACTGTGACAGGCAGTGACATAAGAACATCAGCAGTAGATAGCAGAGAAGTACTTTTCCCAATGAACCTTCCTATCCCTGACCATAAGCTTTTCCAGATAAACCCCAAGTAACCACTGGTATTAATGTAAATAACTGAAATAAATTTAAAAAAAAAAATATGATGGTTTTATTAGATAAAGTAAGGTTAAAGTAAGGTTACAGTACTTCACAGAATGACATGTGAGTTTACAAGGTTTACAGAAGTCAATGCTGTTTTACAACTCTAAGTCTTGCTAAAAAGACATACAGGTTTATTTACCTAGACCTATTTTCTATTCCTCTACACAGGCTGGCATTACAATACCTTCATTGTACATTAATATTGGTTTATCTCAGTTGTTGCATTATTTTGCCCCTGGCAGGGACTGGTTGCCAGATTCACCTTTTTTTCCCTTCTTTTCAAAATATTGGCTTATTCTATTTCCCTGGCAGTGTTCATGGAATAAAGCACTGCTTAGCAGGAGGGATAAGGCAGACACAGACATTTCCTGACAACAGGAAATAAAAATCAATTTTACAATCTACACAATATTAGCAACCCCATTGCTTTCTCAGCACTGCAGTAAGACAGAGGGTGGGGAAGATCCCAGCTAGGAGTCTGAGTGCCCAGCCTGCTCCCATACTCAATGTCTGCAGCTAGCCTAGCATATACAGCACCAATCTTTTGGGGATACCTTACCCAGCACTCCTCTTTTTCTGCTCCTCTTCCTAGCAGGATCTCAAGCGAACAAACCACTAGCTCTCCAGGGCTTGAGCCTTTTTACTCAGTTTTCTAATTCAAATTACAATGAATGTTAACACACACTGTAAACGGGAAAGGGGTTGTAGCTATTTAAGTCCTGTATATTAATCACCTGTGGGAGATTAGTAATAGTAATAATAATAAGCATGATAAACACTTACATAACTACATGTGCAAAAGGTAACTGAAAATTAAATGTTAACTTACATGCATGTGCCTGACCTTTTGCTTTGCAAACATGCAATAATTGGTGAGTATCTGCAGATGTGCTGTTAGTGGTACTCCTGTATGTTCTGTCTGTCTTACTGAAAGAAAGATTTTAATGAAATAAATGTCAAGATGATTTCTTGGATGCTTATGCTCGGATTTGATCTCTTGTTTATACTTGTTTAATATCCATAAATTATGGCATATGTTTCAGAAGCACGTAATTACACTTGTCCTTCTGGGTGTTAAATTCCTAAACACTGTGGACAAACTGTGCTATGATAGATGGCCAGTTCAGACATCATTTATGACAAGTTAAATCATTAAAAAAAAAAAAAC